>CM074501.1:24709319-25049499 GCA_037389245.1 Oryzias sinensis | reverse complement strand
TAAGCGAAATTTAATTTGTGGGCCCTCTAACTGATCAGCAGCACCAACAAAACACAACTGTTGTTGTAATATAAATGAGATATATCTAGTGCAGAATGTTGGAAAGAAGTGCCTTCACTGTTGTGCGTGTGTGCACAAATGTATGACTGTCTTTTAAGAAATAATGAAACAATAAGTGTGATTTGGGTTCCATATTGGGTAGATTTGAACTTACCAGCAGCAGCATCAACGTTTTCCCTTTCAACAGAAGATGTGGTGACAGGAGTTACTTCTGCAGCTAAAAAACAAGAATTATTATACAATATTTAATGATGAGGTTAATAAAATAACTATAGCAGAATACTACTAATAGTTTAGTGGCTCAGTTAAAATCTGTGTGCAGGTTGTCATGATCTTTTTATATATTGATGAGAAATAGATTGTTTGATTATATATTTGCACAAGATCATATTTATTTATTTAATTATGAACAGTTTGGGGCTCCATACTCTTCAGCCGCTGTTTATGGAAAAAAAGGGGTTATGCAGACACTGTTTTTTAAATTACTTTACATGCCACATGAAGGGATGTGGATGCTGCACCTCCTCCAATACTTTTTGATACTTTTTGAGAGCAGAAGAAAATGTTGGCTGAGACGGAACTGTGCAAAACATCGTCATTATGTAGAACCAAAACTGCAAAATACAAATAAGAAAGAAATGTACCTATTTAGAAATAATAAATGTGAATAATAATTTGAGTATAAATGGAAATATAAGCATTTATACACTTCTTTATCTATTATTCTGTATGTCATAATTTTAAAATGAGTACATTTATTTTGTTTGTCATTAATAAATTAGAACCTTTATTTCCTATTTGTATTTGGCAGTTTTGATTCTCCATACTTCATGCCATTGCAAGATTTTAAGACTCATTCATTGTTGAAAAAGTCAGACTCCCTGACTGTCTATAACAGATAAACAGCAGTTTCTATACTGACACACACCAGAAAATGCAGAACGCACTAAATATGTTAGCAAAACAATTAAACAATACGATAACGTGAGTTAAACATTTATCAGCCATCACCGTTGTCATTATTTACTCTGCTCTTCGCCGTTTTGGAAGGTCATGTCTGACCTCATCCAGGAAACCTGGGTATCAGAATTATTTTAGAGTTTTCCATTGGAAATTACGACAAACGGGGTCGTTTATGTGCAAACTTCACCTGTCTTTCTAACTTTACCGAACTTCGGATCGATTAGTATTTTAAATCGCGAATGCACAGAAATACTGGATAGTGTAAAAAATACGGCCCCGTCATCCTCCAAACATACCTTGTGATTGATGCTGAAGTTGTTCATCTTTTTTCAGCTCCTGATGGATAAAGTCTCTGTGGCATGAAGTGCTCTTGTTGTCGCTTTGATCAGCGTGACAAAATGCGTTTGTTTTTTTCTTTTCTCAACTTTTTTGAAACAAAATGCGCTCGTAAATGCACACTGTGCCAGGATCAGATGTAGTGATGTTGACCAATCGTTGCTAAGAGTGGCGTAACGTCATTATTTGGGTTGCCAGATTGGTTCAGGTGTGTTGACGGGGGGATCACAAAAGTGCAGGCAACTTTCTTTTGCACAACATTCACAGCTATGAAATGGGTTGCCAGATTCGGGTATTTTTTTAATGTTATTTTTTCGCCACTTCGGGGCCCTGGTGGTGACGGGAGCCCTACGCGGCTGCGTAATTCGCGTATAGGGAAGGCCGGCCATGCTGTGAATAATTGGATGTAGCACGTGCAGGGTGTGCATGTGTAAATGTGTGTGGTGGTGGAGGCCCAGTAAATGCCTTTGATTAAAGAGAATAGACTTTCAGGCTTTGGATCAACAGTTTTTAACTTTTAGTATTGTTCCATATGCTTTTATCCCCTATAGAAAACAAATAGAAAATAAAAAAACAAAGATGTTCTTCTATTTTCATGCTCAATGCCTTCCTCTTCTTCCTCTGAAGCATGTACTTTACACCACTAAGATATTAGTTCTCCCTGAGTGGGGTTGGCTCCAGGAAAATGGCCTCATTAACAGCTAAAGAAGTCACAGCGAGGGCGATCTGACTCCAAGATGAGTCCACAAAAGGCTTTTAATCTGCCTCGCACATGATGGACACTGATAGGGAAATTGAAACCATACATGGCAGGACAGTCCTGTGTTATTATAGCATAAAGAACAGTTATTAAAGTGTCGGCAGCATGGGGGAGTCAATTCTAATAAGCTGAATTGTGCTGTGTGCGCGTTCTGTTCCTCTCCCTGTATATCTACATTTCCTCTTATCATTTTTTTTTTGCTTTCAATTTTTTAATCACCACTATAGATGTACTGTCTGCAGTGATATTTTTACTTCTAAAATAAAATCTATGCAAATATATTAGTTCTACAATTCTGACTGCTTGTAAGTTTGGATTTTAAACCCAGAAATGTATTGTTTTTTAATTCAGGCATTCATCATTTGTAAAATTAAGAAATGTTTGGTCTTAATTTCAATTCTTTAAAATTTCCCCCCACCAAGTGTTAGAAACCAAAAACATGTTATCAGTTTTACATTAAGCTCACATTAAGCTACCAACACTTTACAGGTTGACTCATAAGTGTTTTTGGATATAGCAAACACTAGCTTAATCCTAAAAATAAGTATGAATTTTCAGTTCATGTCTGTCGGAGTAATTAATGAATAAAAGTATGACCAGTATTTGCTGATTCCATTTTTTTTATTCTTTTGGGGGAGATCTAAAATGTGAAAAAAACAAAAAAAAACTTAACTTTGATTAATATCAATACAACAAAATAATAGGGCCACTAGAAAAATTTTAAAATAAAAATATTTACCTGAATAACTTTGTAAAAGTATGAGAAAAATAAGGTCAAAGAATTATGAGGGGAAAAGTTATAATTTTTCAAAGACATAGCCATGCTTTTACAAAACTAACGTTGGTTGTGTAAGCCTAAATCCACATTATGCACCGACAAAATCCATCAATGCATTCATTTTTAGTGATGCCATATAGCTTTAGTTTATCAAAAGAATCCAAATGCTATATTGTCATGGCTAGCAGGCTGTGGCAGACCCAGATGCTGGAACCCGGAAGGATACTCGGCAGACAAGATGGTAAGAGGAAAAGAGTTTTTAATTCCGGAGACAGAATAGCAGGGAGAGGTCCGAAGGAGATGGTCGGAGGTTCTTGCGGGCGAACGCCGTGGTCCAGTGTTTGCCAACGAGACGCCGAGACAGGGAACAGCAAGAGGTGAGTGAAGCCGTGAGATCCAGACGATGACAGGAATCCTGAGAGGTAGATAGACAAGGGTTTAGACAAGGCAATGATAACTTGAGCGAGACAGTGCATGAAGCGGCCAGTGAAGCACCATGGAGTACAACGAACTAGCGTCGAGTACAGGTCCTGGTCCTCCTTAAGAGCCGAGGTCCCGATGAGGCTGACGAGGCGCAGCCGTCGTCGACAGGTGGAGTTGATGAGGAGGGCCCGGCCGGGGGCACCGTGACATATATTTCAGTTTGACCTTTGCAGGTCATGGCATAAATGGCACATCTGCTGGAATTCAACTCCCTGTGGGTCAAGATTCTTCTTCTGAAGAGGCTCACTCCTGCAAATTATCTTCAATGTTCTCATTCTTATAACAAAACAATGTTGACTCACTAAAAAACTGTTTTTGTTATTTCTGAAACCAGTACTGAAATACCTGCTTACAATGTGCTCTACGTCTCACGTACTGAAGAACAATTTTGTTCTTTTTTGTTGCTTTTATTTTTTCAGAGTAATCAGACATTTGCACCATTAATTCAGGACTTTAATCTTGTAAAATCTCAATTTATTCATTAAAAAATAATAACTATTATTGTAAAAAATGTTGACTCTTGCGTTCATAATTCTTGTAATTCTAAAACACAAACAACTGCATTTAGAAATTGCAATTTTTGACAAAGCATTTGTTACTGCTGGTAAACGGGTCAATTAAAAGACTAAGGATGGGGTAAGATGTATTACCTTTATTTAAATTGATACACTAAATGCTCCAGGGATTGTACACTACTTCAATGATAATTGTCTTTTTATTTTGCAGCTTTGTAGAAAAAAACATAAAGAATTTATTAAATTAGCTTTTATGAAAAAAAAAAGAATATGAAACAAAAGAGCAAGGAGAACAGACAATGTTCAAAGCCATTTATAAACCTAAACCCCATTTTGTTAACTTCACATTTGGGAACTTTTCATTTGTTTACTCGTGCTGCAATGTTGAAGTCTGCAACACACTTGTATATGCCCATGCAGAGTATTAGACTTTTGTTTTGTCCTGTAAACCAGTGAAGGACAGTGTGCACTGGCATGAACTCATAGTTGATGAGAAAATCTGCTGTCGGTAGAGGCTTGTCCCAAATGAGCAACTGCATGAGCAGGTGTGAATGAGTCAATTAAGACTTTTAATGAGGGGAGGCTTAGATGAAGGAAAGCATCAAGAAGATAGAAAGAGGCATGGAGAGGAGGGAGGTGGGAGTGGATCTGCATACCAAAGCAAAGACAGACTTCGAAACTTAAGAGGCTCTCATGCAAGGCAGATCCAGGCCAAACTTTAGCACTCAGCAGCACTAAACTGTTTTAATGAGCTTGCCAAATTTGTGCAGTTATTTTTGTTTAATGTTTTGTTTTGTTTTCTCTGCATTGGTCTCCTTAAAATACAGGGGTAAAATTTATTTGGTTTAAAATAGGGCTATAATGCAATTAATTTTTTATTTAGCATTCATAAATCTATTTTCAATATAACCTAACAATTGCTTTGAAAAGCCTAATTTTGAGGGATTTATATTTAAAATCATGACACTGTGGCGCAGTAAAAGATCCAAATACAAGAGTGGCTTTATTAAGTTATTCATAAAAGACTTCCAACATTTACTTTTACAACACAAAAAACTGATTTTTTTTCAATCTTGAATATTAATAAAATAAAATAAAAATAAAAAAACATCAGGTCCAGAGTAGGATGAGATAAGAGTAGGTTTTTTTTAACGCCCCCCTCACCCTTCCCTCGGGTGGTTTCTCCTCCAAGCTCAGGTCCTCTACCAGAGGCCTGGGAGCTTGAGGGTCCAGCGCAGTATCTTAGCTGTTCCTAGCACTGTGCTTTTCTGGGATCTGCTGTAGTCCTCCAGCTTGGGTTTGTCCTCCCATGAGGATCTGTCCTCCAGCACTGCATCCTCTGCTCTCCATTGCCTGAGACATTCACTGAGCTCACTGTCAGTTGGGGCCTTGATCTTGATATATTTGTGCATCCGGTTTCATCCAGGATAGTGGCTTCATCCATATAAAACTCCCCTCTCACCCTCTGCGGGTGGTTTCTCCTCCAAGCTCAGGTCCTCTACCGGAGGCCTGGGAGCTTGAGGGTCCTGCAGTATCTTAGCTGTTCCTAGCACTCCGCTTTTCTGGACAGAGAGGTCTGAGGTCTTTCCAGGTATCTGTTGTAGCCACTCCTCCAGCTTGGGGGTTACTGCCCCGAGTGCTCCAATTACCACAGGCACCACTGTCACCTTCACTTTCCAGGCTCTCTCCAGTTCTTCTCTGAGTCCCTGATATTTCTCCAGTTTCTCATGTTCCTTCTTCCTGATGTTTCCATTGCTTGGTACTGCCACATCCACCACAACGGCTTTCCTCTGTTCTTTATCCACCACTACAATGTCCGGTTGGTTCACTATTACCATCCTTTCAGTCTGGATCTGGAAGTACCACAGGATCTATTTTTCTGGATGTGAAAACCAATAGTTTATCTGGTTTGTACATTTAAAACGATGCACTGATTTATCGTATTACTTGTAGTACACGACTACATCACATCTTAGTACACGACTACATCACATCTTACCCAGATCTGATTTTGAACGGTTTCTACCATTGAGCAAATATAACTAGGAAAAAAGGACAAATATCTCAGAACTCCAAAATAATGGACTAGATATTAAGCTTTGAATAATTTATAAAGCTCAATAACCCTGGGACTCTTTTGAAGTTTTCTGCTTGTGCATAAAGAACTTAAACTGTATTTGTCTGCGTATTCTTCTCAGTTTCAAGTGTGGCCATCTTCTTTCTCTTCTTTATTAAGTACATCTTGTTCCCTGAGAATAGAAAAACTCAGATCTTCACTCCAACATACAAGAGTACACTTGAGGATGCAAACCCACACCCACATAGACACACACTTATACACAAGTATTACATTCTGGATTATGCAAATCGGGAGCTCATGCTTCCTTTGAAATGTGGAGAATGCGGAAGGAGGGGGGGGTTACTGCATAGATAAACAGAGTTCATGTGGAGGACACCACGAATTAGTTGATTTAAGCTTTGCGTATTATTGATATAACAAAACAACACATAGCTTTTCACGGTATCAAAAACCATTTGACTCTTTCAATTCCCACATATGCCTGATCCGGTTCAGGGTTAATGTGGTCTGGGGGGTTTCTTTAGACAAGAGGTAGGGCACGCTCTGGACGGCTCCTCTGTCCATGACAAGGCCAAAAAAGCACAAGGAAACACACAATCTTACACTCTCACTGACAATTTAAGGTCAGTTAACCTTGTATTGATGCAGGAAAAAGCTGAAGTACCCAGAAAAAAAGGAGGGTTTCAACTGGAATTTGAAATAGCCTTCCTGCTTTTTACATCACAATGGCCAAACAGTAATATTTCAGGTTAATAAAATATCTATTTTATTTTAACAATAATTTTGTTGTGCTTCTGCATGGATTGTAGAATCGATAACATGTTCAAGGACACCTTGGAAAACCAAGGAACTGCCAATGTAAGGCAAATTATAGTCAACAAATGACCCATATCAATGTAAGCATAAGAACACATGTGGAAAGAAATAGTGAAGTTGCACAAGTATTTTGTTTTGACAAATGGAGAGGAAGCTGCCAATTTGCATTGAGTCAAACTAGAGAAATAGCAACATTTAAAACAAAACAGCTTAATTTATGTGTCTCAACACTTGAATGCTTTCACAGAGTTGCCAATGCTGTCATTTTTTTTTAGTATGAAAGATTTTTGTATGAGCAGTGAAGGGAGGGAAGTGATGACAGGCAGAGATGGATAATGACAGAAACAAAAGCAAAACATGGAGACTGTTGACAAGTATGTTGTTATTCTCAGTAACAAAAATGCAGCCCTTTTTTAAGGTATACATAATATTTTCACTTTATGTCGCCATCTGTGTCTCTATTCTCTAAACATTTTGTGCCAAGTCAATGATGCCCATATTTTGTTTCACGGTTTCATCATCATCTACTGAAATGTGACAAAGGGGATGAAAAAAAAAAAAAACATCAATAGTGTCTGTGGTAAATGTGGAAAAATTTCAAATAGAAATAATTGACAGCTTGTAAATATTGATTGTGTTATGGTTAGGGGTTTTCTTTTATTTGGTTTTGTGTTGTTGTGTTTTGTACTTATGTTTTGTCTGCTTTGTGCTTCTGCAGGGTGGCCTGGGGCAGGAGGCGTGGCTTTCTAGACTGGTGTCTCTGCACACCTGGAACCAATCTACACTGTCCTTTAAAAGCCTCTCCCTGGCTCTTCCAACCTGCCAGGTTATTTCCCTTTCCATGTGGCCTCGCCCTTGTTCCTGTGAACGCTGTCTGTGGCCTAGCCTCCTGCCTTCACCCCCAGTCTGCCTCCTTTGGTTTTTGTTCCTGTGGTGAAGCTAATAAACATCACTTACCTGACACATTCAGTCTGACTCTGCTCTGGGATCCGTCTACACGCCGTGACAGAATAACCTGGCCACAATGGATCCCGCGGAGCTAGACAAAGTGAAGCAAGCCATCACATCCCAAGGGGCTCTCGTGGGACAACATGACCGAGTTCTTCAGGAGATCATGTCTTCTCTTCAACATCTCTCCACCGGAGTAAACCGGCTCGGCGGTCGTCTGGACGAGGTCTCCTCCCAACTCACATCTCTAAAGTCTTCAGACCATGCTCCATCCGGGGACCTCAACCCAGCTCCGAGTCCAGCTCCTCCTCCGGTTCCTGCCTCACAGCTCCGTGAGCCCTTCATCCCCACTCCGAGCAGGTTTTCAGGAGAACCAGGACTCTGCAAACCGTTTCTCCACCAGTGCAGGCTTGTGTTTGAGCAGCAGCCCTTCTCTTATTCGTCCGACAGAGCAAGAGTGGCTTTCATAATGAGTTTGCTTTCAGGAAAGGCGTCCGCCTGGGCTGTAGCGCTGTCTGGCGGAAACTCCCCGCTCTGTGAATCCCTGCCGCTGTTCACCGCAGAAATGCTGCGCATTTTTGATCATCCCCTGGAGGGGAAAGAGACGAGTAACCGCCTGCTCGCCTTACGCCAAGGTTCTGGTCCAGTGTCGTCTTACTCCATTGACTTCCGGATTCTGGCTGCAGAGTGTGGGTGGGACGAGAAAGCGCTCACAGGAATCTTCTACCGCGGCCTCAGGGAGGACATTAAAGATGAACTGGCGGCTCGCGACGAAACGTCAAGTCTGGAGGAGTTGATTTCCCTCTCCACCAGACTGGACAACCGTCTTCGGGAGAGACGCAGGGAAAGAGCAGGAGGAACGCCGTACTCAAACCGCTTCTCTCCGCCTGAGGTACGTCACCAGCCCGTGAGTCCCCCGGCTGCGGCTCAGAGGGCGGCCACGCCCACTTCAGCACCAATCCAGCTGGTCAGCAGTGAGGAGCCCATGCAGCTCGGCAGGACTCGGCTCTCGGCTGAGGAACGTCAACGCCGTTTCCACCAGGGGCTCTGCATCTACTGTGGCCTGTCCGGCCATCTCCGGCGCAGCTGTCCCGCGCGGCCAAAAGACCAGGCTCATCAGGCTCAGGAGGGGCACTGGTGAGCCGAACTCCTGTTGACCCCTCCTCCCGGCGCCTCCTCCTTGAAGGTACTGTTTCTTTTGATTCAACCACAGTAGAGATCCATGCTTTAATGGACTCGGGTGCGGATGACAACTTCATTGACTCTCGGTTTGTTTCTCAGTCCAAGATCCCTACAGAACCACTCCCTAGGCCTAGGAGAGTTTATGCTTTGGACGGTAGACTGTTGGCCTGTGTTACTCATCGTACTCTCCCTGTGTCTCTGCTGGTTTCTGGAAATCACAGAGAACTGATCTGTTTTAATGTGGTTCCCTCTACGTCAGCTCAGCTCGTGTTAGGTCTACCTTGGTTGAAATTGCATAACCCACACATAGACTGGTCATCACAATCTATTGTAAACTGGAGCCTGTTTTGCCATTCTCATTGCTTGCATGCTGCTGTGCCGCCTGTTGCCTGTTCGCACGCGCCCCCTAGGCCTGTAGACCTTTCTTTAGTTCCACCAGAATATCATGACCTCAAAGATGTTTTTTCAAAAGACCACGCTAAGTCTCTGCCACCCCATAGACCATATGACTGTGAGATTGAGCTGATTTCTGGAGCTCCACTTCCCTCTAGCAAGTTGTATAACCTCTCTAAACCTGAAAGGGAAGCCATGGAGACTTATATCACAGAGAGCCTGGCAGCTGGTCTCATTCGCCCCTCTTCCTCTCCAGTAGCGGCTGGGTTTTTCTTTGTTGATAAGAAGGACAAAACCCTCCGCCCTTGCATCGATTACAGAGGTTTAAACGCTATCACTGTCAAGAACAAGTACCCTCTTCCACTCATGGACTCTGCCTTCAGCTCTCTCCAGACCGCCACAGTTTTCACTAAACTAGACCTCCGAAGCGCCTATCACTTGGTGAGGATAAAGGAAGGAGATGAGTGGAAGACGGCATTCAACACCCCCCTCGGACATTTTGAATACACTGTGATGCCCTTTGGACTTACCAATGCTCCTGCGGTATTTCAGTGTCTTATTAACGATGTGCTGCGCGACATGTTGAATAGATTTGTGTTTGTTTATTTAGATGACATTTTGATTTTTTTCACAGACTCCTGCAGAGCACGTTCAACATGTCAGACATGTCCTTCAGCGGTTGTTAACCAATAGGCTCTATGTCAAGGGGGAGAAATGTGTTTTTCATGTTTCCACTATCAGTTTTCTTGGTTTTGTTATTGAAAGGGGGGGGCAACTCAAGCCAGACCCTGCTAAGATTAAAGCAGTGGCGGACTGGCCTAGACCCACTAACAGAAAGCAACTCCAGAGGTTCTTGGGGTTTGCTAATTTTTACCGTAGGTTTATCCGGAATTATAGTTCAGTGGCCTCCCCCCTCACCAGACTCACCTCTGTAAAAGAACAGTTCTCCTGGTCCAAGGAAGCCGATTTGGCTTTTCAAAGGCTGAAACATCTTTTCTGTTCTGCACCTGTGTTGTCTCACCCTGATCCTACGGCTCAATTTGTGGTAGAAGTGGATGCATCAGAGTCTGGAGTTGGCGCTGTACTTTCCCAGCGGTCGTCCTCTGATCAGAAGATGCGCTGCGCTTTCTACTCTCGGCAGCTCTCACCAGCAGAAAGAAATTACGACGTGGGAAACCGGGAGCTGTTGGCGGTGGTGCTGGCCTTGACCGAATGGCGTCATTGGTTGGAGGGTGCATCTCAACCGTTCCTGGTATGGACTGACCATAAAAACCTGTCGTACCTCCGTTCTGCCCGCAGACTAAACCCACGCCAGGCTCGTTGGTCCCTTTTCCTGGGACGCTTCAACTTCACACTCACCTACCGTCCCGGATCTCGTAATGTGAAACCAGACGCTCTATCCAGACAGTTCGACCAGCCGGCTTCAGACCCGGCATCTCAGGATACAATACTACCCCACTCCTGTGTGATCGGTGCCGCTGTCTGGGAGGTGGAGCATGCTGTCCAGAGAGCCCAGGTGAACTGCCCTTCTCCCCCTGAGTGTCCCCCTGGACTCCTGTTTGTTCCTCCATCGACCCGTTCGTCAGTGTTGCAGTGGGGTCACTGCTCTAAGGTGGCCTGCCATCCTGGTATTCACCGCACCCTAACTTTACTGCAGCAGCGCTTCTGGTGGCCTTCCATGGCCTCAGACACCCGGGAGTTCGTCCAGGCCTGCACTATATGTGCTCGTGGAAAGGCCTCCCACCGTGCACCTGCGGGACTCCTGCGACCGCTTCCTGTACCGCACCGGCCCTGGTCCCATATTTCACTGGATTTCGTTACAGGCCTTCCACCCTCTGAAGGTAACACTACCATTTTAACCATTGCTGATCGATTCTCCAAGTCTGTCCACTTCGTGCCTCTCTCCAAGCTTCCTTCCGCCTTAGAGACTGCCCACCTCCTCGTCCAGCACGTGTTCAGGTTACACGGACTCCCCCAGGACATCGTGTCGGACCGTGGCCCCCAGTTCACTTCTAGGGTGTGGAACGCCTTCTGCCGAGCTATTGGAGCCACAGCGAGTCTCTCCTCGGGTTACCATCCCCAGACCAATGGACAAACGGAGCGTGCTAACCAGGACCTGGAGGCGGTTCTACGCTGTGTGACTGCCAGTCACCCTGCATCCTGGTCCACTTTCCTGCCCTGGGTCGAATACTCCCACAACACCTTGGTTTCTTCTGCGACGGGTGTATCTCCCTTCATGGCTTCTGCTGGCTATCAGCCTCCCCTGTTCCCCTCTCAGGAGAGTGCGGTGGCTGTCCCATCTGTCCAGGACCACCTCAGGAGGGCCCGTCGGGTTTGGCGTGAGGTTCGGGCGGCCCTCTCCCGGACTGCTTCGCGGAACCGTGCACTGGCGGACCGCCATAGGGTTCCTGCTCCGGACTACGTACGGGGGCAAAAGGTCTGGCTGTCGACCCGGGACATCCCGCTGCAGTGTGAGTCTCGGAAACTCTCTCCTCGCTTCATTGGCCCCTTTGTGATTGACCGTGTCATCAATCCCTCTGTCGTCCGCCTGAAATTGCCTCCCTCCCTGAACCTTCATCCGTCCTTTCATGTGTCTCTCCTGAAGCCTGTGTCCTCCAGCTCTCTTAGCCCTCCGACCGAGCCCCCTCCTCCCGCCCGGGTCGTGGATGGCGGTCCGGCTTTTGCTGTCCGTCGCCTTTTGGGGGTCCGGCGGCGGGGTCGTGGCCTGCAGTTTTTGGTGGACTGGGTGGGTTATGGTCCTGAGGAGCGTTCTTGGGTGCCCCGCTCTTTCATCCTGGACCCTGCCCTTATTTCTGACTTTTATGCTAGCCGTTCGGCTGGGTCTGGTTGCCCGCCGGGGGGCGTGCCTTGAGGGGGGGGCCCTGTTATGGTTAGGGGTTTTCTTTTATTTGGTTTTGTGTTGTTGTGTTTTGTACTTATGTTTTGTCTGCTTTGTGCTTCTGCAGGGTGGCCTGGGGCAGGAGGCGTGGCTTTCTAGACTGGTGTCTCTGCACACCTGGAACCAATCTACACTGTCCTTTAAAAGCCTCTCCCTGGCTTTTCCAACCTGCCAGGTTATTTCCCTTTCCATGTGGCCTCGCCCTTGTTCCTGTGAACGCTGTCTGTGGCCTAGCCTCCTGCCTTCACCCCCAGTCTGTCTCCTTTGGTTTTTGTTCCTGTGGTGAAGCTAATAAACATCACTTACCTGACACATTCAGTCTGACTCTGCTCTGGGATCCGTCTACACGCCGTGACAGATTGGGATAGGGAAAAATAGAAGTTTATCCCTCCAATCTCAATAATACACTGTGACTGGTCCAAACCCTTCCTATAGCTGCAAAATGTGTTACCATGTGCATTCATTAAGTGTATAACCTTAGTAGTTGATAATAGCTTGGTCTATGTCATCTATTAAGCAACATTATTAAATGCAACTCAAACATCGTGCTTCATCATTAAGCCATTACACATCTGATGTAATCTGAGCTTATGAATTAAATTACCTGTGTCCTGGATGACATTAATAGAGTCTGAGCAGGGCTTTTGCGCCTGGAGTGGGTTTAATGATGAGTGGAAATGAGCAATTCCTCTGGGACTGGGAATAACACATCTTAACTCTTTAAAGTTGTGCAGCAGACATGCTTTCATATTTTAATGGTAAATTCAGCAAAAAAGAAGAAGACTGAAGCAAACAAAAGTCGGAATTGCGAGCCGTCTACTTTTCCCAACACAGCTATAATGCCATGAGACCGTTTTAAACTTATATCCCAAAACTCACGACAGACCAAATTAATACCTAAGCCAGTTTCCCTCACAGATTCTTTTAGATTCTAAAATATTTTTTGTTTACCTTTATTCAGTGATTTGTCTCGCACACAACTGGGAAAAACACTCTTGAAACTTAGCAAAAAAAGTACATCAACAATTCTTCTCCACAAAGCCTCTTCTCCCGCTGACATGGCAGAGTTCAGGAAGAGGGCAAGACGGCACGCTGAGACAAAAACAACATATTCAACTATCAGACAATTGCAGTGACAAAGAAGACATACCGCTGCCATACACAGGTAGAGGTTTAAACATCCTTGAGGCATGAGTTGATGAGGCTTTAAACCCGGGTTAAGCAGGATTTGATAGACACCGTTCGCTATTCCAGTTTTGTCTTCGTTTAGAAGCCTGCAAACATCTAGGAAGGAAAAACACTCCAGTCTGTGAAGTTTGAAAAATACGTGTTATAACAATGTGGAAGATTTAAGTCTTCCAGAAGAGCTCAAAATTTGATATTTTTAAATGTTTAAGCTAAATTGGAGTCAAAAAAGTGATCTTCAACTTTTATTAGTTCTTGGTAAATTTGGAAATTGCCAAAACAAATTAACTGAATTTCCAAACATTTTAAAGAAGAACCAGTAAAATTTACATGACCCACAAAACTCTTCATTTGACATATTCAAAAATAAATAAATAAACATAAAGATAAGACCAAATTGAATGAACATCAATTCTGCAAAAACCTTCAAATCCTGAAAGTGAGACTTAAATGAAAAAACACACAACTGAGATATTTTTAAGTATTAAAACACTGAACTATGAAGCAATGCATGCAAGTGAAACTTAAATGCATTGTGTGTACCATGTGACTGGACTGACCAAGTGTGATTTCACCCATAAAGAATGGTTTACTTCCGGATCCAACCAAATGAAGTCAGTTCAGTCGCCATTTTTGGCAATATGGAGTCAACCAACATTTGTAAGCAGTGATTGGTCTGAGTCAATGTTTCTATAGCAACCGCTCCCGCCAATCAGGCGTGAGCTTGATCACTCCTGAAAACTGAAATCAGAATCAGAATCAGAGATACTTTATTGATCCCACACGTGGGAAATTTGTTTGTCACCATAGCAACTAACAGCAGAGGGAAAAAAAGACTTAGAATTAAATAAAAAGCAAGAACAAGAAAATGTAACATAAATACAAACATCAAGGTATTATAATAGCAGAGCAAGAACGAATAATCTGACAAATATAATGACTGATTGTTTATTTCTCAGTAGTAGTCTTTGGTATTTTGGCCACTTGGAGCCAGCAGGTACGTCTGGCTTGGAATGTGAAGGAGCAGGGATCATTTAGTCCAGGTCTCCTATACAGTCAAAGGTGTTTACTGACGTTGCACAAAGGCAAACACGGGACATTTGTTTTCTTTTTGGAACATGTTTCTGTTGTCAATTTAATCATATCACTACATTCTTTTTGCTTGAAGTTTCTTGGACTTGACAACACAATGTGCTGACAAGATTTTTCAAAAGGTTTTTAATTGCCTCAATGAAATCCTTAAAAACATGTTTTTATCATATTGTCATGTGACCGGATAACAAATGTATACTATAGCCAAAGCAGCATTTTAATAAGGCGTGATTTTTTTACATTTCTTAAATTGCATTTAGATTGTGTGATTCTTGACAACAACAAAAAAATATTGTTAAAAGTTTCAGAAGTGTAGTTATTCCTAAAGATGACTTCCACTGTACAATTTACAACTTTTTTTTTTTTGTTAAAAATGTTTGTAATTTTATTCAAGTGCCGTTTTACACTAGGCGGTAAACAAATACTGCAACCTTGAGGGAGATAGTGGAATGTGAGTCAAGGGTGCAGAATGGTGATTGAATGATGCATGTGCATATTACCGACAAGAGAAGAAGGAGACAATTTTTTCCACATAGGTACTTTTGAGGGGCAAAGGAGCATGTGAAAGGCCTTGGCATTGGCTGGCACGTCTAACAGACTGGAAACAAGGCTTCATTTTCAGCAATTTATGATCTCAATGCAGGTGAACCAATGGAAGGGGGGGAGAGTGGAGGGGGGGTATTGGGAGAGACCTTGGTAGGAAAAGTGAAGGACATTCTAACAGACAAACTCTGTTAATAAGGGACGGCCGGTAAGCATGGACAAATGGGACTGCTTCTCTCTCAATTTGGCATTTGCAGAGCCCACCGAGTGCTTTGCATTCGCTTGTTGTTTCTGACAATCATTCACTAAATACATAATGGAGCCAGGCTGCAAGTCTGTCTCAATGACGCATAACAAATGCAAAAAAATGCAATGCAAAATCCAGCTGGCTATAAATGTCAATACCTTTCAACATTTATTCATTAAAATTCAGTCCTTGATGTGACAATAAATATAAATAAATACTATATTTGTGCAGGGAAGTGTGTGAGTCTTCCCGTCTTTCTATCTTTGTGGAGACCAATCCCTGTCACATGACAAGCATTGCAAAGGCATTTAATCTGTGAGTACACAGAGCAATTGTCTTTGTGATTTTGCAGTTTTACATACATATTCATGTATCAGGTTATTTTTAAGTAAAGCACTTTTTTTACAGTTTTGTATAAATTAGATTGAGATAAGGGGAAGTGTTCCAAACTTGTAAAAAAACAGTGACATGGCTCCAAGCTTGTTCATGCATGAATATTATTAAGAGAAATAAACATTTTTTTGCACTGGCATGCAGAAATGCAGGCAGCTAATTTCTCTCTCCTTCCAATTCTCTATCCTGCTGTCTCACATTTCCTGTTCCCTGAGTTTTGTTATCACACTGAAATGATTATGTTGGCATTTGGCAAGTAGTTATGAAACCACATGATTAATCCCCCAGGGAGGGGAAACAACATTAACCTGCCTCTCCACATTTGCCACCACATCAGCTTGGTGAAACAGTCCAACAGACCATGGTCTCCAGCCCATGGATGCTCTTTAGTCAAACCAAAAGCGTGTGTATAGTAATGTTTTTCCTCAATATTTTTATAATATGCCATTTTCTTTGTTAAATGGTCTGCTAAAGCCCACACAACTGGAATAATTCCACTTAAGAACTTTATAAATCAGTTATATTAGGGATTATTTCACAACCCTGTCACCCTTTCTGTACTTTTTGCAAATGATCCTTAAGCTATATAATAAGAAGACCGAGTTATCTCACAGTTATATAGTCTTCTTGTACTGCCAGAACTTTTCTTGTATATCAAAGGTAAATCTGAAGCAGAACCACATGGGGAAAAGAGTCTTCTCATATAGTCATTTTCACATAAAGCAGTCCCTTGCTTTTGTCTCGTTCTTCATGTCATTGTGCCCCCCCCCCCCCTCCTCCCCCATAGACTTCCAGTGTTAAAGTGTTGCCTTTGGTTAGTCTGCTACTTTGATCATTTTTGATGTTTGATTTGTAAGTCATTACACATATGTTTAGAATTGCTTAATATACCACAGAGTAAAATAGTATTTTCAAAATTTTATGCAAACAAAAAAAAAAATAGGAAAGATAAAAGTTTATCTTCTGAAAACTCTGAATGTTTAATGACAGAGGTTCAACATTTTGGAACTAAAAAAACAAAAACTACTGTGCCTTTTTTTTTTTTTTTGCAGACTCGGCAGAATGTCTGAAGAAGTGACATCTCTTACTCCCAGCAGTAATTAAGTTTATGGCCTGTCATATCCTGAAGGAACAGAGATATACTGTGCGGACATGTTTACAAAGTTGCAAAAATTCTCTCCATAGACTTAGAAAACAAAACTTACAAGGAAGTAACGGCGTGTCAGACTAATGCACATTTAAATGTGTGCTATTGCATTTAATTGTGAGGATGGCGCAGTTTAGTTTTTTTTTTTAGTGATGTTTTTGCTTATGTTTTGAGTAGCCTCCTGTCAGTCACTTCAAGTTCATGTTAATCATCCACAGCTGTATTCATTTCTGTTGATTGTCCTCAGACCATTTAAGTGTCTCTTTTTCAGTTTGTCATGATCAGGTTATTTGCTTTATGTTGTTTTGTTTTATTTTTTTCTTCATGGGTTTTGTCATGATTAAGTTTATTTATTAAATGTTAAATTTCTGCCACCAAGCTTGGTCTCTTACATATTACACTCCTGACATTAAAAGCTATTATTTTTGTACAAAAACTTCCTGCTTATGCTTAATTGGTTACCCTGTCCCTCCATTTTTACATACTTTACAGCTCATTTGTAATGCTGAAATTAATTTTTGAACATATAACTTCAAATTCAAAAAAGAGTTTCTATATAGCCTTTCCTGACTGTAGATGGATAGGTTCCAGCAACCTTGTGACTCAGGACAGGAAGAAATAAGCATAGAAATTTGATGGATGGAACCTAGAATTGTTTTGTAAAATGTTATTTACATCCTGTATAATGTTACATGTTGAAACTGTCATCATCATCAGAAATCTGTAAAATGACATAAGTTGCAGCTTAAAGGAGTTTTTGCTCATTGCCCCTTTTATGTTAAAGGAGATTGTTTTTTTAAGTGTAGGTGTATTTCTTATTTACTGTATTTTTCTGTGTTTTCAAATGGATTAGACATTTGAAAAATTATTATTACATATTTTTCGGTTGGTTTGTGTTTGTAACTTAGACTGTAATCAATTAGGATGTGTTTTGTTTAACCAGGATAAGAATTCCCTGTAATTTAAAATCAAATTGGATAAAACTGGATCACTAAAAAATGTTTTGTTGGCTCTTTACTCCTAAACAAAGCAGTTCTTTTAACACTAAACCACAACACATCTTGTCTCTTTATTACCTCATGACACTAGAGGGAGAAAAATAAAATCTATCTTTGACATTCTAGAGGCAAAGAGGTCAGAATAATAATTTTTCATATATAATTAGAAATAAATTCAGACATGAAGTGGTCAAAGATTTGTTTGAATAATAGTGCAGAAAATAAGTAGCCTATTGGGCTCTTATAAACTAGCAAGAATTCTGCCGATACAGCTCGACTTATTCCCTAATTTTTCCTTAAAAGTGTATTTTTTGATTATTTTATTACAGTTTCCACATTTTGTGTACAGCTATTTTTTTTTTTTAGAAATTACTACCGTATGTTGAGTCATCGTCTTTAAAGAGTTTGGGAGTCAATCTGTGCAAGAGGCTGTTATTTGTGTTATTTTTTTTTGCTGATTACAATTTCAAGACATTTTTTGTTTTGTTTTCGAAGAGGCTACAGTTAAAGACATTTTCAACTGCAGATACAATAATTTAGTTCTGTTTTTAGAGTATGAGTTTATGTGTACACATTTGAAGTTGCTGTAGCTTACTAGGTTGAACTAGTTGATTGGTTTGGGAGTTCAGTCTTTGACATGTATACAAATAATCTTTGACGTAAACCTGTGGATTCTGAACAGTGAAGATGAAGCCTGAACTAGGGCGGGCACGCTGATCAAAGCCAACTCCACTCAACAACTTTGAAAAAGGCATTTGTGCGGGACAAATGGACTTGAAGCTCTGTTGGGTTTGCCCATGAGTCAAACCACCTGCCAGCCAATAAACTGTATCCAAAAATCAGAAAATTTGTGTAAAATGTCAAAGTTAAATGGCTAATTAAAAAAAAATACGTAGGAATTACAAAAATATTCATAAAAAAGATCCAGACTGCACATATGTTTATTTTTGGAATCAAATCAGATTTTTTTCCTTTTTTTTCCAATGTGGGAATCAACAAGAAATAATTCATCTGCAATCTTCTTCCAGTGATTTTTTTTTGTCCAATTTCAACATTTGATGCTTCCAGGTTAACAATAATTTGGTTGATACTTGCTGTCGGCAGGAGTTCAATACCAGCTTTGACAGTTATTTGGTTTTTGGAGACATGTAACCAAATGTGATGAGAAACTTGAGAGTCCCTTGGAATTTCACCTCTATGGCAGTGGTGTCCAACCTTTTCAGGGCACACACCGGATTAATGTCAGACAACATTTTCACCAACTGGCCTGACGTGGGTGTCCTTTTTTTAAACCTCCAGTTTCATTTAATTTAATTGTATTTTCAACCTCTGTAAAAATATCTGCAGCTGCTTTAAACTTTATTTATACACTAAATTTGAAGTAGGAACCATTAAAATGGGATCTAGCAGCCTTCAGCCTCATCCAACTATTAAGATGAATACAAAATAAAAAAAAGTGGTGTTTTCCAAATAGAATAGTAAACACGAGTCCACCATTTAAACAATTTTGATAGCAACATCCTTCTAACCTTAGACACCCGGTTGCTGGATATTATGCAGAGCAGATTTGATGTACAACTTCCTTTTTTGTCTGAAGTTAAAGGCTTTTCTGTTTTCTCACTGGCTCTTTTCTGTGAAAAAGAAATCCAAATGTGTTTGTTTTTTGTTAAATATGCTAGCTTAAGGGTTAAAATTAGCAGTCAGCGCAAAAAGTAGAGGATGTATTTTTGACACGTGACCAAGCAACTTGACATGAATCAAGAATGAGTCGGATGTAATAGTGAGACTCCAGTACATTTTTTAAAACAATCTTCCCTTGCAGCCTGGTACCAATTGTCCCATAGACCAGTATTAGTCAACGGCCCAGGGGTTGGGAACTGCTGCTCTAAAGGATCTGGAAACAACACTGGCCTTTCAAGGACATCTTGTTAAATTATATCAATGGTGCTTTGATTATGATTGTGATGTGTTGAACCAAAATCACAACCTAGATGTCTTAAAAAGACATATTTCATGTGTATCTGAAGCCTCTGTTTCCAAAATCTCCTTTATATGGGCGTGACTGTGGGTGCTGAGTTGAGGAGCCCCACCCTTGAGCCACTTTTCTGATGATGACAACTGTGTCTTGCATGTGTGAAAACACAGCCATCAAGGGGCCAAATGTGATTTGCGCAACAGAGATGGCCAATTTCATGTTAAGTCAATGCTAAAGATGTAATCTGATTTCCTTCGGCGCATTTCGAGCGGCGGGCCAGAGTTAAAAAAGCTGAACTATGGAGAGGTTGCAGCGTCAAATTAACCAATCAATGACTCAACTTTGGGCATGTGTCATTTTCAGTGAAAGCGAGTAGAATACACATCCAATATGGCGGATGATTCCGATAGTTCTCCTGCACTTCCATCCATTTTCTTAACCTGCAGTATCCCTTTTGGGGAAGCAGGGTTTCCAGAGACTGTCCCAGCTACTGTTGGGTGAAGGCTGGTACAACCTGGACAGCCTGTCTTAAGGCCCATGGAGGTGAAGCGATCGCGATCACTATGTCAGCTTCCGGGAGACGAGCTGGCGGCCCAACAGAGAGTCGCTGCGGGACGGGGAGCCAACTTCATTGGGCCTCCAGAACTTTATGATATTTTTCTTATTTTCATCGAGGCAATAATAAAAGAGATCCCCTGATTTTATTTTTGTTCTTATTTTTACCCTCTCTGGTTAGTGCGGGACATCAACCCTTCCAACTCTTAGAGGGAGCACAAATGTGGAGACATTTCACGCACTTAGGTGAGTGATAGCTAATGGGACTCTAACTTTAAGTCTAAATTTAAATACGTACAGCCAACAACAGCGAAAGTTTGACTGACAGCTATTTAAAAGCTGAAATAATCAGAAATGCAAAAAATGAAAATATTTCCTATTACATTTGTTCTTTTTCATAAGAAAAATGCCACACGTACAAGTTAAAAACTAAAAAAACGTGATTTTCATTGACCATCATATATAGTAGAATGCACTTTCTAGGATACACTGTTTGTCTAAACTCAGATGTGAATGAAAGTTAAGTTAGAATTTAGGCTTTTTTTTTAAATATTCCTTATTTCACAATTAAAACAATTTTTAGTCTGTCACTTCAATTTCTTTTTCTATTCTTTTTAATTTTTTAATGCCATTATTACCTTAAGTTATCATACTTCTTTAAGAAGTTCATTTTAATTACTTTTCACACAAAAAGCCGAATTATTTTTCCTTATTAGGTATATTTTCAAAGACGCAATGCAAAGTTGGTTAGTGAATAAAGTGTACGCTGAAGTGTAATTAAAATCTCAATGACCTCAGTCACAATATCACAGACTTGCAAGGGGAACAGATAATTTCCAGGTCATCGATTGTCTCATTTTAGTTTTAAAAGACACTGACCCTTGTATCAATCTTTTCAATTGGCTTAATGACCATGCTTTTGACCCCATTATCCTTGCCCCCCTGACCATCTCTATCACCTTACTCATTTATCTCCTCTTTCTCATTTTTTCTGTCTCCTGGTGTATAACCCATACGTCATCCCGGTGCTTGTCTTCGTCGAGAAGTCAGATATTACCCTGCCATGTCATGTCATCCTCATATGATGTGAGGTTTCTCTGCGACTGCTGATAATTTAGGTCTACTCCATAGAGGAGTGTTGCTGTTACCAAGGGCCTTGTAGTAGAGAGAAAAATGAAATTGACAATACATGGTCTGAAGGTGGTGGGAATGGATGGGAAAAGGTGATGGGAGATCTGTGAGAGGAACTGCTTGGCAAAAAAGAAACGTTACAAACTGCTCTTTTGAACAGCTGTTATGTGGGATTGTTATAAGTTTACCACATAGAAAAGGTTTTTTGAGTGTTTGAATTAACTAAAAAAGAATCTTAGTCAAAATTGATTAATGCTGGTAGCCATGTTTTCATTGGAAAAAAAAACAAAAAAAACATCTTCAGTTTATGGAAAATGTAGCTTCCCAAGGAAGGTCCTGGTGGAAGTGATGTGGGGCTGATTTTGTTTCTGAATACCCTAAGTTAATTTAATTTTAATGTCATGTTACATTTCTATTTTTGCTTTTTATTAACCAAACTATATTCTAGCTGTTTCAAGATTTACCCATTTACTTCAATTCTTGCTGGCAAAACAAGCACACTCCTGTAATGGTTTTTTTACATTTAAAAAAAAAATCCCAGTTGTTAGGCACTCTTTACCTTTTTGGACATTGCAGCAGGATTTCCTTAAACTTATTCTAAAAATAAATTAGATACAACCTGTTTCCATTGGTTTGCTCAGTTATGTGACATGTTAACAATCGAAGTATAAACAACAAAAATGTATTTATTTTTTAATTGCCAAGGTAGAAATCCTGATAAAAATACATTATTTATTCTAATTATCACAATTTTTCTTTAAAACTAAAGAGCCAGAATGGAAGGTTAAAAGAGCTGCATCTCTGGAATCTCAGGTTTTTGACTCCTGGTCTTGGGGCTTCTAGTCTTTGAACTACCCTTTTCGATGATTCATTTTTAATTTTTATCACAAAAAATCTTCTACAGACATTTAAATGTTTCTGTATTTTGTTTTATATTCAACTTTTTTTTCTTTTAAAAGGTAAATATTTAAAGGTTTTCCATAGACTTGAAAAATGCAATGTGACCAATCATTAGTCTTTTGTGTAAATCTTTTCCACCTGATCCTCTCCCTCTTAGTCACCACTGGGCACCACTCTACAGTCATGGTGAGGTCTGTTCTTGAGAAGTCATAAAAATGTCATGGACTTACAAAGAGGTGATGGTGGTGAAGTTACTGAACTTAGAAGTCACTTTATATGTGCGTAGCAAAAGAACTTAACCAACAAAAAAATTGACAAACAAAACAAATTTACATAGAAGTTCTCTCACTGTATATATTTCCAGTACAGTGGAACCACGTTACTGTTTGGCCTCCACCTTTTACGCATTACACCTCTATTTGCTCAGCTCTGTTTTCTTTGCTGAGGAATACGCCTGAGGGCAGGGTTTGTGATTTCTGTGTCTCTACCTCCTCATTATCCTTGTCACATCACCTCTCATTTCTATGTGAGAGCAAACCAGTCTCAAATGTGCTGCTTTCCTGGTTGGACCATTCAGTGCTTTCCCTATGAAGAAGGGGCGGAGCTTAAAACCTGACTTCATCAGACTTTCACCATGCTTGGAGTGTAACTGTCTTGTTAACAGCTGGTGTTCAAACTTTTGAATGGTAATATATACATCAATGTATTTTGTTTTATTCAAAGCTGAAGATCATCAGGTGAATGTGAAGGTGACCTGGGAGAGTTGGATGATATTCTTGTTCTGAGTTTTTCTTTCCTAAAAGAGATGCCTGTTGGGAAACAAGCAACATTAAGGTAAATTAAGAACTAAATCTTTCTTTTAGACTTAATCTATGCTGGTTTTAGTCAAATAGGACTTCACATTTTAGGTTAAGGAATCTCTAAACTTCAAGGCTTTATATTTAAGAAGTCTTTTTTTAACTTGACTTTCAAAATAACTTTTTGTCTAAAAGAAGGAGTAGCTTTTTTTTAAGAAAATAGAAGCAGACAGTTCATTTATTGATATAGAAAGACAGGCGGTGGAATATACGGGCACTCATTTCCTACCTGCACAGAAACAAGAGAATGTCAACAGAAGGTTTTCTTCAGAAACACAGACAAAAGAACAGGTGTATGGCAAAGAGAGAAAAAAATATTTGCGCTTTTTGAGGGAACAAAACCTTCTGTCACACACAAAGGTCAGGCTCCCTGAAGCATGCTCCACTTTTGTCCAGGTTTTTGGGGATAAACCCTGGAGAATGTGCTGCCAAATCCCACCACCAATGTTTTAATCAGCTAATCTGTGCTGAGAAGTACACACAGCAAGAGAGGAAAGTACTCAGCCCCTTTAAATTCTTCTGCATTCTTTCAGTTCTCTCGCATTAGCTCTGTTTACAACAAAAACACATACACACTCATACACGGACACACTTATCTTTCTTGTTTAAAATCCATCCAGGGAGGGGACAGCCTGTGATTTGTAATGCTGGATTTCTTAACATTCCCTCTTTTTCCCCACTCTATCACATTCCTTTCAAAGAATATATACTGACCCCTCACACTTGGACCAAAGTGAGGTTAAGGCAGATTAATATGTTTAGTATGCCCATGTAAGACCAGGGAAATCTGTGTTTGAACAAAACCAATTTAAGAGATTTTATTCTGTGATGAACAGAATGGAAAATAAGAAATTAGTTAACAACTTTTAAAAACAAACTCTTTAAATATCTAAAAATATCTAGTAGAATATCATTCTATTACTTTGCAAAGTCTCAATGAAAACCATCTTGTTTTATATGTGACCTAAATGAGATTTCATTCTACTTGGTTTAGTTTAGGGTTTTACTGAGTTATCTTGCGTCCTCATTTTCCTTTTATTTTCTTAAGAAACACAAACAACCAAGTTCTCATGGGAAAATGGAACTCCAGTCAGTTTGACCGATGTTTAGATAAACAAGCATTTTCTAGTAGTTGGTTTTCATTTTGCCAAAACAACATCCTTTTATTGCTCAGTCACAACTCCCCTTACGGGTGAAAATCTGACAAATCTTTGTGGGGCACGCAGGTGGCCCGGAGAAACTATTAAAGTTGTAGACAGCTCAGTGAGCCCATATGGTGAAAATGTTTATGCACATTTTTTCCTACGGGAATCCTGTGAGCGTCAGGTCATAGCGATCACTTATGCAACATGTAAGGGTAAGGAAGGGTGAACTAAGTGAGAAGCAGGCACGCTGTACAGAATTTCCATTTTTCAATGTCCCCCCTTGGTGCTGGTAAAGTGATAAGTGTGCGCCCCTTGCACACAGCCTGGCTGTTAAAAATTTGGATATTAGACAATCACAGCATAGTTTGTGTGTGCCTCGATACGGGCGTCCTACATATCACCGGTACACCCCGTGCATGCACTTACCTGTACGTCATAGGTGTATGTAAATTTCTTTTGCCTTATACTTCATGATACACTAACCAAACACACATCAATGGTACGTTCCATTTTAAGACTTTCCTTAAAGTGGCCGCACTAGCCTCAATGGAACTGCAAGACACACCTGCGCTACTCTACTCTACCTCTATCTACGATCCACTATGGGCCCGGACAACCCAAAAACCTGCAGCACTCGTACGGGTCACCACTGCTTGCACTGATGCTTGTGATTGCATTAAGTAAAACACAAATGCAGGTCATATAATCATGTTTGATGCAACGGTCATCACTTTAGACACTTTTTCAGTTTAACATGTTATACAGTTTTAGTTTTTGTAAAATGTTGGCATGCTGCTTCCATAGGTCACTTTAATTATTATTTATTGGTGTCAATTATTGCTGTATTTGATGCATTTTTCCCTTAATTATTTTAAATGTACTTTTCTAAAATTTTCCAAGAGAAAAATAATTTAGTTTCTTATGTGTTTTTGTCTTTTTATTTCAGATTTTATAAGCTAAAATGTACTAGCTAGCTTCTTTTAATATTATTATGTGATTTCCAAATAATGGCAAATCAAAAAAGATTGGTGCTCTACGTTGTGCTTTTTTTCACTCATTGTGCTCTGTTGTTTCATCTTGGCAGAGCGAGTACACACAATAACTTTGTGTCCTGAAGGGAAGACACTCTCAGGATGAGGGACAGATTGCAGGAGCTGCAGCTCAGGGCCCAGGAGTTTTCAGAGGTGGCAAATGACCACGGCAATCATTTTTCAGAGGAGGATGGCTATGATGACTCTGTGGTGGTGGGAGGCATCACCCCACAGGCTGTGGTGTTTGAGGCAGAGCCAATCATTGAAAGTTTCCTGACAGAGGCTCAGCAAATCCGCACTGACATCTCAACACTTGAAACTGAGGTAAAGAAAAGAAAAAAAACTTGTAAAAGAGGTACTTTTTATTGTTGTAAGAGATTAAACAGGTCCTCTATAAGTCAAAAATCCTCATTCCATGGGCAAATGTACGGAGCCCGTGTCCTGACATTAAGATATAAAAATATATCTTGTTCCCACAGATTAATATCTTGTTCCCACAGATTATTATCTCGTTCGCACGAAATACTATTCCGTTCCCACAAGATACTATTGCGTTCCCTCAAAATACTATTCCGTTCCCTCGAAATGATTAAGTCGTGCGAACGCAATAATTAATCCGTTCGAACGCAATAATTATTCATGTCATAAGTCATTCACGCGGATATGCTCTCTGTACGCCGACAAAAGCTGCTTTTAGCGGTAACTTCCGTGTCTCTGTGACCCATATTCGTTAAAAAAAGGAACATGAAAAACAAAAATGATCACTTTATTACTGTCTCAATGAATATAAGAAAAATATCAAAAGATTTATGATAACTAGGCTGCTTTGTCATACGATAGCTCCTGCTAGGCTACTACTAGCGCCGCCGCAGAGCTCTTTGATGTATGCAGGCATTTGGGCAACTGCTTTTGCCGGCGTACAGAGAGCATATCCGTGTGAATGACTTATGACGTGAATAATTATTGCGTTCGAACGACATAATTATTGCGTTCGCACAACTTAATCATTTCGAGGGAACGGAATAGTATTTTGAGGGAACGCAATAGTATCTTGTGGGAACGCAATAGTATTTCGTGCGAATGAGATAATAATCTGTGGGAACAAGATATATTTTTATATCTTAATGTCAGGACATGGGCTCCGTACAAATGTTCTTTAGATAGGCAAAAAAAATCTCACAATGAGATAGGGGAACTCTTATTTTAATGAAACAATTCTAATCACTAACACGTTTTCTCATACTAAGGCTATATTGCTATTGAAAAACTTTCTTGATTCAGCTATTTTTCTTGCAAGACAGAAAATAACTGTTTTTCTTGAAAGAATGGTCATTTTGTTTTCTTAAGATTCCGTTTTTGCAGTGTATGTACCTTATCAGTAATGCCAATAGATAGGCATTTTTTTTATAATTAAATCACAAGTTTTTCTCAAAATTGTTATTTTAAAATTTTGCTCAGGTGCTGAAAATCACTCAGGAGCAGAAGACCTTAGTGGCAACCATGCGTCGGTTTAGTGTGATGAAGAAAGAGAGCAGCTTAACACGGGACATCAAGATTCAGGCTGAAAGCATCCATCGCCGCTTAGATGCCATCGCAAAACAAGCCCAAAGAACCGAGGAGCAGCAAGGAAAGGCGGCTGCAGCAACAAGAATACAGAAGACACAGCATGCAGCTCTGTACAGCAAATTCAAGCAGGTTGGGAAAGATTTGCAGCTACTTTGTAGAAGAACGTCTTTCTTTGTTTTTGTTTATTTCAAGAGCACACTAGTGAGTTCTGAGTAAAAGAGTTAGTTGCTCAATATATAAAGGCATACTGAGAATGTATTCAAGCGATTAAACACTGTAGCTTTACCAGTTCAGTGTTAAGGATGAAGAGGTTTTTGCACAACAAGGTGGGACTGTAAAGCCCTCTCATTCCTCTTCTCTTTTTTTTGCTATTGTCTTTTTCCCTTAACTTCCTTCCAGGTCATGCTCCAGTATAATGAAGGTCTGCTGAGCAAGCAGGAGCGCTGTAAGTACTTCATTATGCGGCAGCTGGATGTATTGGGAAAGGATGTTAAAGAGGCGGAGGTGGATGAGATGGTGGCCACGGGAAAATGGGAGGTCTTCAATGAGAATCTGCTGAATGACGCCAGAATCACACGCTCCCAATTATCCGAGATCGAACAGCGACACAAGGTGAGGGTATCACCGGAGAGTCACTGAACCACGGCAAAACTTAACTTCAAAAGCTGCTGAATGTCCTGGAACGCACTAAATCAATGCATACTTTGTAAATGCACATATTTATGTAGATCAATAGCAACTTTGTTTCTCAGTTTTCATCATTTGCATCTTATTAGCCATTTATTATTTACCAATCAGACTAAGACATTGACACATTTTTGTCTTGGAGTATCTGAGTTACTTCTGTTATTATAGTCTTCCAATCAACAAGTAATAGCACATCTTAAAGTTTGCAAATAAAAGTGCAGGATAGGTTTGAATGTGTGTGTGCTTGGAACTGTGACTTTAAAGTGCTTTGGGCCTTCTAAAGCCACAGACTCACCGGTCATATGTTAGGTTAAAGGCGGGTTCTTGAACACACATTTAGCCCCTGTTGACACCCGACAAGCAGGGAGGGGCTTTTTTCTTCTTCTTCCTTTACTGCTGTTTACTAGCGCATGTCCACCATCTGCAGTTGGAAGAGGCTTGGAGCGAATTGTCAAATTGATGAGTCTCGCGAATCTTGCTCCAGGCTTTTTCTCTCACAGCTCTATTCCGATATCTAAAAGACTTGGTGTCAATAGAATTCTATTTGCGACACAAATCTTAATTATTACTTTCTCCTCTATAATCAATTTTCAAACGGTTGACAAGTCTGAATTCCTACTTCACTACCAAATCTGAGTCCCTGAATGGTCAAAGTTTGACCTAGTTTAACTTGCAACGAGCATTCAGAGGCTGCTCATTTCGTACATAGAGCCCGAAAACTGAAGTAAAAACTGGAGTAGCTCGGCGTGATAGCGTTTTTTAAACGTGAAAGCCTGAAATGCGCATTTACTCCTGTTTACATATACTTTCCATTGGAAGAGGTCACTTAAACATGCGTTTTCTGAGGGTGGCATGAAGGTAGTTTCAGAAGGTAGTAAAGCGCTTTATTCAGTAGGTACAGGGTATTTAGAATTTATAAGTAGAGTTTTAGCTAATATCCCTGTATGACAAACATAAAGTGTTTGACCACAATGATTTGTGTAACTTGAAAGGAGCTGATAAGCCTGGAGAACAACATGAAGGAGCTCCGAGACCTCTTCCTGGACATCTTCATGCTGGTGGAAGAACAAGGGGCTGCCATTGAACACATCCAAACCAATGTTGAGAGGACACAGGAGTATGTTATTGTCACTAAAGAGAAGTTCAAATTGGCAGCCAGGTATAAGAAGAGAAATCCATGCAGGCAGTTGTGCTGCTGCTGCTGCCCTCCATGGAGATGCTGTTTGTGACGTTTGAGCCCCGCCAAATAAGACTGTTGAACAGAGCAACGGGTGAGGAGAGGCAGCCAAGCATTGAAAACAATTAGAGGCAAGAATTGGTATGGGAAGCACTTGTTTCTTTCAAGAGGGTGTGAAGCGTGTGATAATGAAGGGGATGGTTCAGAGAAAGCACCCCGGCAACATGGTTGCTTATTGGAGTGCTTCACTTGCAGCTGACAGAGGTCACAAACAAGGCCACTAACCCTGCTGCATCAGCAAGACTGATCTTTCACCATCTTCCACAAAAGAGACTCATTTTTCTTCCTTCTTCATTTTTGTTTCCTGTCACAGGAACTTCAGTGTGGAATTGTTTCACAATAAATGCATTTAAAAATGTGTATTTTCTCCAAGAAAAGACATGATTTCAATGGATCATCTATTCTAGAGATTGTTTGTGATAAAAAAAATAATTCATCTCACCAGCATTTAAAGGTTTCTGGGCTATTTTTCCCAAATTGTTTTCTGATGCATTTTTAATACATGAAGAGTTTAAGTAAAATCCACTAGAGCAGAGAAATTTGATCAAAATATATTTAGAACTAACACTGCAAATAGCTCCTTAAAAAGACAACAGAATCCTCAAATTTAGGAAAAAAACATTGAAATGTATTATTTTATTTATTATTTATTTAAGATTATTATTTGAAGCAGGGCTCTATTAATATTTGCATTAACCCTTGTGCTATCCTAGGCACTTTAACATTGGGAGTTGGGTCATCTAGACCCACTAGACATTAGCTGCGGTTACATGGGCAAAATACCTTGATCGGATCAATGGTCGGGTTACAATTCAACCGTGCACATGGGCACAGAAAACCTATTTCCGATTAGAACAAACGTTCACACGGTCGGAATAAATCATTTGGGCATGCGCAGTAGTGTTGAAAAAACGGAAATAAGTCCCATTGTAAACAAACAGCTGCCACATACATTTATGCAGCAGCTCCGTAATATGTGAGATGACGTGCTTATATTAATGTTATGAATATTATGAAGCGCCTGTTCGCTCACCATTTTATTTTTAATCCGTTTGGTCAGTGCTTTTTTTGTGGAAGAACGGGGCTGGAAGAAGCCAGTGTTAGGAGAGGCTAACACGGGCTAACAACATTAGCCTATCTATGAACATAGAATTGAATCCATGCGGGAAACGCTGCAATCTGCATCTTTGCTGCACGTAAATATGAGGGAACAACATCAGCCTTTATTTTGTGGGGAAACAACTGGAAACACAAATCCATGTGATTGCTTGAACGGTTTCTTAGCACTAAGAGGCATTCTGCTCTAAGCATACACACCGCACCTAAGCCGCTGTGTGTGCTGGCAGTCCGTGCTCTGCTTGGATGCAGTTCTCCTGAAGCCGGCAGCCGCTAACCCAGAGCGGCGGGATGGATCGCAGTCCATCCAAGTCTCCCACTCATAACAAACAGCAAAACACACACGTAACAAATCTGTATAACCCAACTATCTCGATCGGAAAGAAATTTTGATCCGAACGAGTCTAATCGAGGCAGACTATTCAGAACAGCGTGTTTACATGACGCATTTTCCTTCCGAGCAGGCATTCTTTCCGATTACTTTTGCCCATGTAAACGCAACTAGTGGGCTGAACCTTTTTTCTTCAATGATTTGTGATCTTCACTGGTGTCCATGGATTACATGAAATCTTTCCACCTTTATCCACCTTTGTCATGGTAAGAAGAACATGTCAATGCATGTCATCTAAGATAGCACAAGGGTTACATGCATTGCAGGATTGAAAAAAACTTTTTTTTTTTAAGTTTATGAGCTCATAAACCAGAACTTTAGAATCATTTACTTCTTTTGATTTATTTGAGCTTCCTAGGCAATTTTGAAGTCTTGGTTTCGGTAAAGTTCAATGCTGTTGAAAATATTTAACATGAATGTCCCTCTAAAGTGAAGTGGTTTCATGTAATCTGTTACACCCATCAAGAGTGACTCAGATTTCCTTGTGACCCACGGTGTCGAGTGCCCACAGGAAAATACAGGTGAAGTGGCTGTGCTGTGCACAGACTGGAAAATCTGGTTTGTATGGGACTCCAGGATCCCTGGGAGACATGGGAATAGTTTGGAATCTGGCCCATTAAACTGTACCAGAGGATTAAAAGATTTGCTTTGTTGCGGTAGCTATTAGTTTGATGAAACTAAAACTCAATTTGAAGAAACATTAAAGTGAGAGAAAAAAAAAACAGGGTTAAATTGTATGTCAAAATATAGTCATTTGCACATGAACAAGTTAGTTCAGTAACCTTCTTTAGACCATAATGAATCCTAGACCTTTAACACTAGAATTCCCATACGGGTGCCCCATGGTGCCTCTACCTAAAGTGCCCGCCACGGTGCCAAAAGACACCGATAGGATCCTAATCACCCGTGATCAGCTGCCATTGTTACATAAAAGGGGTAAATACTTTTGCACCACAGGTGGGCCCAGGCTGAGCCATCTCATCAAAACCAGTTTTGATCAAAACAAGTTTTCTATTTGCTCCAAAGATTTAATGATTTAAAAAAAGCAAGAATTGTAGCACTGCCATGCCTGCATTTTCCACAAATGCATCTGTAGCAATCAACACAACGCTGACTGGCATGATTCTTTTGACAACTGTATCTTACTTGATACAGGGGTCTTTTACCAGGGCTTGGTGTGGAAGGTTGTTGCCTGAGCAAATTTGGCTTTTGTGCTCACTTTGAGCCCAAATGAGAGTCAGCCAACTCTTTTGCAAGTTCTTCCAGAAAGTCAACCCGTCTCTCCTGCGTCCCAGTGCAGGCTTGGTGCAGCACATATGCATTTAGTGCTGCCATGTCGACCAGCAAGCTGAACGTAAGAGAATATGTCTATGGGAGAGCAAATTTACGGAGAGGTGAAATACCCTAACACCAGGATTGAGCGGAACAAGAGGAATAAGTGTTAAATAAATTTCAGCCTTGTGAAAATTCCCATCTTGTTCATTGAGCTATAAACAATATGTGTACTTTTCAAGGTGGGGGGGGGGGGGGGCTATATATGCAGACAAGCTAAATTCATACACATCTGCATATATACAAAATTAAACTGGGCAAGAGCATAAAGACTACCATAGTCTGCCAAAATCTTCTCAACAGTGAGTTAGCAGCTGGTCTTTCCTCACACAAAAATAGGATGTGATGAGGGATAGGAGCAGAGTTAAAGCACTCTGCTGACTGGCAACTTTTACTCTTCTAACTCCATGATCATAAATCAGAAAAAAAAAACATAAACAAATATTAAATGTTTTCATATAATTTTATAAATGGCTGAATGTCACATAATGTCATGCGTCTCCCAAGAGAAAGCCAAGACAAATCAAATTGCTTTAAATGTGGGATTCCTAAACAGCAATGATGCCATCCAGTGTTCAATGAAATAATTGCTGCTGAGGGAATGAATGAGATGACAGGTGATATGAAAGGATACGCAGTCACATCATCACAAGGCAAATTCTTTTTAGCTGAATAAATATTTTAGTAGACTAAAATAAATCCCCCTGTGAAAGTACAAATCATTAAACATTTTTTCCTTATTTCACAGATAAACTCACATTTGGGATTTGGATTCACTCACAATCATTTGTAACTTTTCCAAATGTTCTCCTGATGATGTATGTAGGCTATCGCAGCACAAGCAATCAAAGGCAACCTCAGATTTCTTTACTCTGTGCTTTTCTCCTGAACTTTGTTGGACTTTCCCAGTGCAACTAAAGTTTTCAGGTGTTCAGAAGCTCTGCAGAACTTTGTTTCCCCATCGGTGAGCCTACTAGCCAATATTTCTTCTAACAGCACAGCCTTCCTAGCCCTTAAGTTTTTATTTTGCTCCAAACTATACAAGTTTTGCTGTGTTTTCTTACTATTAGCTTTGAGTGTGTTTCATCTACTCTCTAAAGCTAAAGACACAAAATATTTTATCCTTTCAAAGCAGAAAGAAAAATGAAGGGAATGCCAGCAAACGTTTGGAAATGTGGATTCAAAAGAAAAGAAAAAAAACTAATGTAACTTCCTGCTTAAATCCTGCACCTGCAACGCTTCAACTGAGTCTTACTTATAAATGTCTGAATCTTTCCTCTTTCCTAGCAGCCAAAATGATTCATGGTCAACATGGAGTACGGAAACACATGAGCTTTTCCAGACCTGATGTTGCAGCGTTCATCTGTGTTTGTCACCTTTTGCAGAACATCTTTTTTCTATCTGATCTGTCAATCACAGCATGGGTCCCAAAGACTTTCTTCAAAGGCCTGGTGAACATCAAAGCAGCTCTCCAGTAAGTAACACCAGCTGTGGTCATAGAGTGCTGACATTACTTTATAGACTGGTTTTATCACATCCATCAAAACCTAGACATATCAGGAAAGTCAGAAAATACGAGTCACAAAGCAACTATGCAGTGAGTTTGGCAGTAGTGGCTAAAAGTCACTAAAATGATACAATAGTTATGCGGGTTTAGGATTTGACTACTTCAGTGTAGGCCTTAAAAAGACGTTAAAAAGTAATAGACAGATTATGATAAATATTATTGTTAAAAAAAGGTTAACAAAGAAAAAGCTGCATTTTTTCTTTCCAAGGAAACCCACCCAAATACACCTTTGTGCTAATTATCACTATTTTTTGTTTTTATTACACTTTTTTTTGCCAAATTTGTTTGTTTTCTCTACAAAGAAGAGGATTTCAAAAAGACAAAATAGGGGCATAACTATTGTGACATTTCAAAAAAGCTCTACGGTTATTTTTTCTTCTTTTCTGATTATAGATGTAATCCTAATTGGATTTTACACAAAGAGGTAGTAACAAAAACTATAAAGGTCTTTTAAAAACATGTAATAAAATAAGTATTTAGTGTAAAAAATAAGAAAAATTAAGGGCAGTGGAGCAGTGGTTAGCACTCCGTCACCACAGTAAAAAAGCACTGGTATAAATCCCAGCAGGGACTTTCCTGTGTGGAGTTTGAACACTCTTTCCGTGCATGTGTGGGTTTTCTCGAGGCACTCCGGTTTCCCCCACAGTCCAAAAACATCCTTTATTGGTTAATTGTTGTCACTAAATCGTCCTTGAGTGTGTGAGCCTTGCAACAGACTGGTGACCTGTTCAGGTAGCTGGGATAGGCTCCAGCAGCCTGTGACCCTAAAGGGATTAAGTGGGTTCTGAAGACGGATGGAAGTAAAAAATGAATTCACAGGTTTGCTTTGATATAGTTTTCACACTACAGGTATTATAGTAACATACTAAACTGTTCTGTTAGGAACACAACGCTAGTTGTCAAGCTTGTATCTGCATGATGTTAATGTAAACAGTGATTCTACTCTACTAACGGAACAAATTGAATTTATTGCCAGGTTGCAAGACAACAAGGTTGTGATGCACATGTCAGGGATTTTAAACATGTAAAGATACTCTTTTAACAAGCTGCAATGTGAAATGTTGGAAGCCATGCTGCATCCATTTGTACTCCCAAAATGTTGTGTTTCCTCTTGTGTTTGTGCGTTTTTCTGTGTATAGCTTCTCACTGAGCTCACGTGCATCGGAACAAAGCTTTGATCATAAAACCCTTATTGCAGCGGAGTGTGGAGCTAATTCCATGATGCTTCTGATGTAGCAAACACATGATCACATGAGGGACCAGGTGTTTCTGTCCCCTGAGGATAAACTGGTCCATAGTCGGTGGCAAGAATAATCACACACTTTTCAACTAAAACAAATTCCTCAAGGCTTTGTCTAATTTTATCTCACATATGGCCCAGAGGAATTAATTTTTCTTTTTGTAAGTTTTGTTTTTTTTCTTTTTTAAAGTTTTCTTTCAAGCTAAACACCCAAACTTTGCTCTTTTTTTCCCTTTTAACATAATCCAGTTGTTGTCTACATAGTTCTGTTTCATCAAACTTTGTTCTCACTTGACATTCATAGAAATTCATCACAAACAGAAAGAAATCCCATCATTCCGTTTCATTTAAATGTAATTTAATATGAATGTCATTTTTGATGTCCTTTTTTATGTTAAATTATATATATTATTTCTGAATGTCGTTTTTGCTGCCACAGATAAATGAAATTTCCCCATAGTGGGATTATTAAATTCATCTATCTATCTATCTATCTATCTATCTATCTATCTATCTATCTATCTATCTATCTATCTTATCTATCTATCTATCTATCTATCTATCTACTTCATTCATCTATCTATCTATCTATATCTATCTATCTATCTATCTATCTATATCTATCTACATTCATCTATCTATCTATCTATCTATCTATCCATCTATCTATCTATCTATCTATCTATCTATCTATCTATCTATCTATCTATCTATCTATCTATCTATCTATCTATCTATCTATCTATCTATCTATCTATCTACTTCTATCTATCTATCTACTTCATCTATCTATCTATCTATCTATCTATCTATCTATCTATCTATCTATCTATCTATCTATCTATCTATCTATCTATCTATCTGTTACATTCCAACAAAATGCCAGGCGGAAGGCGAAGAGGGACTACAACTGGCTGTTTGTATTTAGCAACTCTAGATTTGTAAAAAAAAAACAGCTTGTGTTGTTGATCTGCTGCTGTTTTATTATGCACCAAGCAACAAGCTTAGTGGCATCTATCCCTTCAATATAAACACTGTGACCTTAGCACTCAAAAATGACCTTTAATGTATTTTGTTCAGTACTATTGTGTAAGTGTACATTTGTGCTAAAATTTATTTTAGGGTCTTTTTGTTCTAGAAATGACTTCAACATTTTTAGCATATTTCCTCAACCCTGTTATAAATAATGCTGAGGTCTTTTCACATCTGAAGATTTGAAACACTTTCAGCTGCACTGTAACACTCAGGCCAGTTGCTAGAACTGAAACTGAACAGCAATCAACTGTCGATCAGGCCAAAGCAGAAGAACTGTTTGGCCCCTTACTGAGCTTAAATCATTTATTATTCTTTTTAATACAGAAAACAGTGATTTCCTGAGATCATCCTCTCTCAAGATTTAAGAAGGGGATTATAAATTATATCAGAAAAGACTATAGGGAAAAGCTTGGAATAATACAAATAAATAAACATTTTAGCAAACATGATGAAACTTTAAAATATGGTAAAATTTGACTGGTTGATCAGTGTTTGCATTTATGGAAGAATGCAAACTGAGGTCTTGTTTAGTTTCTACTTACAAATACAAACTGTCCAGCAGAGGGAGTCAATACCCAGCAATGATCTGAATATCCACTGATTTTCTATGCTTAAAATTTCCTGTAAATAATCACTAGTTGATACATAATTTGTAGGCATTTAAATTCTTTTAGGAGTTTTTCCTTCTTTCTTTATTTCTCTATGATGAGAAACTCAATGAAAGATCTGCATCATCTCGTTGCTGTTGGGGACCCTGGGGAGCCTGGGTAGACGTCTTCAGCCGAACGTACAGTAGAGGAGGTAGGAAGTCCAATATAGTTTCAATCAGTGAAAAGCATATCCAATAACAAACTAACAGTCAAAATGACGATAAATAAAATTATGTTGGTTAAAAACAATGGGAAAGAAAACAGCATTTACTTCTGCTAACTCTAGCTCACTCTTTTCCAAGCTCCAAAACCAGTCTTCACTGTTGGCTTTAGGTTTAGTATTGATTTATGTGCTGAACAATGGAAGGCGTAACAGTGGGAGGCCAGCCATACAGCTGGACAGCACCCATCAGGCTGAGGGACAGTGAAAATGAGCCAAGACGTGGGTGAATAAAATATGTCCCCTCGGATGTCTCTCTGCTTTACCCTCCAGAGGGCTGGGAGGCAACTGCAACCCTTCCTTCAGTCCTGTGGTAGTTTGTGATTAAATTAGCGTCTGTACTAGTCTCACGTTAAATGAATGTGTCTGCAGGGCACAAAAAGAAGTTTGAACAAAAACACATTTGGTGACTTTAGAATGTCTCTGGCTTATTTCAGTTTATTTGCAGAGATTTGAACGTGTTAAACAGGCTGAGCTGTAAAAGAGAAAACGGTAAGAAAATGGAAATATTTTTTTAAATTGGACTTTTCAAATTCCTTAGACTACTGTAGAGTTAGCTCCTGAAGTTTAAAAGCTCTTTTTACAGTGTTTGTGTGAAGGGGGGGCTTGAGGTCAGTCCAGCGTCTCAAGCAATACTTCACAATATGCATTTGCAAGTAATTTCAGTTCCTTAAGGTTAAGAAAGTAATTTTTAATACTTTGTTTCTGATTTCAAGAAAAACAAATCTTTTCTTAAGAAAGTTACAGGTCAAGCACTATATTTTCCTATAAGTTTAGTATGTTTAAGAGTATACAAAATATTTTCTCTGAAGTCACTTACATTTTGTGTTGTTAATATTCACAAAGTTCAGTTTATTTTTAGATGCATCTTGCTTTTTATTTTTTTATTTTTCATTTTTATCTCACTTGCTTTACTATTCTTTGTTTTTCTTTCATGAAGTACAAAGTGAAATAGAAATGTTGTGAATACAATATAAATTTTACAATTTCACAATTCTAGAACTCCATAGATGGGAAAAAAAGAAGTTTCAAGAATACAGTTCTTCTTATTTGTAAGAAATATGTAATAAAAAGATTTATTTTCTGTTAGCAGAGCACCAAAGTAGTTCAGCAACTTCCTAATCACATTGATAATTGTGATTTGGTGTAAGAATCCCTAGGGGAGTGTCAGTTTAGAAAAAATGCTTTTCTTAAAAAAAGATGATCTCAAAAAGTATAAAGAGAACCTTTGATGAAGTATGATGAATCCATTTTCCTTCATTCTTCTTTTTCCTAAATAATGAAACCAGATTAAAAAAATAATCTATTTTCTACAGTGATACATAAAATTTCACTGGGACAGTTTAGCACTTAGCAAGCACAAGAGTCACTTATGTATTGTTATATTTTCGCCTGTCTAGAACTTCTCATAAAACTCTCTGACCACACAGACTTACTTCATAATAGCCACACATCCTTCCAGCTTGTATCTTGGCAGCCCTTGGCAAGGTCTCCACTGAATGTGTGTGTAAATGTCTGCATTTGTGTAGTTCCGGCATACGCTGTGTGGTACAGCTCTGGGAAGACAAATATAAACACACACAGTACAGCACAATCCAGTTCCATGATTTAGAGCAGTGCAAGAAAGGCTGTATATGAACGTGTCAGTTGAGTAGTTTAGATCTTCCAAGTTTGATTATTATTGCTTTGTGTGATACCTGTTATTTGACAGTGCAGGGCATGTACAGTACTGCAAAGAAAGAAAAAGACTTGGAGGGATATCATCATTACATAGCATGTGTTAACTGTAACTAAATCTCGCATAGTTTCATCAAGTCCTTTGAATCCTTTGCAATAAATACATTGTTTACTGAGCACAGACAAAACCCAAAGTCCCACCTAACTACCTTTGATCTACAAAAAGGCTGGCCAGTGGTCGCTGACTTATGATTATGACTCTTTTAGCCAAAAGGAAAAAAAAAAATGCTGTGTCGCTAGAACTTTTTTTGCAGAGCTTCAGGAGTTTAGAAATGAGTTAGGTATCGATTAGTTGGTGCTGTGTAAGTATTCTACATCACACTTATGCTTTTTCCAACATCATTTTGGTATGTCTGCTCCTTGACATCTACAAATAGAAAAGCAAATTTTAGTTCATTTTTTGTATATGTGTCTCCATGATGCGAAAATGCTAGCAAGAACATGTTGTTTTCTAATGTGAATTTCAACCTTTTAACGATACAAGTAGTTATCATATAGTCAAAATTTAACACAAAGGTAATCATTCCACTTTAGTTTGATATTATATGACTTTGTATTCATGAAAGAAAAAATATATAAATAAAACAGTGTCTACTTTACTCCTAGAGGTTTAGCTGATAGAGTTTAACTAAATGAAAGTAAAGCCAAAATGTAGCCTCTCTTCTCAAAATGTCTTTATTTGTATCAACCGCAGAAGAAAATAGCACTTAATAAAACAAGTACACACTTACATCAGTAAAAAAAGTACGAAAAAGAATCGTAAATAATTTGAAAGGTTGATAACTGATTCAACTGACTTCTTTATTACCTGGAGGCCTTATGATGCCACTTGTTTCATCATGTCATGAATAAATGGAGCATTTATACACTGCAGTGGTGCTAAGGAAGTCAAAACATGCACCAGACGAATATTTAATGATTTTTACAAAACATCCCTTTAATTCACCAATTACATCTCAGTTTCATTTGGTGGCTTTTCCTCACATTTTGGTCGGAGTGTCTGTTTATCGGTGAGGAGGAATTGTCACCACTTTCACAACTTTCATGCTTTTCATTTCTTGTGTTTGTGAATCGCGCCTGGCCAGTTTAACGATACTGAGATACTGGCTTCACCTAAAAATGCCTGCTGACACTTTGCAGACATACCAGTTGGGAATGGGAAGGGAAAAAAAGGCTAATCATGGAAAGTTTCCTCATCCACGTAGCCAAGATATTCTCTATTTATAACCCATTTCTTTGGGTCTTTATACCCAGCTAATGATTTCACAATGAAGTATGAACTGTACTTAAATTGCTATTCAGTCTGGAGGCATTGTAGTGGAAAAGGAAGGATTCTACGAGATGACAGAAAAAGTTATTACTAATGCTGCCCAGCAAACAGGGTTGGTTTAAAATGCAAGAAATGCTTAGACTTTACAGTTTTCCACTTTTAATCTGGTCAGGATGTGTGTGAAAATAAAAGACAAAAATAAAGTTTAAATAGATAACAATATATGTACTAATAAAGATGCAGATTAAGAGAAAACTAACAATACTGCAAATTTAGTATAGAGAAACACCAATTCTCAAAAAAAGAAATAATATTTGTGGTTGTCGGTTCTTCAATCTGTAATTACTGAAAACATGTTATGGTCAGTGACAGAGCTAGAACATTTTATACCAGAGGTTGAGAATGAGAATACAGAGTGACACACATAATGACTGGATTAAAAATAATCATTAATTATTTAGGGGCTCAAAATTTCATTAAAAATATGGCTTTTGTTATTTTTGCAATGCCTAAAGAAGCTTTCATTGCTTATTTGCATCTTTTGCTGATAATGATATTTATTGAAATTTAGTCATTTAAAAGTCCTAAAATAAAAAACATAATACTTAAAAAGCAGTATTTTTATTATGGTTAGTTTTACATGGTGCAATCGACCAAAATCGCCAAGAAAATAAGATATGAATAAGAAAACTCCTTTTTCGGTAAAACCTCTACTGTTAAAATAATCTGAAAGAACAACTGATTTGCCAACTGAGTTATGCTGAACTAACCTTTATTGCTAAAAAAAGATTAACTGCAATGTTAATGCTTAAAAGTAAAGGAACTAGCACACAATGTTCTGCAGACATTTCAGCTCAAAGCGACATCTTTCTCTGCAAAGGAAAGACAACCACTGTAGGAATAATGACCTTGACATTCCACACAGTCAGAGCAGTGGCGTGGAGGTGATGTGGAGCAGACAGATAAAGACAGAGGAATGTGCTATATGCTAAAGGATGAGGGGACATAAGAGTCTTCAATTTGAGCATCCATGGGGACCTACAACCTGACAGAGTCTCCATGACACCACATCATTTCAATAGGACTGCAGAATATGGTTGCTGGACTAGATTTAAAGTTCAGCCTCCAGTGGTAACATTTTCTATGTGGTATGTAGATATTTTGACAGACTTATTTTAGTCTAAAATAAATCAAATTGGCAGACACATTTTGAGGATATTAAATCCAGCTGAGCGAATGCAGCTTACATAGGAATGTTGTCCACAAAAAGATATATAATCTATCAAATCAACTATTTATAAAGACTAAGAAAAAATAGTCAACTGAGTATGTCAGGTCTTTTTTCCGATCTAAAGTCAAATTAATTTATTTGCCCAAAAAAAGGGGGCATTTTTACTATATTCGTTAAAATGACACTTTGTGTCAGTCATGTGTTATAAAACTTTTAGTACACAGGTTGACGTGTTGTTATCAAAAAGGTTTACCCCCTTGGTAATTTTTCAACCCCACAGATAGCTGAGCACAAGAAAGCTAAGGCTCTTGTTTTTCCACATTGTGAGCACACAATTGAAAATAACGAGCTAAAAATAGACGTTTAACAAACCACAAAATAATGTTGTTCAACTTTATGATTTGCTTTGTTTCAGTTCAAACAGAGGTTTAGTAAAGGCTCTACCAAAGTACTGGTTTTATGGTATGATCCACATGGTGGTCTACATGATTCAAAAGACTTCTTTAACAGCTAAATAAAAAGGTGATACAGAAATAGAGAAGTACTTAAAAATACTCCTTTGCTGCAAGGTTTTATTTACATAAATGTTGTAAAACCAGGATGTTTTTTTGTCTAAAAGTTTAGCAGATTAATTTCATCTAGCTTGAGTTTTAATATGCCTATAAAACATAAGTATAAAATATAAGCAGTTCTGTAGTTCTGTGGGGACTACGGTGGCCCTGAAGTATAAATCACCAAAAACCATTCAAAGCAAAAACCTATTAAAGATCACTCTGACAATTAAAAGTATATAACACTTTATAAATCATATATATATATATACCTAAGATGTGTATAAGAGACAGATATATATATATATATATATATATATATATATATATATATATATAATTGGCCTCCATTTACCTGTTTTGGAGAATAAAAGTAATTTTCAGCAATTAAACTGAAATGTAAAATATGAAATACAATAGAAAAGTAGGTACATCAGGACATCGCTGACTGGATGATGATGTTTGATTTTTGACGTTTGAATATCTTGTGTCTTCAATGTACATGTATGTAATGTCTGGTTTCTTATTGTGAAACATTTCATTTTGATTTGTGGTAATTACTTTTGTTTTTTCTGAAACGTTTCATTTGTATTTCATTTTTTTGTTTCTGGAATTTTGATTTGATTTTTAAAATGTAAAGTTGTTGTTTTTTGTCACTATTTTTGCTCTTTTAATCATCGATGTCCATAGGTGTGAGAGTGAATAGGTGTGTGATTGTGGACACTCTACCCTGCGACAGACTGGCAACCTCTCCAGGGCATCCTCTGCCTTCGCCCACAAGTGGCCGGGATAGGCTCCAGCTGCCATCTCGTACTCTGAGGACCTCAGGGGCCGGCCTCCTGTTGATTCCCAGAGTCAGAACTAAACAAGGGGAATCAGCGTTTCAATATTCTGCAGCTAAAATCTGGAACAGCCTCCCTGAAGGCGTAAGACAGGCCTCTTCTGTGTTCATGTTCAAATCTAGACTGAAAACATTTCTGTTTAGCCGTGTATATGACTGAAAGGTCCTATCTGCACTTTTCTTTCCTTCCTTTCTTTTTAAATCTTTTTTTTTTTTTTTTTCCTTTTCTTTTAAAGTAAATTTTATGTTGATTATTTCTATGATGTATTGTGATTTTAATGCATATTTCTGTTTTGTGAAGCACCTTGAATTACTTTGTGTACGAATTGTGCTATACAAATAAACTTGCCTTGCCTTGCCTTGCCTGCCCCGTGACTCTGAACGGGATTAAACGGAATAGAAAATGAATTTAAAAAAATGAATGAATAATCATCGTTGTAATTTTGTTTTTTCGTTGAGTGATATGTTGGTGTGATTAGCTCCTCGGGGCCACCGTCCATATGATGCTAGGTTTTCATTGTGCACTTAAACTTTTATTTATTTCTTCTCTGACTTGATTATCCCAACAAACACTCCATCCTGTCCTGCAGCTGAGGCTGTCATTTGTGTAGATTGCACCGATTCCGGATGAAACCAATACCTGTGGGTTTTTCAGAAGAAACTGTAGGAAGACATCAGTGCTAGATTTCAAAGTGACACAGCTGCTTCAGTTGTGCTTCTAAAATTTCCACTCTGTATAGAGTATATAAATGCTCATCGGACATTTCGACTTTGGACAGCTGGTTTTCTAATACGCCAACATTTTTCACATAATAGTTCTTAGGGCAGTGAGTGTTGTTTTTCCCCACAGCTGACATTGAGAACCAGGTAGTGGTCCAATCCATCTTGTCAGGGATCCCGTAGTGCCTCTCACTGTGGGATTCTTACTCACATGCTCAGATAGGACATTTATCATGCCTGTTGCTTTTAAGCTAAAACGGAAAAAGCCAACTTTTTTTTTTCTTTATTGTTTGATGTGGTATCTATTTAAACTAATGTTTACTAAAAATGATTAAAGACATAAAAGTGTTTTTTAAATTTTTTTGAGCAAAGAACAAACAGAAATGCCAAGCCATTCTGTTTTAAAGTTTATTTTTTATCAACATCATTTCCATAAGCTTTATTTTTCCATGGGTCAAAAGGTTACCTTATGTTTTAAAACAATATTTTTCTTGGCCCTGCTTGCATTGCATTTCAGATCAGGCATTTGACCACAATGTCACCTCTCACTTCCTGCTGGCTGTTCCTTCAAATCATTCTTTTTCAAATTATAAACCAAATGACTTTTCTTATACAGAGATTTTGGGCAAAATCTGTTAACTGAAAAGAAAAAAAGAAAAAATGAAAATAGACTGTACTGTTCTTTAGATTTTTAATAAATGGTTTACTTGTGGCTTCGATTACACAACACTTACTTCCAAGAAAATTACAACACATAAATTATATTTGGAATTAAAATGAGCCTAACCCAAATTGCACTTCCATTCAACATAAAACCATATTTACGCATAGACAGAAAATGATATACATACACATAAAGTTTATAAAAAGACTAGTCTTAACACTCTTATAGAAACTTTTTTTGAAAACTCCAGCTTCATAATGTGTTTCTGTGCAGAAGGAATAAACTGCATCCACTGCATGCCTTTAGAAAATAACGCACTTTAACATTTTTTCTCTTGGGGATCATCAAGCAGTCTAGGATCTTTAAATTTTTAGCAGGCCACCTGATACCCAATGAAGCTTTGCCTATTTCTCGCATGCACACAGCCTGTTTCTACGTGTATGGGCAGCTGTGGCTAAGGCATTAGTTAACCGATTAGTGTAGCTACCTGTCAAACATTTAATGTGCATGGGCAGCTTGACAGCCTTATTAATTTCATGAACTTTTATTGTTATACAGAACCATTTTTATGGGCAAATAGTTACTTATAATTACTTCGACAACCTAAATTTGAGTCAGTTAAATAAAAGCTTGTTTATAGTTGATGAACTGCTATCACAGCACTCCTTCTAGTCTAACAGTATTTTTGACTTAATGGCTACCAACACTCCGTGTAAATGTTTGATTTCAAAAACTTTGACCAAATATTTGAGTGTTTTCCATCAGTCCAGACTGTCTGGAAATTCCACTGACTACTGTACTGCTTACTTATGGTTACCATCAGTTTTCCTACATATGAGTCACCAAGAGCAAAACTGAAAACTGTCGCAAACGACGGAGAAATAAATAAGAAAGAAATGGTCATAAGACAGAAAAATTTAGACAGCAAGGAGGAAAAAAAGATATATAAGGATCATCTGAACACGTCACCACACACCCAGTATAGACCAGTAAAAGGGCCTAAAACATTAAATCATGGGATTTTGGTTTCTGGTAATAATAAGAAAAAAAATTTCTTCAAAGATGTTTCTAATGCATTATACTTATTGCAGTAATAGATATATATTATAATATTTAGAATTTAATCAGAATACAAAAAACCTAATAAATGTGTCATCTTTAAACTTAGACTTATCATAACTCATACATTAAAAATGACAGGTAAAACAATAAAGTGATAATTGAAATGCTTAACTTAATCTAGCTTTTTGAAAATTTTGTTAATTATATTCTTTTAAGAGAGTAGACTCATTTGCACATTTGATATTACTCAGGTATTTATTTTTTAAAGTCTCATGGATGTTCGTCTGCTGGTAAATGGAGGCATTCCCATCCCAGTTGTCATTTGGTGAAAGGCTGGTCATGTTTTGCCAGTGCAAGTCAATCACAGGGCTGCAAAGAAACAATCTCCTGCGCTCCCTCCATTGCACAATTTCAAATGATCAGTCTAACAGGTATAGCGAACTGCAGCAGGGACGTAAAGTACTAAAAAAAACAGACACAAGTGCATGTGGGGTCCATGGCACACCTGTGAGCAGAGGGTGCAAGCCATCACAACAAAAACAGCACATGATAAACGTTATCTTTGTGTTTGAGCCATTTACTGGTACGTGTTTCTTTGCCCTTATTTTAGCACCGAAAGAAATAATGAAAATGTTATAGCTTGTACCTTGTAATTCATGACAATCATCAGTGTGAGGAATTCGATTTTTTCCCCTTAGTATTGTACTCTACAAGATTTTTTTAAAACGATCACACAAACATTGTAAACACATTTAAGGTTCTGTTACTTGAGGCAGGCAGCAAATCGGCGCCATAATAAATCAGTTCCCTGGTTGGTATTGGTTTGTGTATTATTGTTGAACTCACCACAGCTCAGCACTTAAAGCCTCTGATCCATGAAGAGAGCCGATGTATGTCACAGTGATGGATATACTCATTACTGTCCTTTCAGTGTTGGTCTTTCTGCCCCATACTTTGCTTTTTTCCCCTTTTAAAACAAACGAGTACTACTGCACATATCTGTGCCACAAAATGTGATCCGTATCAATGTAATATCTGTGTTTTGTAACATTTTTTATTGTTTTATTCCATTATTTTTGGAGCTTGAAATGAACCAAACAATTTGTTCAATAGTTTGTAGCCAAGGATTTGGGTGTCTTCTTAAAATCACTCGACACGGTTTTTTGTTGACACTTTTCAGTAAAAATGGTATGACTCCAGTAAGATGACACTCAGTGGCAATGAAAACAAAACAAAAAAAAAGCCAGAAATAAAAGAAGAAAAAATTGAAATAAAAATGAATTGTTTAGACCAAAGAGGAAGTTTATAGATACAGTGAACGAAGACATGAAGGTAGTTGGTGTCAGAGGAGAGGATGCAGAAGACGGGGTTGGATGGAGGATGTTGATTCATTGTGGCGACCCCTGAAAGGAAAAGACATGTCCTAAAATAATCAGGAGAACTTTCTATTAGAAAACCTCAAATGTGTAAAGCTGTGTGTGAATAACTTCAAGTAGTAACTACATATTTATTTTTTATATATTTAAATGTGGTATAAAAAAAGCATATGAGCATGCAAAACTCAACAAATAATCTTTATTTCTTTTTGTAATTATAGTTTTTTTTGTAATTCATGATTTATTTATTCATTTATGTTTCTACTGAGTATTCCATTTCTAGAATTATGCGTATTGACTCCATCTGTCTTGATTCAGTTTTTGTTAGATCATGCAGTTCAAAAAGTGACTATTTTAAACTTGTTAGTGGCTTAATAACTATTTTTAAGGGATGTATGGCTTATGAACAAATGATGAATCATAATTGTAAGCACTTGCATTTGTAGCTTAGCTCTTGTGTCTGCACCTCAGTCCTTCAAATGTCTGACTGTTTGAATATTCACACCCCAGTTAAGACTGATACAATGCCAGAATGTGTCAAACAACCTCTGTTCAGCCCCAGGAAGGTCTTAACGGGATCTCACGCTGCATGTGAGTTGTTGTCTAACACCTTGGTGAGCCCTGCGATTTGCTGTCATTCTTTAGTACGGAAGAGGGAAAATGAGGGTGACATTGTGCAGAGAAGCCCAATGACCATGAGGCACCTCCATTTTTGATGATACTTGGAGGAATGCAATGGAACAAAACAAAAGAATAAAACCTTGTCTTTTCACAAGAAGAAAACAGCTAGATTATCAGAAAAATTAATATAAAATAAGTTATTTAAAATCCAAGCTTATTGAGAAAATGTCCCACAGCACTATCAAGCATGATACCTGTGGTTTCAGACATAATATTTAAAAAACTTGTTTTTTCCTAAAAGTATGCAAGCCTCATATTTCCTCAAACAAACAAAAGAAATGTTAGTTATTATAAAAACAAAGTGATTTGTTATTGGCAAGTAAAAAAGGCTTGAGCAGAGACACTGCAGATTCCTTCTGAAAGAAATTAGAGCTCTTTTGATGCTTTAGGGAATATGTGTCAAAAGAATAAAATTGACTGAAATATTACAGAGGGCAATATATTTTTGTTGCTTTATAATGCACCACAATTGTTAGCTGAAAATGGAAATTTTCTATTAAAATTCTGATTACCATAACAGGTGGAGTACAATTAACGTAAATGATATGCCATGTCCAAAGTTACAAAAGTGCTGGAGGCACCCTAACTCACAATATTCTGCAGCAACTGTGCTACATTATGTGGCTGTATTTCTTTCTCATGCTAATGACTTAACTGGTTTATTTCAAAAGAAGAAAAAAGTTGTGCTAAGTTGTGTGTGCATCAGTGAATTTAACTCTGTAAAGCTCACTACATCAAGGAATTGACAGAAAACGAACATTTTTAACTATTTGATAAAATCCACAAAATTATATATAATGTATCATTTTTTCAATATTATACAGGTAGTATCAATTTTGACATGCCTCATGATGCAAAAATATTGACATAACAATTCTGGAAAAATAGAACCTTATTTAACCACTGTTAAAAATTTATAAGACACATTTTTTACTCGCGTGTTTTTGACAATTTCATTAGAAACGTACCATACAATACGCGATATGGATGCAACGATGCACTTTCCCCTTGATTTGGTTCCATGGTGTAACGTAAGGTTCAGTTTTAAAATGAGAATTGTGGCATCTCAAAATAGCCCAGTACCTTTCTTAAAATGAAATTATTAGTGGGATAAAGGGGATATGCAATGTGATTATTAGGTTGGAAAAAGACTACCTGATGCTTCTGGCAATTTCTTGAGGAGTATAGATACTTTTACAAAAACAACAATGCAGGATTTAAGTATTTATTTCTGCAACTGCAACTGTGCTAAGTATTTACTTGTGCAACTGCCAGAGTGGCTATCACTGTTTCATGTGATGATGGAGTAATATAGCAAGCTGTTGTCCTTCGATTAGACATGACTTGTGGAAATCAATATACCCATTCAGGCCAGCTGTCCAGGTCTAACTTGCAGCTGAAATTCTCCAAAAACAGTCAAACATTCCTGTAGCATACATAACTCAAGTGAGTCGTTCCAGTTTATCACAATTACTGGACTAATAGGATGAAAAGTTTAGCTTCTAAAGGAACCTCAAAAGAACAACTGGCACAAAAACAGTAGACAAGATCACAAGCAGAAGAGCAAAACAACAATGCATGCAACAATGATGCTTGAAAGAAATGTCACAGGTGTGGCTGACAGGAAACACAATCATGGTGTCACCTACTTTCCCCAGTTGGCTGTCAACTTTACCTCCAACCTCCAATGATGGATGATAAGGGCACCAGTAGGGAATCATCAGTGAAGTTACATTGAAATGGAGCCAATACGTGGAGCTGCTCTTTTGCAGTAAATTAAAACATGATGGCAAGGACTGAGAAGCTCAAGTTTCTCTATGTGTGTTTGCATTATCACCACATTAACAGTCCATCTGTGCATTTTTGTGCGCTTGTCCATGCATGACTATCGAAACGCACTGACTAGCATGTGTTTGGAAGCTCGTATTGCATCCAGATGTCACAGCAAATCAGCTTAAGACATAGATGGCCAAATGCATTTCTTGAGGCTCACAAAGCCTGGCAGGTGCAGCCGCTTCCACGACCTTCAACAATGCTCTGGTCGGTACCATGACCAGAAAAAGGGAATACACGGATATTAACTTGGAAATAACAGCTTCTTAGTTATTATTGAACCCGCTTGATAAAGACGCAGCCCATCCAGAGTTGGAAATAAAATAATCTGAAAACAGGTTTGACAACAGTTTGATTGTGGACTTATTACTGAAATTTTGTAAAGTTTTTTTTTAAACCAAAATAAATTCTATGAATATAATAATTATACTAAAAACTTTCAACAGGAATTTGTAAAACTTTATACCACTTATTAAAAACTATTGAAATATCTTGCCAAATTGTAACCCAACTTTTGTATGGAAAAATGATCAGTGTATTGAATGTTTTATCAAAGGAATTAGTAATTTATCATATGTTTTCGGACGTGCTTTAAACAATCGAAGCTCCTCTCAGCTTTAATGTAGGGTATGCTTCAGTACCTGAGGATATGAAATGGTGCTTTTATAAGTAAAATTCTTTCTTAAATCTGCAACCCCAAAACAATAAGGGTAAACAAAAAACATTGCAGTGAAAAACCGACAAAACGCTCTGCTTCTTGTTTTGGTGAATTTTAACAATTTGTTATCCAGCGTTGTCTTTTTGAAGCCATCAATCAAGGTCCAACCAAAAAATGGATGACAGTGGCATTTTCACATTCTTTAATTGTCTGTCATTGTTCCCAGAGAAAAAAAAGCTGATGACAAATTTCTTGTGGGGAAGTCCAAGGTTAAGGAGAGAGGAAGGAGGAAACCGGTTACAATCATCTGTCTAATTTTGATTCAGCTGGAGGGAAAATGGACTTGGGATGCACAAAGAATACACTATAAATTACTCAGAGTTCCTCTCATTACTAATTCCAGATTTTTGTCTCTGATGCGTCTATCACAGACAAAGAGAGCTGTTTGCATTATGCACACATGCGCAGCCATATGGAAAGCAGTAGGACTAAGGACACACCTACAAGCACACAAGGAGTTGAATCAAAGCCAAAAGTAATTAATACATGCTGCCACTGGAAAAAGGTCCAAAACAGCTTGTTCTTGTGTCCACATACGTGTCTGATATCTTGGTGTGATGCCTGGGTTTTACAATTATAACTAATTGAAACATGGAAAGGAAAGCCAACTAAATCAATGTAAACATTTGCACACTTTTAATGTACAACTTTATAAAAGTGCTTATTAACTGTTTTCCATTGTAGAAGGTTTTACTGTATTTACTCAGCTAGATCTCAAAGAGCCACATTTCTCTCTTTTCCTGGCAGAGCCTTGTCTTCCTCACCATGTAGCAAATATTGCATTGGTGAAAAATGAAATGTTTCGATAATTTATGTTCCCTATGTTTGCTTTTACCATTTGTCAAGCACTTTTTGTCATTTCATTTCATTTTGAGCTTGTTGCAAAATCCTTTGTAATTGATGCATCTGTTGAAGATGACATTATTGAACATTTAACACAGAACCGTTACTTCTAGACCGCATACATGATCAGCATAGGTCTGCTGATTTTGATGCAGAGAAAAGTGTCATTTCCTATCGGCTTTGTACTGATATTACTGATTATGTTACATTACCAATGTAAAGTGTTGCACAGTGGAGCAAATCTGCTTTTCTCTGCGACAGAATTGGCTGATTTATATAGATTCTGTATACAGTAAACTGTTGGTTTAGAATTGAGTTACAATAATTACGTAATAGGTACAGATGTTGAAAGATTGTGAATAAAAGGTTTTTCCCAGTATAAAGCATTGTAACTTTACAACCAAGATAAAAAAGAAATGGACACAATAAATCACATTTACTTTTACATTTGTATTTGTTTTTCTTGCCTCCTCTCCTGTTCTGTTCTTCCCCAAAGACCACACACTGAAAGAACTCATAGTGTATTAACAATTGATGTTATGTATAGTCTGTAGCGGTGATAGAGTTGGTAACTTTGTCCTTTACCAAAGTCTTAAACTTGTTCCAAATCAATCTGGCTTTCCATCATTCTGACCCACATGTCCATTCTTCTTCACATTCTTCAATCTCCGTTTATCAGGATTTCTATCTCCATTCCCATCTCGTAACTTTTCTTTCAAAAATAACTAAAACTCATATTTTCTTTAGAGTAATGAGAAAAAAACTTCATTTCTGCAGAACCTAGCTGAACAAAGGAACACTTGAAGAGTGAATTGGACTTAGATAATAAGTTTGCCCTGAAACTTCTTGTTCCATGGCTCTCATGTATTATTCATACATCTAAATGAACTATCACCAGGTTTAAGTTCATTTTTTAAGCCTTCCTAGTGAGACACAAAGCTAATGACCTTAAGGCATAGGTAAGCTAAGTGGCTCGAACTAAAGCATTTAATGCTTTTTTTCTGGGAAAAAAAAAGTTAAGATATTATATTCCTCCTGAAAATGTAACCCTTTGAAGTTTTATAACAGTGATAACATCGATATTGCCTGCAGAAAAAAGTCTCACACTGGTTCAGGATTTTGTTTTTATTCAATAAATGCATCACATATGTATCAGAATCTCTACATAATTGTTTTCCACAACAATGTTCCCTTCTTAGCCACACATTTGTTGCAGAGCCAATGTAATACCTGAGGTATTACGGCTGCTTGACACATCGTTTTGATTTCTGTCAGAAGCAGAATGTGACTGAGCTAAATCCTATAGTGTTCCTGTTGTAATCCTCTTTCCTTTGTCCTACAGTTATTAAAAATGTACCAGACATGAATCAGAGGGTGTTATTGGTTCACTTCTTGTCATGTTGTCTATTCAGTGTCATATATAAAACCTAACCTTTATAGCATTCTCAGTCTAAACACAAACAAAAAAAAGTGCCCAATTTTGTGCTCAATCACTCTTGTAAAATATTTGCGGTAATTTGTATTCATGAAAATGTTGCTTTTATCTTTTATTATTTGGTCATTCATTTGAAGACTTAATGTTTTACTTTTTTTTTAAACAACAGTGATCATAATAATGCATTTTTATTTATAGAGCACTTTACATTTTGATGAAACCTCTAAGTGATATGGCATCCAAAATCGTCTGTTAAAACATTATTAACAGCTTGAAATGTTCACTAAAAAAAAGTATTCCCAGTATTCTGTTGGGATTTTTATGTTTAAAAAGGTATTCTTCATGTAGAGACATAAACCAACAACATTTTCTTCAGATCTCATTGTGCTTTGTAGGGCGAGAAGCTTTTACAGTAAAGAAACAAAGAACAAAGAACTGAAATGCACATCTGTCCTTTTTACTTGACATGCAAGAGACCACCTCCAGCTGTCTGCATAATAAACAGTTCTTCAGCTGCACATGCAGGGATACCAGACAAGACATGTGCACACACACCCATGTGCAAAAACGGTCGTCCACACAGCAGCGCTCTGAGCTTGAACATTAAAATGTTGTAATTTTGGGGATAATTAGTTGGCCTGTCAGTTTTATTGCTGTACCTTGCTAGCTCCAAGATGGGACCTGTGAGACCTCCTGCTTGGCTTCTTTTGTGTCGTTCAGTGTGTGCGTGAGGAGGAGAATGAGACAAGAAGAAGAATGGGGAGCGAATGGTATAAAGAGGGAGGTTAGAATACTGCTCCTTAATTAGCAAAACCCATTCAATTTCATCTTTTTCATCACCGATTTTTGAACCGCGATCGTCATTAAAGAGATTGAGATTTCTTTCGGCCGTAATTCCAAATGTGGGCTCTGCTGATGCAGTCATTCACATTCATCCTGCTCATTTACATTCTAATATCCTTTGTAATCACGGCTGCCGTGACTCCTCGGAGGAATCATTTCAAAGTCCCTGGAAACTGTTTATGATCAATTTTCATCATAAGATCAAAGAGGATTAAAGTCTGAAGAAAAATAATACTTACATTTTATGTTTCGCTGCTTATCCAGGTTTGACTGCAAACAAATTAAATAATGAAAAAATGTAACAAAAAAAAACTAATTTTATTGGTAAATAATAAAAGTAAGTTTAAAATGAAATTCCAATCTTATCAATAATATCAATTTTGAAGATACACTTGTTCAACCTTATACCTCTAAGTACTGGCACATGCTCTGACATGTGATTACATTTTTAGCATTTCTTCAAGTGACATAGACTTACTGTTTCTGTGCAAAGGTAAAATAAAAAAAAATAATAAATTAATTTTTCTTTTTTATATTTGACAACATATGTAAAAAAAATAGCTGCCCCAACCTCAACTCAATTTCTGCTCATAAAATGTAAATCACATAATATACTAACATAGCAGACGTAGGACTAAATTCAGTTACAACAGACACGCTCATTAAAACTGAGAGGAACTAATAGAAATTATATTTGTGGAAGAGTCCTCTTTCAAGATGGAACCTGAAAAGCTATATGCACACACACGCACACACACACACATCTCCCATTTCCACACAGTATAAAACACACATATACATTCCTGACTCTGTCCTGTGTAGCATATGGCAGACCTTGAGGTTCAAGGGCAGCATAGATTTAGGAAATCCATCACTGGCAAACTCACATTCATCCTTGTCTAACCTCATAGAAAACACCCAGACAAACATGCATGGCCTGCATGTTCACAAAGTCTGTTAGAAAAAGATAAATACAGGATAATTGGTTTCTCTCTCACAGGCGATTCATAATTGAAAAATAAATAATAAAAAACTAAAACAAAAAGAAAAACCTCAAAAGGAAGCTGAAAAACCCAACACTTAAACAAAATCTTATTGAATGGTACTGCATACCAAAGACAATGTTTTGTCTGGGTTCATAACCCTGACATATCTTCCGCTGTTTAGACGTACAGAACTGAATAGCGTCAGATTTTATATCTTCTGCAAGATGAAATGCAGAAACATGTTTTTGTTCCTTTTTGTTGACCTGAGAAAGATTATATATAATCCATTTAAATTGAAATATGGAGAATTCAGAATATGATACTAAAAGTCCGTGCAGTAACAGGGAATGCTGTCTGTGTGACGCGTAATCAACTAAAATAAAGTTTTGGCCAGCGCCTCTTATTTGCCAGCTGTCTGGCCTTGATGTGTCAGACTGACATGTTTAAATAAAGCAGGTTGAGCTTGAATAAGCAGAGCATGCCATAGATGTGATGGATTATATCTGTTACCTTCATAGCAGGTTCTATGACACAAGCATCTTCTCTGCCAATGCACAATCACCTTCTTATTTAGGGTTTGGGGTAAATGGTCTTTACAGGGTAAATGGAGAAAAGGGCTATTTGGGGTCACAGTTAGAGGTGAAGTCCGATTAGATATTTCATCAGGGTAAGGCAGAATTTGGAAACAGTCAGTTAAGATGCACAAAATAGACATAAATAAAAACATGAATGTTTTTGCATACATGACATAGTTAAAAGCCTTAATTGTTTTGTCCAAAGATAACAGTGTGCCTCATAATCTGTTGCTCCAATCTTTGCAAGTATTGTAAAATTGCTAATGTGGCTAACATTTGGCGTGCTAAAATTAAGTTCTGTGAGAGTTTCAGTGAAATCAGAAAAGAGTCTGACTGACTGACCGACTTACTCTTTTATCTTTCAAGTGTTTAATGTCCCATTTAGCTTGGTGCATCTTATATATGACACAAGTAAAAAAAACATTGACATTGTGCCTTATTATTTGGTGTAGCCTACCTATATGGAAAATATGGTAACTCAAACCACTGTCTTCTAAAGGAATGGGGGCCAAGGGTGTGCATTCAGGTGGCCTGGCACACAATGAAATTCAGGTTAAAAGGCAAAACATTACAAACACTTTTTGAAAAATGACAAAAGATTTAAGGACAAGCAGTCAGAAACCAGCAATAATTGATGCAATATACAGACAGGCCAGTCTAACAGATTCATAACTTGCCCGCAGTATATACACTCTGTCAGGTCCAGAATGGCTTTCATGTACTGGTGCAACAAAATTAGGAGAATTTAGATGGAATCACTAAATTCAACTGTTTGAAAGATTCAATTTATGTGTTAATATTCTTGCATACTACTTGTGCCAAAAGACCGTCCATGGAAAATCTATACAGTGCATAGATGTTTTCCTGAGATCTGAAAAGATGGAGTTTTTGAGTAAATTTAACTTTAATTGTACAGATGTATTTTTATTTAAGATTAATCACGTTATGTTCTGATGTTTAATGTCTGATACAAAGTCTGATATAATCTGTTGGTCACTTATCCTGGCCATAATTTTAACTGGATTGGATTAGATTATAGCAACTTTAATGAATCTAGTGTATTGTTGTTTTTTTGCTGACTGCTTTGAGGCAATCTTGTTTGTGAACAGCTGTCTTATAGATAAACTGGTTGCTTTTAACAAGTAGTAATTAAAATATTTGCTGTTTAAGAACGCTATAAATTCCCTTATTTACAGTATCAAAGTAAGCATCCTAAAATCAGCGACTGAGACCAGACAACTCCCCCAGCAAACAACGAGAGGCAAAGGAATCAATATTTCACCTTTCTTAGAAATATATAACTGTGAGGCTCAGCGTTAACACATTGTGTGGCAAGCTTTTCTCACTTGACTGACTTTGAATGAAGCCTCAGATGAGAAGAAATACTATTTTCACATCAGTTCTGTGCCAGAAGTGGCTCACTTAGGACTGTGTGTTTGTATGTGTGCTTTGTGTATATGAACCTTCAGTCAGATACCTTTTATAAACAAGTGTCGAGCAGCTATGCTGGTACAGAGGCTGCAATATATAGTGCTCAAAAAAGGTGAATCTAGAAATTAGAAAATTGTTGTGATTTAAATTTGTTTAAAATGTTTAATAAATTAATATGGAAATTAGATTATTTCTGCACTGGCTCTGAAAAAAAAAGTCTTTTCAAAAAGTGTCTAGTCTTAACTTGAGTTCTACCAAGTTTCATTTTTTTCGCACTTCAATTGACATTTGCAGATATACATTAGCCTTCCAACCTTTGCAGAATGAAGCTGGTACTGTATTTGTTTAAAAGGATTTAAACATACTTTAAAGTGGAGAATATCACAGCTAACAGTATCTCATTGCATCGTGTGTTATTACAGCTTCTGCTAATCATTTTAGTTTCTCTTGATGAGTTGCTCTATGAGATTGTGGTACCTAAGGATATGGAATTTTTCTGATGAGCGGTTCATTCATGGGAAACGAAAATTCAATCAAAGGATATAAAAGGTTTTAAACGGACCGACTTGAATAGCAACAAGATTGCAGGGGCTTCATGAGACCGAACAGTAGAAGGTCAGATGAGTGCCATGTGGAGTGCATAATAGCTGATAAAGCAAACTTAACTCAAAAAGATAGGAAGAATGGGAGATGGATCCATAGCACCAGCTCAGGTGAAAAAGATTCTGCTAATTGCTTTTTGTGAGTTAAGCCAGTTGTAAAAAGTTCCCTTTGGGCTGTGGCAGATAGGAAATCAAATAGCATCCTTTATTACATGAAAAATGAGGGCTTACCTACATAAATATGTTTTTGACATGGCAATGCAGCTAGAGACAGCTTTAAAAATAAATAAAACATAGAACAACTGTTTTCATGTCACTGCAAGTGGTTTCAGTCCAAATTGTTGACAGGTTGTAACCCAACTTGAATCTAATAAACCAGAAGGAAGTAGCCAGAGATGCTCACAAGTCCTTTTTTACATGTTCAAGTCAATTTTGAAGCCTCCGCATTCAAGTTGAGGTCAAGCCTCAACTATTTAGTGGCATGTCAACTCTCAAGCTGTGGTTTAAAATCAAGTCTCAACTCTGTTTCTGCAATTCCAACATAAAAAATACAGAAAATAATGTTTTTTATCTGTCTATTTATTTCATTTAGACCTGACAACCGGACATAGTAGGAATAAATCTTGAACACACATTTAGCAAATGGTGTTCCCACTGGACTCTCATTACCCACTACTAGCACATGTGCCTGTATTCGGTGTAACCCTTGTGCTATCCTTTCCTTTTACATTGGGAGTTGGGTCATCTAGACCCACTAGACAGTGCACTGAACCTTTTTTCTTCAATGATTTGTGATCTTCATTGGTGTCCATGGATTACATGAAATCTTTCCACCTTTATCCACCTTTGTCATGGTGGGATAACACGTCAAAGTAAGGGTGGCGTCATCTAAGATAGCACAAGGGTTAAAAAAGTTTGGCGTAAAATGTCGAAGCGGTGCAAATCTCACAAATCTTGCTCCAGGCATTTTCTTTCATAGCTCTATTCTAATATATGAAATATATGAAAGAATTGGTGTCATGTTCCGTTTGGGCACAAACTGCTATTATTAATTTGTCCTCCATGATCAATTTTTGAAACATTGGCACTTCCGTGAATTAAAAGGAACACCATCCATACGTCAATACCAAATCAGATTTTTATATTGGTCAAAGTTCAGCCTGGTTTAACTTTCAACTTGTGTTTCATGGACGTGTGTATGTACATACAGACTAAAAACTGTCTTAAAAATGTGTGTAGTGACGCGCAAATGCAAGAGTTCTGAAAGCGGAAGCATGAAACGCACACAGACACAGATGTTTAATTGAAAGTTGTTGCTTGAACCCGTGTTGCTATAGGCAACGATATGATAGGTATGATTGAAGACATAACCCTTTTGCTATCCTATGACCCCACCCTTACATTGACGTGTTCTCCCTACCTTGTCAAAGGTGGATATAGGTGGAGAGGATTTCATGTAGTCCATGGACACCAGTGAAGATCACAAATCATTGAAGAAAAAAGGTTCAGCGCACTGTCTTGTGGGGTCCAGATGACCCAACTCCCAATGTTAAAGTGCCAAGGATAGCACAAGGATTAAGTGCAAGTCTGAGTCTGAAGTCTTAGTCTTCACCTTTGGCAGTATCTAATTCAGTTTGTCGAAATCAGCAGGTTACACCAAAGGGGAAAACAGTCCAATAGTTTTTCGCAGTCTTGTAAATTTCAACTAGTTATTTGCTAACCAAGCACTGCATATATTTTCAAAAGAAAATACTGTACATCAGCAAAATCTCTTTCTCACATGTTCATTTGTCTGCCTTTTTAACATGTCTGGTTTTCTGCAGTATATTAAATGGGTTTCCCTTGTTGCAGCTTACTTTTCTCCCTCAGTGGGATTCAGGGTTCTGCCCTCCTTTTTTTGTCAGTCTGTCTTAGGTCACATCCTCTCTGCCTTTAACCCTCGGAGTCAGATCAGCCTTGGGAAACCATCGGTGGACTGATTTACCGATTCACAGCACGGATGAACATTAAGAAAGGTCAACAGGGTTTTGCACTACTTCACTCTCCCACGAACCAGGCCCTTATCCTGGATCTGTGGTGATTTACAGATGTTGTCTCCTAGATCTAAAGAGCAATGTCAAAGGACATGTGAAAAAACATGTAGAAATCTGAGAAGCGTGTTGCTACAAGGTTATGTCTTTGTTTGTATCTCCATCACTCTAGACAAGAAGTGCAAAAGAAGGACACAGGGTTTACTATTAAATGAAGTGACATTCAAGCTCACCTCATGGTCTCACAATCTGTATAAAAATTGACTCAGTCAAACATTTAAACACTTAAGATAAACATTTAAATACTTAACCAGTTAAGATTTTTATTTTTATGGCTATTTAGTGTGTGTGTGTGTGTGTGGGGGGGGGGGGACGAGTCTACTTAATCGATGAATGAATTCATATTCCTACGATCCAACCAGATCGATCTGTCTGAAGCAATTTGTTAATTGAACCAATCTACACCATTAGTCACACTTGATTATCTTGCAAGAAGTACAAGGAATCTGGAAAACTTTACCTGCACTGTTCAGTATCCAGGTATTTATCTTTGAGTCACGCTGGTTGAATTTTTGGCCAAAGATGTCCTAGATTAATTCTAGGTGTAAATTGGATTGAATCGGATCATTCAAAATGAACCAATATCAATTATGAAACACATTGAGAACCACCAATACGATATAAAGCGAATTGTTGTTGACTGGAATGACATTTCGAACGTCAGAGTAAGCTATTGCATATGACAATAGACCTCTATTCTATTCTTCTATTCTATTAAAATGAATCGTTACACCCCCATATATTAGTGGATGTCATTTTTGGTTGGCAGCAAGTTAGGCAAATTTCTTCAAATAATTTAAAAAACTGGTGATGAAGGTAGAGCAGAGCAGTCGTCTATAAATATTTCAGAAAGTTAAAAAACAATTGACACAAAAATATGTTTGCATAAAGTCTCTCTTGTTGGTGTCGTTTGAGTTTTTTTCATCCTACCCAGACATAAAAATCTGTGCAACCTTTGATCATTTGCATAATCCTCAACCATTTGTTTACTTGAACCTTCGTGCAGACCAACTGCAACTTCCAACACGCGATTGCAGCCTGACAACGACAGTGATAAACAGCATACCCAAAGAAACTCCAGCAGGCCTTACTCCAAAACATGAAAGCAAACGACATCATGCCAGCTGCCACAGCCACCACAAACTGTAATAGTTATACAGTTTGTGCCAATGAGTGTGCTATAAACATCCCCATCTATACAGCGGACCGTCTTAGATGCAACAGTTGGTTTGACTAATCGTAATAGGCATACTCAGCTCTGAGACATGCATTAAACATTAACACTCGGCCTATGCAGGCCTGTAATCCACCACTTTATCCCTTCATGAGAGCCAAGAGGACAATTCCTTCTACCCGCAGAGAAGTTCAGCAACACGCATGTGCCTTCTTCAGAAGAACAGTGAGAGAATTGCAGAATTTTCTTTTTTATTAATCCTACAGAAAAAAAGATTTCATCTATAATCCCCCTATGTAAAAGGGAGGCAAGACGTGTATTAATATTTCAGTGATAAATCAGACTCTTTTCCTTTAAATTCATCATCTCTGAGCCTTTTAGTTTCATCCACTAGATCCCCTGACTCGTTTCTAGGAAAAGAATGTTTTTGAGATGTTTAGATTACTGAAATACTCTGTCGATTGTACTTTCACCAACTTTTCAATAGACAATGTGATCTCTGAGGTTAATGCTTCCAGGAAAAGTCTGATCTTATCTAAGACTGGATGTTTGGGAATGTGTTTGCAGTCCTCTGTGTCATAATAAGGCGGCTGGCAAAGTTGAGGTGTAGATTCAAGATATGACAGCTTTTTTGCCAAGCTGCGTCCTTGTCAAACAAATCTAAACAAGGAATAAAAAGAGGGATCAAGTGAAATCTAAAACTTAAACTCATAGTTATCAGGACACACATGAAGTCAAACATTCATTCACAACCACCCATTTTAAAGTAAAGGGTGTGGGTCATTGGGGTCGGCTTTTTTTGTACATTTTCAGGCTAAGTCAAATTCTAATAGATGATTTCAATTTTTTATATGGCACATAAGGGATTTGTGTGTTCCTATATTAGAATTTTGCTCTTACAGCCCAACCCCTTACATGGTTGTTTAAAAAAATAGATTTTTTGATTGCTGGAATTTAAGAAAACAGGAATTAAGGTAAATCAGTACACAGAAACCATTATCGAATCCAGACTTGTATTGTCTTGTATTGTGCTCTTCAACCACAATTGAACTGTCTTGTACTAGCACATGGACCAACTCTGCAGCATAGTGGGTGTTAGATGTAGTTTGTATTTGGCAAGTTGACACAAGATTTGTTCACAGTCTGCTTGCAGCAGAGCAAATTACACAACTATTGCAACAAATAGTCAATGTTGTCATGTTGTGAGGACTCAACAGCTGTAACTTCAACAAATTACATAATTTTTCCCATTCTGCCCTATGTTCACTGAAGAGGACATGTTACAAAATGAGACCTAAACAGCAAACAGGTTTGTCAAACACATTTGAACAAAGATACGTCAGATTTTGGGCTCTAACAGCTTGAAGTATAAGCTGTCAGACTGATAAATTGATAAACTGTCTTCAGATGATGAGCCAAAGATGTGTGTCAGATTCCAAGAGGCTATTATCCACATTTGGGGAGACAAGGGGAAAATAAGTTGATACATTAAATGCTAAATTTCAACTCCATTCTTTCTGTTCATAAGTCAATTGCCACAACCACTACACTGTCTGCACTTATCAAACTGGCCTTGACCAAAAACCAAACCACACATTTCCTGTAAAACCCCCTAACCACTGTTCTATCCAGAAACATTTGCACAAATCCAACAGTCCAACAACTATGGGATGAAAGTCCCACGGTCAAGGAGGAAAGTATCCCAAAAGTGGTGGAAAATGATCAACATCCTGTGGGACTTTCAAAGTCAAACAGATTTTTGGGTTGCAGAAGCAGCACTACAGCCCTGAAGAAAGACAACACTAGCTGTAGCTAAACCATGTTCATTTACAGAGATAAGATTGGGAGATTTTGTTACATTTTAGTAAAGAAATGTGTTTGCTTATTTCAGTTTCTTCACTCATTCTACTGTATACTTGGTATGTCAGCTCATGACAGCCACAGTCAATGACAGCAATGTGTAAACAGCACATCAGAATGAGTGACAGGACATTTAAAGTACACCAATCCTTATGCAGTGGAAGTGAACCATAAAGACAGACTAAATACAGACATTTAAGTGTTCCCTTTGCACTTGCAAATGTACCCACTCTCATTTAACAGTGAGATTCACTTACATGTTTACATATCTCTGTGTCACATAAAGGCTGGTGCAGATGCGTCTCTTTTGACGGATGAGTGGGCAAGTGTTTCCAAAAAGCGAATTGCTCCAGAAAAACTGTCTCCTAATAGGCTGTTAATTTGAAACTCGTCACTCCTCTCTTTCTCACTCTTTTCTTCTCCACTTAGCTTCTGCTGGTGTGTCTGACTTTTTTTTTCTTGCTTAGCTGGAGTCAATCTTTCATCCCAATGTGTGAAATGCCTACTCTCAAGGTAGAGTAACAAAAATGAATCTTTAAGTTCTCAAAAAAAAAAAAAGGGGGGAAAAATTGTAACTTTGGTCTATTGTTCACCACGGGGCAAAATGAAAAGCAATCTGTAGTGGTTGAGGAGTTGAGAGCAGAAAAGGAAACAGCTGTGCCAGTGAACCACACTTATTTGTGCACACACAGAAGTTTCAATAGTTTCTATGGCTTTCAGACTTAAAGTATGATAAGCATCGACCGACAAAGTAAGGACATTTACATTAATTATACCAAAGATCGAAACTATCTAGCTTATAGGAATACTAAGGCAGAAGAATTGGAAAATTGCCAATATCTGATGCTGTTTCCTGCCCTGATAGTATTATATCATTCAATTTTACATCCAGAAAGGACAACGTCAACAGAAAAAAGATAACCTGTAAAACCTCACAATTGCATTAACTGAATGACTTTGAAATGGTAAAAGCAAAGCTTTAGCTAACTATTGCATTTTAGAATAAATCAGACTCCATATAGGAGCAAAACACAAGATTTAAGACAATTAGAAGTTTGAGTTTCATTGACTTTCAAGAAGGAGGAACTGCTGCGAGCTTCATGTTTATTTATCAAAACATTTGCTCTAATACAAATGTCCTGCAGTGCTGAATGACATTGGCATGCCCAGAATACCTTATTCCTACTTTTATCTCCATTTAGTCTTTTTTTAACCAGGCTTTCATGAAAGTTTTCACTTTTTTAATATTTATTTTCTCTTGGAAACAAGTTTCAGAATGATTTGAGACACATAGGAGATTTGCTTTTTGTCCTGGATTTTATTTGAAAGCAAACGTAATTTGCTTATTTGCTGTAACATGTTGGACTCACCCAGCAAAACTGAGAATTCCTGCTCACAGTTTGAAGTATTTTAGAAACTGTTACAACCAATAGAAATTTTGAGGAAAAGATTTTGGACAACTGTAAGAATAAATTGGTGACATGACAAAAAAATCTTTGCACAGTGTCACACATGGACAATAAAAAAATCTACTGTAGCATAAAAACAGACCAAAAAACCATGGTACAAGACTAAAGAAAAAGAATAAAATAAAATGTATGAAGCCCTTTACTGTCCACTGCCGAACGTAAAAATAAATTGCTACATGCATACAAAAATAGAGATTTATATGCAAATGTATTCACATTTGAATCCACTGCAGGTGACCACTCTACTTTACCCCTGACCAACTGCCTTCTACAATGCAATGAATGAAAAACTTGAAAATCTAGAAATCAGTAAATTACAGGAAAACAAGTAATTGCTACTTGATTTAAAATTGCATTCTAAAGTAAAGCAGACATATGGAAGACTTCTAATGCTCTTTAGGAAGGAACAAACAGTTTATGGCAATTAGTTAAATTCCTTAGTGCGACTTACAACAGCTTCATTATGACTCTTGCTTCCTCAGCGCAGCTTTTTATTTGCATTATCTAGACTGTAGCTGGAGTTCTAAGAAGTTGTGGCTGCTGCTACAGAGTGGTCTGCTTTTTTTCATTTGCAGTCAGCTGTATTGTCTGGTGGTGTTGAGTAACCCTGAGTCAGAGATCTGTGGCTTGTCTTCATGTAAACAGATGGTCTGGGTTGTGATGACTAGTTTCTGATCTCAGCCAGATAGGGATTCAGGCTGTCACTTGAGATTTCCAAGCCCTGCAGATGTTAGATGACCAAAATAGTCTGAAAATGCAAAGTTTAAATAAAGGAGCGGGTCCGATTTCCTGGAAGATATGGTGTTTAGAAATCTTCAGTTGAACTGTGTAGAGTGACAGGTCATAATGTATGACTTCAAGGTTTCACGTGTTTTGTAGTGGTATGTGCATTTTAATATTCATTTATTTTACCATCGCAATTACATTTGGATGAAGAAGAAAATTCATCCTGTGGAGAAAGTCTGAGGAACCACCCAAAGTATTAAAAAAATTCTCACAAAAGTAATTTATTTATTTTTAAATAAAATACTAGTTCATTCAAAAATGACTTTCTTCACTACTGACACACAGGGCAAAATCCACATTGTTCCGACGCTTTTGACCTTCTCTTACGTATCCAACTTCCTTTATATTCCTCTCAAAATGACAATATTTTTCTATCTTATAACCTCAGTTTGGAAATGATCTGTTGGCTGGAAGGACTTTTTGACAAAGGTCCTCAACCCTTTGCTCCTAAAGCTGTCAACTTTTCTCAGAAGAATTTTTAAATGAATTTTTTTGACCCTATAGAAATATTTGTTCTGACATTGCAGTAAAAAGCTCTGAGGTTTGGGGGCAGATGCAAACATTATCTGATTAGATTACACCATTGTGAAGATCCAAACTCACAGTTTCCATCCAGATGAGTTGGGATGCTACCAGACCATCACATCATTACAAAGGCCTTGATAGCTCTACCTCCAATGTATAGGGGAAAGTAGGCAAAGAGCCCTGTGTGCACTAGATGTGTGTCCTTGTGTGAGTATCTGTGGTTCCTCTTCCCATCTGGTGCCTTTCAATTGATGAGGATATGATAAAAATTAAAGATTTGTTTCATGAATAACCCCAACAATACAATATATTTTACATTTAATGTGTATGCCTTTAACCTGACAGCAACAGACAAATTGTTCCTTAAATCAGATATTGATGTCTAGCTCAATTTATTTTTATAGCATAAAAAAGTCACACTAAAGGATCAAGAATAAGAAATTTTAATCCACAACCATCACTGTAGCCATATTTTTTCTTTAAAACTCAGTTGGTTTTGAAGGCCATATTAAAAAACAGAGATGTAGCACCAAAAAAGACAAGTTACCGTTCAAAAATGTTTCGTAATATATTTATGTCTGGACACGTGAACAATATGCGCAAAAAGGTTTTCAGTGCACCTAAAAATAAAGGATGTTCCTCTTGTGGCTTTCTATAATGATCTATTAACAATGTAATGCTTCCATTAGGACAAAGTGTCATGTTACCAAATCAATGCAGACATGTCTGGCAGTCCCCATGAGTCTGTCAGTCTGTCTGTTCCTCACTAACTGGTCTTGTCATTAGTACATTATGGCAGTCACTTCCCTGAACTGCTTGGACGGCTGTAACTGGAGAGGAAGTCAGAATCACACAGCATGAAAATCCAGCACACACTAACTGACTTGTACTTTTTCCTCCTTTAACAATCATCGGAAGTGGAAAGGTTTTACAGTTTGTCTTTCAGATCAAAAAAAAAAATCTCCATCTGCTCTTTCTGAGTTTCCCTCTGAGCCTGCAAATGTCTTTCACCAAATGACACAGGTGTACGTGTTCACTTGAGCTGAGAAAAAAATCTGTTTAGTTTGCAACAAAAGCAGAAGTGCGGGAAAGTATTTCTTAGCGCACCGCTTGCCTCCTGCAAGCACACTTATGCAAACTCACACAAAACCATAAGGTCCCCATGAAAGGGGGTCTGAGATCTGAGGAGGCCTAAAGCAAGTTTGACAGTCAACAGCGCTATTAAAGCAGACTCGGCTGCAACAAAACACAACGGTAATTGTAAATGTCAGCCAGGATTAACACACAAAAAAGTACTTTTGTTTTCCTCCTGTGTGTATGCAAGGGGGAACAAGCTGGAAACATTTTCGGAAACCCATAAGATTCATTATGTTAGTAAATATGCGTGGAGCATCAAGTTCGACACGTTGTACCTGTTGGACAGGCTGCAGTTTGTCCGGCTGGGCAGTGTCCTGTCTGACGTGGTGACGAGCAGTGTGGGGGCCCCACAGGGCACTGTGCTCTCTCCCTTCCTGTTCACTTTGCACACCAGTGACTTCCAGTAACTCCGAGTCATGCCATCTTCAGAAATTCTCTGACGACTCTGCGGGTGTTGCCTGCATTACTGGTGGGCGGGAGGAGGAGTACAGGGAACTTGTGGATAAATTCGTGAGGTGGGCTGGAGGAAACCACCTGCCGCTCAGTGTGGAAAAGACCAGAGAGATAGTGGTGGACTTCAGGAAGAAACCACCAACTTCCCAGCCTCTCAGCATCTTGGGCAGAGATGTGGCAGAGGTAGAGGAGTACAAGTACTTGGGAGTAACCATCAACAACAGACTAAGCTGGAAGAGAAACAGCACTGCTGTGTACAAGAAGGCCAACAGCAGACTCTACTTTCTGAGGAGACTAAGGTCCTTCAACGTGTGCAGCCGGATGCTCGAGATTTTCTACCAGTCTGTTGTGGCCAGCAAGGCAAGTTTATTTATATAGCACATTTCCTGTACAGAGACAATTCAAAGTGCTTTACATAAAAAAGCACTCTGTTCTTCTCGGTGGTCTGCTGGGGGGCAGCATATCTGCCAAGGACACTAATAGAATGAACAAACTGATCAGAAGAGCTGGCTCCATAATCGGATGTAAAATTGACACGTTTGAAGCTGTGATGGAGAGAAGGACTTTAAATAAACTCTTATCTATCATGGATAATCAGGAGCATCCTATCCATCCTGTTCTTGATGGTCAGCGGAGCACCTTCTCCAATAGGCTAAGGCAGCTTCGCTGTCACACCAACCACTACAGGAGATCTTTCCTGCCTCACTGCATTGGACTCTGTAAGTTTTCATCCATTTGCAATAGATAAACTCATTCAAGGGCTGTCTGTTTTTCTTCAGAGCTTTCATGCAATACAACTGTTTTTCACTTATGTTTCTTTCTGATTGATTGTTTCGGTTCTCTGTTGTCACCCATTGTTTGTATGTTTGTATCTTGAGCCTAACGCTGACGCTGTAACAACCAAATTTCCCAAGCTGGGATCAATAAAGTATCTTTATCTTATCTTCAGGAGTGCCCAAACTTGATCTGTCAAAGGGCCACTATAAAAACCTGTCAGTGAGTCGGGGCCAAATGCAACCATTTCTTCTGGTTTTAGAAAATGAGAAGAAAAATGAGCTGCTACTCCTGAAGTTAATACTTTTAAACACCATCTTTTGCTGTAATTACAGCCGTAAGTTGCTTGTGGTATGTCTCTATCAGTTTTGCACATTGAAAGACTGAAATTTTTGCCCAGTACTCCTTGCACAACAGCTCGAGCTCAGTGAGGTTGGATGGAGAGCGTTTGGGAGTTGTTTTCAATAATGTCCACAGATTCTCAATTGGATTCAGGTCTGGACTTTGACTTGACCATTCTAACACCTGGATATGTTCTTGTGAACCAGTCCATTATAGATTTTGCTTTATGTTTTGGATCATTGTTTTGTTGGAAGACAAATATCCGTCCCAGGTCTCTGGTCTTTGACAGACTTATTCTTATCTATTATGGACAACCCAGACCATCCTCTCCACCCGGTTCTAGACAAACAGCGGAGCTCCTTCTCTAGGAGGCTCAGACAGCTCCGCTCCAAAACTTAGATAACAGATACCGGAAATCCTTCATACCTAACACAATTTAACTCTACAATAACTCACAATGCAACAGATAACTTTGCACATCTTGTCTTTCTTCTTTTTTTTCATTTTTCTTTCTTACCTGAACTGTCTGTAAATAGCTTTTTAAATTTTACCAACTTATTGTTTACATGTATGTTAAATTTTTTTGTTTTTTTTATATTATTTGTATTATTTTTTCTTCTTATGCTTGCAATGCTATCATTGGCTACGGTAAATAACAAATTTCCCACGTGTGGGATCAACAAAGTAATTCTGATTCTGATTTCTTCCAGAATAATTTTCTATTTGGCTCCATCCATCTTCCCATCAATTCTAACCATCCTCCCTGTCCCAGCTGAAGAAAAGCAGGCCCAAACCATGATGCTGCCACCACCATGTTTGACAGTGGGGATGGTATGTTTAGGGTGATGAGCTGTGTCACTTTTATGCCAAACATAACGTTTTGCATTGTTGCCAAAAAATCTGACCAGAGCACCTTCTTCCACATGTTTAGTGTGTGTCCCAGGAGGCTTGTGGCAAACTTTAAATAAAACTTTTCATGGATATCTTTAAGAAATGACTTTCTTTTTTCTACTCTTCCATAAAGACCAGATTTGTGCATTATATGACTGATTGTTGTCCTATGGAAAGACTCTCCCACCTCAGCTGTAGATCTCTGCATTTCTTTCAGAGAGATCATGGACCTATTGGCTGCATCTCTGATCAGTCTTCTCCTTGTTTGAGCTTAAAGTTTAGATGGATGCCGGCACTTTGTAGATTTGCAGTGGTCTGATACTCCTTCCATTTCAATATTATTCAGTTGCACAGTGCTCCTTGGGATGTATAAAGCTTGCAAAATCTTTTTGTCTCCGGCTTTAAACTGCTCCACAACAGGATCTCGGACCTGCCTGGTGTGTTCCTTGTTCTTCATGATGCTCTCTGCACCTTAAACGGACCTCTGAGACGACCACAGAGCAGGTGCATTTATACAGAGACTTGATTACAAACAGGTGGATTCTATTTATCATCATTAGTCATTTAGGTCAACATTGGATCATTCAGAGATCCTCACTGAACATTTGGAGAGAGTTTGCTGCACTAAAAATGAAAGGGCTGAATAATTTTGCATGCCCAATATTTCGTTACACTTCAGGATTGTGTCCCACTTGTTGTTGATTCTTCACCAAAATTACAATTTTATATCTTTATGTTTGAAAGCCTGGAATATGGCAAGAGGTTGAAAAGTGCAAGGGGGCCAAATACTTTCGGAAGGCATAGGGTATAGGTTCTATCCTTGGTCCTGCCCTTTTTCTTTTATATCTGCTGCCACTTTGTTCTGTTGTTGTCTCTTTTCATTGTTACACCGATGATCTGCAGATATATCTATCCCTCAGTTTCCGAAAAAAAAAAAAAAGTTACAAAACATTTGAACAAAGTGCACTGACAACATATAACAGTGGTTGAGCCAGAATTCTCTGTGTTTAAACGAGTCAAAAATTAAGAGTTGTTACTGGTGACACCTCCACAGCTGACTCTGCTGTTAGAAATCTAGGGGTTCTCATTGACAGCTATTTTAAACTTGTCAAACAGATTGAGAATGTTGTCAAAATGAGCCTTGATCAATTACGCCTTTTAGCGAATTGTTATTGTAATTCTCTGTATTCCGGTGTTCACTGAACTGTTCCAAGTTAGTTTAGACTCCACCAGCATGACAGGTAACTGGAACAACCAGACGAGAACACATCACTCCAGTACTCAGTAAACTTCACTAGCTCCCTGTACTTAAAATATTAATTCATTTCCAAACTCCTGATTATTCTGTATGATATAAAGTGTAATAAACGTCAGAAGAAAAAAAAAAAAACATTGACTCTTCTTGAAAACAGCATCACTGTTCACTTCTGCTTGCTATGTTGTCCAAGTTAACTTCCAGATATTTATTATTTATACCATAATCATTTATACCACCTCTTTATATATTATTTTTACTACAAAAACCACAATCACCTTCTTAATCATGTTCAGCTTTAGGTAAATGTTCTTTTACCATATCATAAAGCTATTTCACCAGTTTTCAGTTCACGCATCTATGTTTTCCATATTTTAGGACTCCTATTGGTAAGTGAAATCTGGGATGGCTATTGTAAAAAGGAAGGGTGAGAGTACAGGCCTTGTGGTACTCCTGTGCTGATGTCCAACTGGTCAACCTTTTAGTTTCAAGCCTCAATCTGTTCTAAATCCAGATGATTCTTCTGGTTCTTCTGAAGTTACGCTGCAGTAAAACAAGCTACAGTGTGTTAACTGATGTGTTTCTATTGCAATTTATGCAGTTTTTATTGTGGTGTAGATTTATCATTGACTTAAGATAAAAACAAAGAACTGTGATTCATAACAAGAGCTATTGTAGAACGGCGTCCACTCAACATGGGTGGGGCATGGTAATAATGGCGTCAAGGCAAAGGATCAGTTGTAACATTTTAGCCAACTTAAACAATCATGCTGCTTTAAGGTGGTATGGGATTCAGGTCAAATAGCTCAAAATTAGCATGGCATAGCCTTTTTAAACAAAAACTACAAAATACAACCCCTAAAAACCACCATTTTCTAAATCAAATGTTCACACTGAGCTGTGTCAAATGGTCTGAATGATGCAAGCAGTGTGACACCAATGGAAATCAGACTCCTGTTTAGCAATGTTGATAATCTCACTGCTGGAAAAGGGAAGAGCCCTGGAAGGTAAAAAGTATGGTCAAAATAGTGATTTAAAAAGAAAAAAAGGGGAAAAATTGAGTGACTGGAAGAGGAGAGAGAAAATGGGAAAGGACAGTGACATAGGTGATGTAGGGAGAGAAACAGGGAGAGATGACAGAGTGCTGACATCAGAGGACTAGCAGTACCTCCACATCACTCAGCTTTCATGGAAAATCAATTCTCTCTGGAATGGACAACACTGCCAAGACCAGCCTCTGGAGCCTCACTTTCTGCCATTACCAGAGAGACAGAGTGGTAATAACACCGCCTCTTCAGGTTCATTATTATTATTATACGCTCACTCTGAACTTTATTTTTTGAGATTCTGGGCTGTGTTCCAGTGGGCACTTTAATCACATAAAACCATCAGGTACAGCCACTTTCTGTAAATCCAGACATGTTTTTCTAAAATTTCTTGTCACAACTTTTATGCATTAAACTTTAAAATGTAACATTCAGTCACCAGCAAGATTTGCAATGTCTTTAATTAGCAATAAACTAAAACATTTGACAAGGGTGTAGGAATAACGTCCCACCGTAAGTGTGACTTTGAAGAAATATTCAACGTTAAAAAGAAAATCCTCTTTAGTGACACTAAATAGGACAAGATCAAAAATAAACACTTGGGCAATTTTCAAATTTTACTGGGTACAGTCTTGATAATTCATTCTTTCATTCATTCTTGATAATGTACTTTAAAATCCCTTTTTCGTTTGGAATCAAACTATTTACAAAGACTTTTAAAAAATAAGTCTTTATATATATAAATATATAAATAAAATACCATTGGGTGTGTGAAATTTCTTCCTTCACTTACAGCATGTCTCCATAATGATCTCCCTGTATAGCAGAAAAACCCTTAAGAAAATGAACGTCTTGAAGAAGTGAGGAAAACCAAGTTCACTTATTTCCAGGATTTCTCATCCATTTGTGATGAGAATGTAATCAAATACACACTATTTTTTGGATATAATGCTCCATAAATAGTCTTAATAATAAATTCCACGTGTTTATCTTGGTAAGGCCACAGCATCCATATGTAAAATGAGTCATTTTTTGCTAAGCTCTTTAACTTCAGAAATGAATAGTATATCTAAGTAGCTTCTTCTACAAGTTAGAAAAAAAGGCAGGAATGGGGGTAATAAGTAAGGGAGACATGGGGACATTTTGTTTACCAATCACAAAACTATTCAAACAAGAATTGTAAGCAGTTTTTGCAATAAAAAATGTAAATAACATTTTTTCTTTATTTCTCACATTTCAGACATCTTGACAACAGATTTCAAAGCTCAGACCAAACACACTCATACATTTGTGCTCCACTTAACACACATTTTGTGGCAGTTGTCTGCTCATGCAGGGACTATAATCAAGGAAGCTGTGTTGATACTGTTTGTTTCCTTTCTGTTGGCTTCATTTGTTACAGTGACAGCAGCGGTGTGAACACTGCAATCTTGGGACCTGTGTGCCAGTGTACTCGGCGCTGATAACACAGTATGTTATATTAATGATTAAACAGTCGAGATGTGTTTGTTGCAGGTTCCATAGAGAACTTAGATATTACCAAACCAGAGAACCGACATCCATCTTTGAATGTTTGCTGGTTGGGGGGCAGATGCTGTGTTGTGACAGCTTAGAGCTGCCTGTGGTGTGATGGAACAGAATTGAATAACACTTTATTAATCCCCAAAGGGATATTATGGAGGGTGGAAATAAATAAGTAACCAGATAAGCAACAAGATAAGAAATAAGTTGACAGACTGTTGGGAAGTTGTAGCAGACAGAGAGGTGTGGCTAGAATCTCCAGAGGAAGCCCTGAATGCATTGGGTTGTCGTGTTCGTCTGTCAACATCTGAGCTGACGATATCGTATGCTAATTTTGCAAGCGAACTCTCTCTTTTGTTCTTTACTGTGCAGACATAAAAAGCTATAAGCTAATGTGTTTACGGTTTAAAAAAACATCAAAGTTTTTTTTTTAAATATAGAACGGAAATCTATAACTTCTTCAAAATCATAAATTTGAATGCACAGAGTTTGCTGTGGCTTTGTTCAGTTGGAAGAATTCCACACAATGATGTTTTGGCGTTAGATGCTTTCGACAGACTAACTGATGTCATCTGAGTCAATCGGCGGCACATCTGCAAATGTATTTTAAGATGCACCTTCAAACACAAAGGTCAGCTTGTATGACATCATGCAGAAATTAAAAGATTGAATGAACCGAATAATTTTTTTTGAAAAAAAAAAAAGGAACTGTGGGCCTTCAAAACTCTGTTGGGCTTTTTCCAGATGAGTCCCAAAGTCATCTGTTTAAACCATAATACATCAGCACGACCACCATTGGGGCGCACAATTATCGTATGATATCTGCGTTCTAGACAGAGATTCTGGTTTGGTGTAAAATGTTCAAATGTAGTCCAAAACAACTGATAATGTCAGGTGAGGAAGGCTGGTGAGCAGGAAGGACCCAGAATGCAGAGGCAGGAGGCAAACGGTTCCAGGGCAAGGGGTTTAATCAACAAAAAGCACTGCAGAGCAGGAAAACAAAACTACAACTAAACTTACTGTGGGCATAGCAGGAAACATGGACATGACGGTCAGGGAAGAGACGTTAATGGACCAGCACAAGAGGAAGGCAGAGACAAGACTGAAACACAAACAGGGATGACAAGACACAGGTGAACATGATCAGGGCAGATTTGGACAGAGGAAGTAAAACTCAAGAACATGACAAGACAGGAAACCTTTCAAAACAAAACAGGAAACAGAACTCAAACATGACAGAGACCAAAACGGAAAGCAAAAACCAATACAAAAGAAACTCAAACCATGACAGATAAGCTTATAATAAAATATCATCTCTCAGAGTGTAACACTTCATGATAAATTTAAAAAGATGTTTTAACCCCTGTGCTATCTTAGATGACCCCACCCTTACATTGACGTGTTCTCCCTACCATGACAAAGGTGGATAAAGGTGGAAAGATTTCATGTAATCCATGGACATCAGTGAAGATCACAAATCATTGAAGAAAAAAGGTTCAGTGCACTGTTTAGTGGGTCTAGATGACCCAACTCCCAATGTTAAAGGGCCTAGGAAAGCACAAGGGTTACACAGGAAGGATAAAAGCCTGCAGTTGAGAAAATTGAGCACATGTCTGGACAGTGAATGCAGCAGTGTAAAAGGTTAGGCCTCATGAGGTATAGGGATGTAAGTTTTGTGTTTTTGAGCCTTCTTTTCTAAATGACCCATATGCATTTCACACAGTAGCTGGCTTTACGAGAGCACAGAACCATAAATCAAAAACAATTAAATATATCACCTATAGCAGTAGTAAAATAGGAATTTTAGCGCACTAGATGTGTAAACGACATGAAGCTGTGACCAATGAAGAATTTAGTGTTCTAATATTTGTCCTTAGGCCACCCAATCGTTTAAGTCTTGAGACAGAAGTATTAAAGAAATCCAAAAAACTCGGATCAACATCAACAGTCAATGGGATTTGGGCATAAGAAAACTAAAATATTTTGAAAAAAAAATCCTGGAGATTTATCTAAATGTGTAAATGTGTAAATTAAAAAATAATATCCTCCAAAAGTAAATAAATGCTTTCTGTCCATCTGAAATATATATCTCAAATGTTACGGTTTTTTGAGAAGAGCCTTAATGTCCTAAATTTCATACAATGTTTGTGCTGGACTTTTATGTCTCTGTGAAAGGCTCAGAGCTGCACTCCTCACATTCCAACAGTTCTTATCAGCCCTCTGAGTTTACGGATGGAATTTCAACACTTCACTTTTTAACATTACTGAATTTCGGATTTACTTTGAATTTGGAGAACTTTGGTTGCCGCACCGTTTTTATGGCTGCTCATTCTAACAGATGCTTAATTGTTCTATTATAATAAATGCTTAGAGCTATAGATGCAATGCTGGGACAATGCAAAGGCAGTTTTAGTTACAATGTTTAGAGGGTCAAGCAAAGGAGGGTTAAAAAAAGAAGCTACATTAAGTAAAAGATTCCTAAAGTCCTTTCTGGACGTATTCCCTCCACAGAGAGCCAATTCGGAAAAATAAACTTGATAAACTAAACATAAGCAGGAAGTGAAAGGCTGATTAATTTTTCATCACTTTAAAAAAAGCAGCTGATCAAAACTTTAGCATATTACAGCATGCATCGAGGTTATGTGTCACACCTACAAGCCTTTTTATGGAACATTTTTTTCATCTGCTCCGGATTCACAACAATTTGAATAAAGAAATACCCAGAAATGCAATTTTAAGCTTGTTTTTCTTGATATCATGTCCTCCAACGTCAGAAAAATGTCACAGGAGCATGCTAAAAACACCAAAAAGAGAACTTTCATCAAGCGTGGGTCTTTAAGGGATTTGAACATCTGACCTGCTTTCTTGAGATGACCATATATCATCAATATTTGGTGTGTTGATTTTGTGTTTAAATAAAACCCCATCTTGGTTCAGAAAGCAAACAGACAAATGATGATTAATATTAATCAACAGTTAGTTTCAAGTTAAGCCAAAAGTTAAAATAAATATAATGGAAAATCATAGCAGCAGTCCTCGCATGTTCACATATGAGAGCATGCTCTAACAGTCCTGACTGGAAAATAAACACAATACTAATACATTCAAAATGAGGAAAGAAAAAAAAAAGACCAGGTATTTTTAACTGTGTTTTCCTTTTTTTTCTGTCCTAAGTATGACATTTGCTTTACATATTGCAGTTTTGTTTTGTCATTGTCATTATTCTCGAATTGGAATCATGTTCCTCCCATCTGCAAGAGCGAAGTGCATTTCAATGGTGTGCCGTGAAGCAGGATGATAGATGGTGCCAGCTAATCTCCTTCTGCATTATTGCGTTATAGCATTCCATAGCTCAAGAAGTTCCTATCTACTTGAATAGAGCTGCCACATGCGTCACACTTCAGCCCAGTCTTCACATGCTTCATCAACCCACAGCTTTTTTGGTATTTACATGCATTAAGTTTGTCCTTACTCATTTCCATTTTTCTGTGTTTAGCTTAATAGATAAGATTGAGAGTAGATTGGTGTCATCATCTTACATGTTGTTTTTAGTGTTTCCAGACTTCAGGAAGACAGTTGCTTTTGTGTCTGGGCGCACATCTGCAGTTCAACATCTGGACAGTGTCATCTTTTCAACATTCAGCAGAGAAACCATCATTCTCTCCCCTCTCTGACACGTCCCATCTCCTTTTCCACAAGAAAAAAAAAAAGAGAAACATTGATTTTTACTGTTCTTCTACTTTAAAGCCGCACAACAAATCAGCTTTAACTATGGATGATGGGAAACAAAATGCTTTATTAAACTCAGCCGAGAAAACAAGGAGTAGGGGACATGAAAAAAGTTCAAGCATACATTGGAACAGATGTTGTTGATTTTGAAGAAAAAAAGGTAAACTTAGTATGGGGGTATGTAAAAACAGATGTTTATGCAGTGTTAGTGTTGTCAGTGAGTCCTAGGGCATCTACCAGAAACATACCATGATTTACACACCAGATTTCATAACTTAGAAGAAGGAAAATAATTCGAGAAATGTACTAAGTCAACAAACTTAACAAATTGTTTGACTGAAATGAATATTTCCGGAACACGGGCCAGAATATATTTTAAACTCTTTAAAATAAAGATGTCGTTATTTTTATTTATTGCCTTTTGCCTATTCTTTGTTTCCATAATTGTACAGACCACAGTTTAAATACATTTTTGCAGCAGCCTTAAGGAACACGCATAATCAAATGTAATCCATCTGAGCTTAAATGTATAGTCATGGTGGACTCAATGCAGATCTAAAACTTGTAAAGTCCTCAGGATTAGTGGTTTTCAGGACCCAAATGCTGAAGTCAAAACATTGATGTCATTCATAAATTAATATAATTTATTACATAAACTAAAACATGGTCTAAAATACATTAAAACTTCTCTTCACTCTTCTTTCAACTATTGTTACTCTTCAACTGTTTACACCAATAATGTCATTCCAATGGATTCTGAAGCGCAGAAAAGCAGTCTTAGGCTGTTAAGCATCACCTTTTAGTAATGAAGTGCTCATGCAATCCTCGTGAATTAGCTGATTCTTTTACAAAGAAGATGCTTTTCTTCGAGTCAGAATCAGCTTATTCATGTAAATGGTCAAAGTTTTATGGTATATTAAAGAGCATCCTTTATGGTAGTAATGCTTCCTTTTACAGTATGTTACTCACTGGGCATTTTGTGGTATTCTGGCACTAGGTATAAGGTACTCAAAAGGTACTTTCTGTGTACCTACTCTCTTCTTACACATCACAGTACCATTAAAACATGTAATAACGGACCACAAAAGTAGTACGTAAATAGCAACTACCTAGAGACACATTAACTTACCACATCAAGTGCCCCATTAAAACTCAGTAGGTATTATGTAACATGTGGGAACAACGTAAGTACCATATAATTACCCCGAAGATATTGTGTAAGTACAATGCAAGTACCTTGTAGGTACTATGTAAAAGCCCAGTAAGTACCATACCATAAAAGCAAGTGTTACCTTTGTTATTGAGATGTCACCGGTGACATTTGCGATGTTAAAGGGTTAATTTTGACAACAAAATAATGATCTTAAACATTCAAAACTTTTTTCCTCTCCCAGGTTGTATAAGTTTCCTTGGAAACCTTTTTTTTTTTTTTTTTCACATAGTTCCTCTTTTATTTAACTACCATGCTGTAAATGTTTCATTTTTCATTAAAAGCCAGAATTGATATGAAAAAAAAAAAAGAAAAATCTACATTTCAAAAATAATATAAGAACTCACTAGACCAAAAAGAAATGTTTTTGATGTGTTGTAAAAATTTAATAAAGCTTAGAAAAAAGTTAAACATGAAATTTGTTGACTTTGATCCATATCATTCGTAGTGTCGCAACATTAGTTTGTACATTAATTTGACTTTTCTGCACTTTCAACCTTACAAATAAATTACAGAGGCAGCTCCATGACCATCCATCTGTTGGAAAATATTTTGTGAATATTTATTATAAAAATATAAATGTTTCCACTACAAACCATTTTACATTAGTAGACAAGGCCATCTACATTTGCAAACATAAACTCTCAAACAGACACACAGATCAGTCTTGAGACATATAATTAGGGGATCTGGATAAAGTCCATACAGTATTGCTTTTTCAGATGTCTTGTGTTTTTTAAAGTATGTTAATTTGAACACAATTCATACTGACACATAATTTATCTTATGCTAGAAAAAAAAAATCAACAATGCACTGTAAATGTTAACAAATAAATAATGTCGTCATAACTGCTTTTTTTTATTGTAAAAAAGAGAAAACAACTGTCAAATATAAATCCAAACGAGATAAAATATAATACAAATGATTTTTGTCTCTTTTTTTTTAAGTAAAACGGTTGCACAATTTTATTAAGTCATTTATACATACAGACATTTTATACAAAAAAAGGGATGGCCATTAGCATACAGTGGGATCTCTAGTGCTGGTTGCTTCCAATAAGATGATTTCAAATATGTACATGCTAATTAGAACTCACAGCAGCAACAGCAGCATCCACAGGAAGACCAAGAACAAAAATGTTGAGAGAACGGATTCACTGAGTTGAGTTTCCCAAAAGCACCATCAGCTTTGTCAATATCTCAAGCTTAGTCTACAGCCAAGGCAATACCATTCCCATTCAAAGTGCTACAACACTGTATACTAAGTGCATGGCGATAAAATCCTTGTCGATGAATGTTCTTTTGTCCAATAGCAGAAAATAAGGAAAGTGCATTTTTAAAAATACTCGGTAAGTTTTGCACTTTCTGATCCAAACAGAATATTTATTATTTTTCCTTGTTCAAAATATGTTCAGGTGCCTTCAGGAAAATGTGAATTAGATTTGAAAAAAGCGTTTTTCCTTATTTTTGTCACGATGGTTTATTTAAATGGTGGCAACACTTTAAGGTGTTTTCATACTTTGTTGTTAAACCATAAAGCAAAGAAACAAAAAAAATCAATTAAAATTGGAAAAAAAAAATTCTAGCTTGGTGATCCCATTACTTTCTGACCCAACAACGGGAAACATTCCTCTTTTTTGCTCATTGGATAGAAAGTAGTTTAGCTCAGAATTTTTTCTCCAACCAAGTTTCTTTAATCAATAAAGAAAATAAATGAATCCACACAGCTTTGACACAAAAGGTATTGATTCAAATACAAACCAGTGGTCTCCATCAAACTCCGCCAGCAGCAGTGATCTGAAATAATACCTGCTGTGGGGAAGAGGTGGTGGTGCGAGCGTCTTATGCTCAAAAGGCGAAACTCAGCAACAAACCCCTTTTTTTCAAAAAACACCTGCGGACATGACAGCTGAGATGGCTTAATTTTCAAGTTTTGTTTGCCATCATATCACTTCCTTCTCTTTTTCTTTCAGATCTTTGCTTTCAATAGCTGACTTTGCTCGTTCATCACCTATAGTTTCCTTAAATTGAAGGATAAAAAAGAATGAACACATCCTGAGATTTTACACAAAGGTCATCAAGTGAGGGGTGGGGATGCGTAATTCAATAGATGTTCATTCCCACAGAGAACCCAGATGTCACTGAATCCTGTGTGAGAAGTGTGTTATGAAGTTTGTACCCTTTAAGTACATTACACAAGTGGCAGACCAATGGCTTCCAGATGATGACTCTACTTGAAGGATTACATCATTATTGCTTTCATATGGCATGTTTACTGAATGCAAATGCTTTAGGTTCGAGCTACAGAAGTACAATGGCTCGGTTAGAATCTAGGTTTGTCCAGCTCCCCCGTTTTTTACAGCTGCATTGCAATCCACAACCTCAGCTTCCATCAATCCAAAAGGGTGAGGGAGGTTCCACATCCAGGTCAGCTGCTGCTGGTTAACCGTGCTCGTGTTCATGCAGCCTCTAGGCCATTTCGCCGCCACGCTCCACAGATTGCAGGTCTGGCCTTCTGTGGCTAAGCCAGAATTGTGGTGAGCTCCAGCTTTGTCTCGATCCACACCCTGTTTCCCTGTATGGTCCAAGTTTGTTTACCTGATCCTCATCACTTGACTCCTCTATTAGTCTGTAAGGCATCTCAACTTGGGCAGGGAGGAAGAAGGTTGTGCCTAACTGCCAGATCTTCATTGAACTCCACCTTTTCTCGGTCTTTCACCAAACGAATGAAAGACAAATAGTATTTAACATAGTCCATTCTCTCTGAGTCCAGTTCCTGCATCTGCTGAGTCAGCACAGATCTCTGTAGTTTTTCATCCATTGCATTGTTATTTATCTTTTTTTAAACAGGTACCGGGCCATTCTTCGTGTTGGAATCTAGCGCTTTAAGGCTGCTCACTATCTTCTTCTGTGGTCCAACAATAGTCACGCCAACCTTTTTCAGATCCCTGGTTTGAGACAGAAGAAGTGAGGGAGAGGGGGGGGGGGGCAAGACACAATCAACTATCAGATTAGAAAACGGGTTGGAAAAATGCAAAGCATGTATCGCTGACAGTAGAGGTGACAGTATTTACACGTTCCCAATGCTGCTCCTTTCACTTTCTTATGAAAGTGTCATCCCCAAAACGGGATATTTCTCAGGAGACTGTGCAGACAGCTGCTGCTGGTGTGACTTTGTCTGAAGGAAAACCAAAGGCATGGATGGGGCTTAGTCCAGTTTCCTAAACCGCACTAAAATAGAATCAGTTACCAATGAAGGGCACGGGCACAATAAGAGGAGCAGCATTGGGGAAGGAGAACAACTTAACACTAACTTTAACTTTGTTAATTTTTGCAAAAGCTTGTAGAAGATCTGTTACTTTACATGCATTCAAAAAATACCTCTTCTTCACAAGAGATACATTTTGATTAGTATTATTGGGTTTGCAGTAAACCTGGAACACAAAAAAAGTAGTTACGTTAGTTAGCTTAATTTATTGTTTGGGACAACTCAGCCACTGACTAAAAACAGCTCAAACTGTGAAAAAGAAGCATCACTTGGATTAAAAAACAAGCAGTCACAGCACATGTTAAGGCTCCTCCTTACTATAATATTCCATTAGTAAAAGCATTAAAGTTGCAGGCGGATTTCTTGTCTAATTATAGCATTGTTATTGCAATATTTTATCGTAGCAGTGCTTTAATTTTTTCCACGCAAGCAAAGTTATACCTTATGATACCTGCATAAAAAACACTCACAGGGAACAAACTGTAAGACATTAAAGTCAGACAACTGGCTTCAATCTGTGCTCCAATATAAAGGGATGATCATCATTAAGATTGCAAGTCAGCGATTTATTTTACTCCAAAAAAAAACATTTTTTTAATTTAACGTAATGAAATTAATAAAAACAAAAAATTTACTTTGGTTTAATTCATTTTATTGAGCCACCACTAAATCTTTTCTATTTAGTGAAGTAAACACATTGGTGCAAGTTAAAAGAACTGCCTCTTCTTTTTTCAGATTTAGACTTTCCTTTCTGAAACTGTTTTTAACAAAAGTATTTTTGAGAAAATGGACTGTTTTTTTGTCTTGTGTTTCCAATCATAAGACAAAGTGGTGTAGAAAACAGTGGTACCTCATTTATCGCGGGAGTTCGACCGTAAAAATAACCTGCGATAGGTGAAGTCAGTGAAGTAGGATTACAGATGTTTTAAGGCTGTAAAACTCCTCACTACACCCTTTATACATTTTTCTTAGACAGACATGAACATTTTCACACTTTTTTTCTCGTGTTAAAACTCTTAAAGAAAACAGCAGACTGTGAAAAAATAAATACATTAAAAAAATCTGCATAAATAGTAAGACCACAAAAAATGAACCGCAATATAATGAGGCACCACTGTAAAACGTAAATGCTCCCACTGAGACTCTTAAACTAAATGTAACCATCCCTTTATAGTTGGAAGTGGAGCGATGACTCTGGAGGTTAGTTTTTAGCCTCAGACAGAAACTGAGCTTCGATCCTCCACCCACCATCCAGAGCTTGGGCAGCTGGAAAAGAAGTGGGTGTTAGAGGGTGGTGATCCCCATGGATGGCTCCCATTCTGGGCATGTGGCTGGTGTTACATGGACCTCCGTCAGAACCACTCTACTGAAACAAGGTCAGGCCCAGCAAAATTAACAAACTGTGACACAATGAGATGAAAAATAAAAGCCCTACCTTGTGTTAAATCATTCTTACTGTAAGTTTTTCCCTAAAATCCATGTATTTTTGTAATGTTAACCTTTATTAACTTCTAAAATTAGCAGCCATCCTTTTTACTCTCCTTCATTCAAGAATTATTTTTTTGTTTATTAGAATTCTTTTCACTTAAAATACACATACTGTTATAGTTGCTGTTAATTGATCTAGCATATTGGTTATGCTATTAAACATATTTAGAAAGAATGTTACTAATAATACTTATTTTTACACTGAAATGCAAATTTAAATGATTATTTTCTTGTAGTATAACAAGGAAGAAATTAAGAGAAGGAACTTTCTCAGAGCTGCACACCTGCTGAGTTATGTCGACTTTTTTTGCTCTTTCATGACTTCTGCTTGTCTGACAGTTTGGTTGAGTTTATTTCAGCCTCGTTCAGATAATTCCAATGAGCCTTGGATGCACTTTGGGCAGACAGAGTATCCAGTTCAAATGATGCAGTGTTTTCCTGTCAGTCCATCCCATATTCGAAAAAGGATTAATCAATTACTTCAGCAGATGAGTCAGCACACAGCAACCAAGTATGATGACTGCTCCTTGTGCTGAATATCAAGGACTAGATTAAGGCTGAACAAATCAATACAACAATCTATATTGTAGTACGGGCCAAGGCTGTTAGGCATGTTGCTGAGCTTGGGTGCTTTAAATGTGGGACCTCTTCACAGGATTAATACTGCACTGATTCAATTTTGCACAGTATCTACTCATGGAAAAGGTGATGTAAACTAATACAAGATGTGGAGTCCAAATGTCTTTGGCTGGAGTTTGTCCACAATTGGTTTTATCAATACAAAGATTTAGAGGATGCAATAAAAGAAGCAGGATAAATAGCTTGCACTGTTCAAGAAGTCTGAAGAAACTGAAATTGCTTTCCAACAATTTGTAATTTTTATGTGTAAAGAATTTTTGTTATAGAAAAAAGTGGTGTCTTACAAAAAAATTCAATTTTTATTTTTAGATTTTTTTTTTTTACCATCATAACTTATGATAAAATTAATAATGGTTGTATTTTACTGATTGTTTCTTTCTAAAACAGTGAGCCCAACTGTGTAATTACTGCCTGTTTTGATAAGCTTCTGAGTTACAGCTGCCTGGAGGATTGCATTCTTCTCTAAATGCTCCATTGCTGCCATCAACACAGTGAATGGCTGCTTTGATCACAATGATTAGAAATGTCCAATTATTTACCCCGTCACATTCCACACCAATTAAGGCAGCAGTGAGCCAGCAGGGGTGAGGGAAGACAGAGGGGCGTGAATGACAGAGGTTAAGTTTAGTGGAGAAAAGAGGGATAAAGGGAGTTGAAAATTATAACACAAGCACAATTTGGATGGTATTTTTTTAAGAAAAAGTTGAACTGTGAACTGTAAGTTAAAGAGGTTTATTTAATTATGGTAATTTAAAAGTCAAGCATCATTTAAGTTTGAACTCAAGATCATTATTTTTTTCTTTTATTAGTGCCCATTTGTTCCTTTTCTATATTTTTACCTCCTATGCTGGCGGTACCAACTGTATTGAAAACATGGCTTAAACTGTCATTATGAGTAAACACAACTCGTGAAATTTTCTGCAAATTATAGGTTACGTTTTTCTGGTCTGATCTGCACTAATGCAGAGTTTGCCAACGCCACTATAAGAGACAGATCAGCTTAAAAGATGTGTGTGATGCTTTCTTACTCTGTGGAGGTCTTGGCTATTGTGTCACAGGAGCTGTAGCTGACCCCTGAGAAGGCCTCTTTGCAGGGCAGGGTTCTCATCGGATCCATCCAGTCACCCATCGTCCCCATAGAGGGAACCTCTAAGCTGCTCCTGTCCAACAATAAATTGGCTGGCCTAAAATGAAATTAAAAAAAAAAAAAAAACATAAACAAAGTTGAAGAAAACCCAAGAAAAGCACAAATGTGCATACATTTCTGCACAAAAATAAGAAATTATTGCATGGCTTCAAGAAACAGCTGAGAATCTGATATACGGCTGCCTGGCTAGCAATCAACCGTGAGCTTTTGACTGGTTGAAAACTGAGTGTGTACAACCCAAGCCTGTCCCCTCAAGCACACAGCATGCAGGCACAGATGAGCACCGGGGGCCATTAAACTGTATTAACCCCTCCTAAGGAAAGCAAAGGGGGGCGGAGTGGCAGTATTTCTGACAGCTTCTGACAAAAAGTGTGGACTGGTGATGTATGATGCAACAGAAGCCTTGCAGCAGCCAGGCACAGTTGTGACCTAATAGATATAAATGCCAGTGGACCAAATCTGGATGAATTTAAGTGTGAGATATAGGAGACACAGCTAACAGGGTTTTCAGATTTTCTATTGACCAAGACACAAAAAAACCTTGATTACACACAAATTGAAATGTATAGTGGTAGCAGCCTGCCATCAGTGAACATTTAGAAGCCTTGTGATTGGGTTGAGTGAAAAATTACAATTATAAAATGTAATTATTATATTTCTGTTTTTTTAAACAAATGCAGCTCAAACTATTTTTATTTAAATTGTTTAAAATATCTAACACAAGCAGCATCAGCTTCTATTACCGGTTCCTGTGGGACTTTTCTAGCGCCTGATACATGTCTTTATAAGACTGAATGGTTACAGTTGGATCAAATCAGAGTTAAAGCGCTGCGTTATTGGGCTTTAGCAGCAGGAAGAGAGCTTCGGGCACTTCTCTGACTGCCTCTGACTCATGTTTCTTAAAGGCGGCTTCAAGAGTGACAAAGGGTTGAAATACTTGTCAAGAACAGAAGAGAGGTAAAGAGTGTAGTAGGAGATAAAAGTGGCAAGAGTTCGACACTTGCAATGTCAGTTCATGTTTAACGAGCAAAGAGTCAGTGGTTAAACAAGTACGGAGGTACATTTTCTGTGCAAAGAAATTTTGTAATGGTTACAATATTTGTCTGTTTTTGACTTTATATAGTGGCGTAAGTAATCATTCAGTTTATTTCACCCTTCTTCTATTTGAGAGCTACATTTATAAATCCAAAGATTTTATAGAACTGCTAATGTAAGAACAGGAGAAAAGAAAAACGATTGTTCTCCTTTGGAGAATCCTATTCATGGTAGCATCCAGTAAACAAGCAGGATTTAAGGATGTCTACCTCCACTCAGTTGCATTTCATTTAAGGCATTATGTGTGATGTGGTCAAGTGATTTTGGGGGAAAAAGGTTTTGAAAAGAAAAAAAAAATGTTATGGCAACACTAATGATCAGACAAATGACAGAATTCTCCAAAAAATACGATTTTAAGCGCCAGGGATTTCTCAATTGCTGCTTGTTTATTTTATTTTATTCTTATCACTTTATCATACCATTTTATTTTGGTATTAAAAAAAGTCAATATAATGTGTAAAATTGTGATTTTGTCATATTAAAACATGTTTTTTACTTTACATTGGGGATTATCCAATATAGAAAACTTTTACGTCGCTTCATAGTGACAAACACTTAAAGGTTTATTGATCTGAAATTAAGCCAAAAAAAAGGAAAACTGGCTGTTGCTTATTTTCCATTCTTTAAACAAAAGGGGCACATCATGAAGAATGGATTCTAAATGACAAAGGCAGAGCTCATTTTGTGACGGAACACGTAGTTAATAAAGCAACCAGGCTAGCGTTAAACCACATGGTCAAAAGCATCACACTGAGGCCAGACAGCATACCAGAGGAAGAAAGGGACACAGGATCTCAAACTGAGACAGGAAAGGAGAATAAAAAGGAGGAGAAAAAAAGAGACACTTGAGGTGGTGGAGTGGGTGTTGTTACGATGATTGAGTCTTTTCCTGCCAGATCAGAGGCCTGTCAAAATTTTGAGTGCCCCCCAGGACCCCTGGAAAGTCTGGTTTGTCTGAGATGAAGGGAATTTCAGGCTCAATGGAAGGGGGCGGTTTGCATAGAATAGAGGAACTGACTTTGCTGATATAAATCTCCCATCAACCCATTTTGAGCAAAATGACTGTACATCTAAAATCATCTTAACTTTTAGGTAGCCAGAATGAAATACGGAGCACTTTTTTAAGAAAATCGATCTCCTCTTTGTTCTTTGCTGAACCACCTTTCAAGATCTCCTCGCTCTATATTTCGCTCTGCTTCCCCCTCTCTGCTGCTTCCACTGAGACGTAAACTGCAAATGACCCTGTTTCGCCTCCCTTATTATTTTCCGGGTTTTCTTTTTACTATTTTTTGAGCAACAACTCATCACTACTCAAGAGACAAGATGATTGGAGAAGAAAGAGAGCTGTGGGAAACAAGAAAAAAAAAAGAGAGCATATGTTTGATGCCATAGGATGGCTACTAAATCTCTTGTGTAACAGCATATAGCAACAGAGAAAACCTAGTGTTTGAACAGAAGGAAATATAAATAAGCCAATGAAAAAAAACTGTCGGACCCTGTCCGTGACCTCCATATAACCAGGGCTGTGTAGTATCTTGTTTATGGGGCTGATCTGGAACGATAGGTGATATGGATGAAGAGAAGAGCTTGAAGAGGTAAAGCACATGTTAGGAGGACTGTGGAGGAAGAATGGATTTCTTTTTTTGTTATTTGAACAATTGCCAAAGTCCATCCGTTAGAGCTTGGCCAGATGTGTATAGCCACCCTTTCAATTTAATTCTTTGTTTTTTATGATGCGTTTTAATGCCAGATTCTAGCACTTTAATGTTGGTGTGGAAAATAATGTTTTGCTTTTCCTCTGTTAATTGATGTTTTTATTTTATTTTTTTGTGCTGCACTTTTTAGTAGCCCTGTCTCTCAGTGCTAACATTTCTACTTTGCCTGTTCTTCTTTTCCTTTTTCATAAAAATCTTTATTTAGTATAACAATTCAGACAAAGTTTCAATTCAGTCCCTGGAGCCAATACTAATCAGTAAGTTTTATCCATGAAAGTATTACTTATCAGCCACATTTAGAAAATCTCAAGTGTTTGCTTTTAAAGCAGTTATTGTAATTTTTTTATTGGTGAGCTAAACTGTGTTTATACTCTCAGATTGGTTATTTTACCACATTTGTCTGCTTGTTTTTAGTCTTAATTTGTTTCTGGCACATACATTTCTTCTGTATTTGCTTGGATTTTTTTTTTCTTTTTACATTCTGGTTTCTGTGACACAGCCCTTTTTCAAAAGCTTGTTGGAAGTCAACACCCCTTCCAGAGAAAGCGGGTTCGGGAGAATCTGTTAATCAAACATTGAAGTGGGGACCAGCGGGCACCACATGCTTTTATAGATGCATCTGATTGGACTGTTTATAGCTTGAATACTTTGCCATAAAAATAAATAACATAAAAAAATTAAAATGAGCAAGAACATGTTACAAAGGTATCAGAGCATGAAAGGTTATTCTGACAAATAGAATGACTGAATAATAGCTTTTTATTAAGTCTATGGGATTTCAGCTTCTTGAAGCCAGCAGGTATTTTCTATTAGGAACATGAGGGGGAGGGGTCCCTCAGTCCAGTTTTCTTATACAGTCAACGGTTTATATAGAAGCAGACATGTGCTTCCAGTCGTTAAGATTCAATGAACTTTGAAAGGTGGTTGTGTATACAGTAAACAACAATACCGTATACTGTGCCTTCATTTAAATGTAAAATCTGACAGAGCAGAAATGGTATACAGAAAAAAACAGCATCCTGAGAATAACAGTGGAAGAACTTAAGAATATCCTGACTGAATAAGTAACAAACCTTTCCTTAAACTATAGTCATACAGTAGTTGTTCAGTACCCACTACAGCAAAATAATTAATTTTCTAAAAATAAATCTATTAGATTTAAGTGTTTTACAGAATACAGGTATTCTTAAAGGACAACAAAAAAAAAGGTTTTGAAAAATGTAACAAAACCGAAAAATCAGCAATTTCATATTTTTCACATCTTGAAAAGCAATTGAAACAGTCTCTTCCAGCCCTCACTGGACGCCTGTTGGCCCATAATTAGTATCTGACAGCCAACCTTGGCCCACTGACCTGAGTCTTTCTCCGTTACCATGCAGTGGCAGTAAACTCTGACCTGGTCCCACCTTTAAGTCTCCAGATGCTTTAGTCTCAGGCTTTGGTTTGGGCTTACTGGGCTTTGAAGATGGGGGTAGTACATTAGCCAACCAGGACAGCCCCGAGACAAACGAGGTGTGTGGAGCTGAGTGCAGCTGCTCCCGCTGTGCAACTGCTACTGCCGCCACAACACACACGCACATGTCCGGACACAGGGCTCTAATAAATCACCTCCCAGGCCTCTGTCGGCCAGGCTGTGCTCACCCAGTGTTAAAAGCCAATCAAGAAAATTACATGCAAACTCCAAGGGACCTATTTTCACTTTCTTAAGAAATCATTAGTCAATGTTATGAGCGCTGACATCTCCATAATGCTATTGCAGTCTGCTGCAGACCCCATGCTTGCTCTGCTTGCTACCTAGAACTGACAACTGTACAGAGACGGTTCCTCTTCCCCGTATCCTCATGGGGAAAAAGGAAGTTCCAACAAAGGACATAAATAAAGGTGAAGGTGAAAGGATTGATAAAAGAGGCACAGGAGCAGACAAAGAGAACAACACAATCTGATGGAATTAAAAACAGAAACTGAAAGTGAAATATATGTGAAAACAATTTTTAATGCAGAGAAAGTTATATTTTGAGGTTCTGCTTATGTTGATATCAACAAAAAAAAATTGCTCTTTTCTTCCCTTATCATCATGTGACTTCATGCACCACATTTTCTTTGGTGTTACTTATTTTTTGCTAAACTAAGCTTCATTCATAAAAAGAAATTGGACCTGTCATTCTTACCACCATGTCTTGTGCTTAAACAGTAGAACCCATTACAACCAGAAAAAGCCATGCCGGTTTGCATTAACTTTAATTGTGCCATTATTTTAATTGAATTGAAGATACAATGGAAAACACTTGTGAAATCCAATCGGTGGGAGCCAAAGCGGAGAAAACGGCGGAATGGAAAGAAAGCTGCCTTTATAGTTTCAAACCACTTTCAGTTGTTCTAAAAAGCCTGGATCAGGATATAACATTTTACAGCAACCTTTTGAGGCTGTTTTTGGTATATAGAACAAAAAACAGAAAGAAAAACAAACACAGACAAATAAAGTTAAAAAAAAAGGGGCCAATCTTTTGGTACCTGGATGTTGTGTTGGCTGTGATTTTGAGGCTGCCAGGGTTGCGAATGAGTTTATCCAAAATGCTGACAATCTGTTCAAACTTGGGTCGATTGTTCCTCTCTTTTTGCCAGCAGTCCAACATCAGCTGGTAGAGGGTGGCAGGGCAGTCCATAGGTGGAGGCAGGCGGTATCCCTCATCTACAGCTTTGATTACCTTTTTGTAAAAAGAGACATGACTTAAAAAAAGGAAATTGGTATAATTATGATTGTTGTATTTGTTTGTGTTTTTAAGTCTGTTTTTATCCTTCTAAAAGTAAAGATTACACTTAAATACCCAGTATGAGTGCATATTTGCAGCCCCCAAAATGATTATGGGTATAAAAATCAGGCAACAGCTTTTTTTTAATGTGCACCAAACATTGCACAAGGAGCTAATTTTTCCATTCACACCCTGTAATGATGTTTTTGCAAATTGCTCACACTGCAAATAAGTGGGTGCACAAAATTGGACCCCATGCCAAGAAAAGTCATTTACAAATTGGCGGCACTTACATCCTGATTTGACATTTCCCAGTATGGTCGTTCTCCATATGACATCACCTCCCAGAGCACAATACCATAACTCCAAGCATCGCTGGCTGATGTAAACTTCCTGTAGGCGATAGCCTCTGGGGCTGTCCACCGGATAGGAATCTTTCCTCCCTGAGTCGCAGCAAGAGATAAAAATGAATCAGGTCAGTAGGAAGAGAATCATTCTGCTTCTCTGTCAATCTACAAGTCAGTAAATCATGGTCATCACAACCTCTGACATTATTTCTAAATGTAAGTAAAATTAAGTATAAGATTTGAGTTAAAAGTAAAAAATACAACCTTAGCTTCATAAGTAAGCTTTCATCAATTTGCTTTTCCAAGCTTTTTCAAAATGCAGATCTGAAGGAGCCTTGGGTGTGTTCTCCACTAAAAATTATTTATACAAGCAATCTGGATCTGGGTCATACGTTTTAACCACATTTAAGAGAATTTGTAAAGCTGAAACCTGACATCAAAATGAGGTTTTGCATCTCCACCAGAAAGACCTACCTGGTTTTAAAGAAAAACAAGGATCAGATTCAGTTTCAGTCGCAGATTATCAAAACATTTATCAAATAAAAAATTCATAACTTTGTGTGAAATCCTTCAAAGTGTGGCCACATTTACAGTTCGAAGAAAAATAAGGCAGGGCGAATTGAGAAAAAAATGAACTGAATGAAGTAAGGCAACAGAAGTCAAAAGCAAAAAGAGGCATCAGTGGTGTGTGTTGAGTCACACAGACAGATCCAGTTTTATCTAAATTATCCAATTTTCCTTTATACTCCCCGGTCCCTATGGGAACCCCTCAGGAATGTACTAAAGTGTAGAATACGGCCACACAAATGAATCACCGCGCACTGAAACTCAGTATAAGCAGTCAGACTCCCTTACTTAAACAATAACCAAATGTTGACCTTAGAGAGTACAGATCAAAAACAGCAGACTCGCTCAATGGATAACATGTAAACACACACCCATACACACATGGGTGGTTCTTTGTCACAGGAAGACTTTTCATCAAAGAAACAAGAGTAACTGGAAAAAAATATATAGTAAAGTCCAAGTGAAAGCTGTGTGTGAAACAGCAAAGTGTGAGGGGGTTGACAGTTACTGGAAGAACGGAAAGTTTATTATCCTGTCTTTTTTTATTTTATGTATTTCTGGGAGAAAAGCAAAAGCCATAGAAGCTGTTTATTTGACAAGAGATTCCCAGCCAGCAAATTACACTTCGTTCAAAGGAGTTTCGTGCGCGGATCGTACATACTGGAGGGTCTGGAAAATTACAAAGCTCCTGTTATGCCTCATTTTGTGACACAATGATCAACATTAGAAGTAACCAAGAGGAAAAATGCAAAAATGCTTATCGCTTAAATTCCTCATCAACTTTCTGTACTTTTAGGATTCTTGTTGTTTCTCAGGATTCTAAGAAACAACATTTAAAAGAAAATAAAGCTAAATGAAGATACATTTTAAAGGTATTGTTTTTATAATTTCCCAAGTTTTATTTTCTGAGGGCAAACATAACGAAAAATTAAAAAGAAAGCTATACGTCTTTGCCAGATAAAACACTACATTCAAAATAGTACAACATCTCTCAAAGTGACATACAACTGCAATTCCCATTGCATTTTTTGGGTTTTGAACATTTATAGTACTTGATAAGTTATAGATGTTCTCAATATGGGCTTGTGTGGTGAGAACATTAATGGCATGTATGCTGACAGAGAGAGTGGGAAAACAAAGCATGTGACTAACACAGGAACATTCTTCCTGCTGTGCTGAAGTTCCTGAGTCTACAGGGAGCTCAGAGTCATCTTTGCCTTCCCCATTTGTTGGTGTTTATGTTTTTTGGCTTCCTTTAAGTTCATGTATGTGTTCCTCTTTCTGAACTTGCTCTTCTGGGATTTAGTTAGTGAACCTTTTAAACGTTTTCAAGGTAGAGCAGGAGGGAAACACATAAAAATGTTCACGAAATATTCAGTTTTACCACCAAAGAAGAATTCTAGTGTGTGTTCCATCTTACCCTGGTGGTGTAGGCTCCCTCCGGGTCGTCCTCCAGTACACGGGACAAACCAAAGTCTGACACTTTGCACACCAGATTGCTGTTGACGAGGATGTTCCGAGCAGCCAGGTCTCGGTGAACGTAACCCATGTCTGACAAATACTTCATGCCTGAGGCGATGCCCCGCAGCATTCCAACCAGTTGAATTCCTGTGAACTGGGCGTCATGTTTCTAAAAAAAAAAAAAAAAGACAAAAGAACATTCAACATCTGTAGTTTAGCTTATATTATATTAATTGAAATCTTGACCTTTTCGATTTTTTGCATTAAATCAAAGCTGTCCTCATTATTATACAAAGAATTTTCATTAACCTTTAAGAGTAACCTTTGACATTCTGTCCCACACGTTTAGCTTTATGATAAAACCAAAAAACCAAGGGGGAAAATTTTTCTTTTCAATATGACAATATGTTTTTGTATTTGTGTGAAACCAAAAGTCATCGTAACACTTTACATGTACGTGCCAAACGCATAAAAAAAAACTTCTATGGTTGATTACATATTTTACAATGCCTTTTTTTCAATATTAGAAAAAGGGAGTTAACAAAAAATAGTAACACTTCTTCACTCTGAATAGAAGGTACCACCTTATCAGAATTGGCAGTCAGCTGGTGTTGCTCTAATGCTCTTAATTAACTGACTATCAACATGTCAAACTATCTCCATAAATTCAGGTTCTCTCACCTTTTTGGTGCATTAGGAGTCAGTTAACACTTTGCCAAGGGCAAAGAGATATCAAACAGTGGTTTAAAAGTGCTCCCCACTTATCAGAGCATAATTAGAACTCAATTTCCAAACAATTAATTGAACCCATCAATCAATCAAAAACAAAATCTGGAAGTTTGGTTGTAGTTCAGCTGCATTTCCATTCATTCACAATCATCACAGTAAAAGTCTGTAAAGACTACAATACTGATTTTATTGTCCTCTTTATGAAACAATAGGATTGAAAAGATCTGATTAGCCATAAAATTTAAAGAGTAAAACTATTAATTGAAATACGATATGACAACAGTCATGCAGAAGGGTGGGAATGTTATGATTCGGGTCGTTCTGTAATTTTTTGGGGGGAGCTGTAAGGACCCTCTTATTTACATACACAGGATACACTGCAGAAAGTGAATCTTTTTTTTTAAAGGCCCTTATTTCAAGTGAAATTGTCTTATCTTCTGTTGCGTCACAAAAATGATCTCATCATGAATGTTTTTCAATAGTAAAATGTTCTTAGTTTTAAAAAACGTGTATTAGTGACAATGTGTCTTTTATTTTATTATTTTAATATGAGAGTTCTGGTAAATCTTTTGCTTATTCAAAGAAAACGGTTCCAATTTTAAGAATTGTTGACTTATTTTAGGGTTTTTGCAGTTTATAAAAGTAAAAAAAAATGTACAGAAATTGTGACATTATGCCTGTTACTGAAAAATATATTTTTTCATCTTTTTTGTTATACACCTAATATGTGTGTTATGATGTACATTGATGTATAGAAAGTAATGAGTGAAGTAACACAGCAGATGCTCAGCAAAAATTAGCCAAAATGGTCTAATATAATTCCATACACTGTGAAACTACTGCATTCTCAATAAGGAGACCAGCATGAAATAATGTACGGCTTAACCACTTGGTCCGTTTGTTGAGCAAAATGAGTTGCAGTGTGGAGTTCAAAGTAATTTGCTCATTGACTCTATTTTAGGAGCACTGCTGGAAAAAATGTTTTAATGTAGCTATTAACCCAAGGCAAGACTCAAGAAGTGTGTCATAAACCAAACTGCAGCATTTAGAAAGCTGTCCCACATAAAAGGCTCCAGAACCTTCTCTTTAATTTGCTCCCATCAGGCAGCTATATTGGTAATGTCAGAAAGGGGTGACATTAAACACAACACTGTTTTATGTTATGGATTTGGATTTCCTGTGCAGCCCTGCATCCTGAAAAATCCTATTCTGAAAACAGAAAACAATGCTGTTAAAATTGATTTTCCATTGCAGGTTTTTGCAGATTAAACTCCCTTGGACCTTGTTTTAGGAGCACGTAAGCAGGAGATGTTAGTTACAACCTCTGCACGCGTGAGATGGATGCCTTCATTTAATCACTTACTCTTAAAAAGCTGTCAAGAGAGCCGTTCTCCATGTATTCTGTGACAATCATGACAGGCTTACCTGCAAAAAAAGGGAGGGGGGGAATTCAGCCAAGTGTCACATTCCAAATAATACACTCAGCTTGCAGCACAAAAACAGCCTCGAGACTTTCATGCTGTAACATCATGTCGAGTTAAGATTTATTCACAGAAACATACAAAGACATGGGAAGTCATCAGGGAAGGCCGTGACATGACTCTAAGCAGACGTAGAGCCCAGATAAGGCCCAGGTTGAACTTGGCGTTTTTCCATCGTTTCCACTCATGAGCATTCAAACACACACTCCGAAAATTCAAATGATCCATGTTATAGTTCCAGGGTCTGAGCAGGTCAACTGTCAGAGTGTGACATCTTTATTCCTGTGAAAGATTTCACCATAAATCTACGTTGCCTGTTAACATCTGAGGCTGATCAGACGCCAGGCAGCACAAGGTTTATTGCAAAGGAGGAAAGGAAAAGAAAATCTTAAGAAATCTTTAAATCACTCATTGTTGAATGACGAGTTAGACTCGAGACGTGTTTGTGTCCCAGATGTCTTTGTTCTTGCTACTTTACTCTTGACCTAACACTGGTCTCCTGCCTCTGTTCCATTTTCATTCAGATTAATGTTAATTTCTTGACCTACCTTTTACTCCCTAATGCCTGCTTCTTTTTTTCACATAATTCCTTGCCTCCCTCTCCTCCTGTCTCTCTTACACATAACAAAAATACATGTTAAAATCTGTGAAGACAGAAGCTTTTGGTCATCATGACTTTTAAGAATGGATCCTCCTCATATAACAAAACTGACTTTTACCTAAAAAAAACAAACTGTGACGAATCAATTTGTTCAGCAGCAAGAATTTTTTATGGTGCAAACAGGAGCACATCGACCCTATTTCTACTCGTCCTTTTTCATTCCAACTATGACCATAAATTTTAAAGCCTGCAGCCATCTTTTTTTTTCCTCTTAACTCACACGCGAGTGTGAGTTTGCGCATGTGTGCAGATTAAGTCCTGTGTGCATGAGCGTGCATGTGTTCCTACAGAAATGCAGCCTGTGGATCAGCCAAAAGCAGCAGCAAGGTAAATGGGGTGTGAAAGTCTCAGGATTATTAAGAATTAACAAGAGCAGCTTAATAAATCACCCTTCAGCGATGTGTGTGTGTGTGCGTGCAGAGGTGTGTGCAGTAGCATATCAAATGGACCCTCCAAAAACGTATGTTCTGCACTTGTGCTGTTTCAACGAATGCACATGTTCAGGGTATCCCTCCAAATGCACACAGTGCCGGCCTTCCCCTTGCCACCTTAGAGCAGCAAATACAACATTTTTGTGTGTTTTTTAGCAGTATGACAAACTGAATAAAGGATGAGATCATGAAAACAATTTTATTTTTCTTCAAGATTTGCCTTCATAAAACAATAAATACTTATGTTGAGTAACCTTACAAACCATATTTCAGTAAATGTGGAAGGTTTTCTCCCCGAAAATGGACTCAATGTTAAATAGAACAAAAGAGTTTATGAAAAACATTTTTTAAAAAGTTCTTGTTTTTTGTTCTCTTCTTTAGATTAACCGTAGCAGCAGAACTACTTAACAAGCCAAGTGCCGCAGGCAGAGATAGAGGCCAAGCAGGTTTCTTAGCGACAAAGTTCAGGCTCATTATTTTCCTTTTTCTGCACTCATTCCATTTTAAAGAGGCTTTCTGTGTGCTAATGATAGTCCTATGAAGAGGCCCAGAGGGGTGCAAGTCAGAGATATGGATTTATGGATTTATGCAAGTGTTGGACACCAGCTTTGATCATTGTGCATTGATCTGCAGAGATTTAGACTGCAGCAACTCAATGAAACTTGCCCCCTTTCACAGAATAATTCGTCATTGAAGAATTTGTTATGACTAGGAATACTTTTATTAATAACAACTCTGGAAAAATAAAAAAATTGAAATAAGGGCATATCATCTTGTAATATAGGAATGCAGCATCTTTGTTGTGCTCAAAATTATAATACATTTTTGAAAAAACAAAAAATGAAAACATGCTGTTTGGCTCATAGGAATTTTATAATAAAATTGAGTGCGCTTTTGCGTTATGAATCAGTGCACTTACTGCGAGTCACTACACCCTCCAACCTGATGATGTTTGGGTGATCAAACTGCCCCATTATTGATGCTTCTGCAAGGAAGTCCCGCCTTTGTTTATCCGTATATCCTCCTTTCAGAGTCTTGATGGCCACACAGATCTCCTTTTTGCTGGGGAGCCTTAGACGACCACTGCACACCTCTCCAAACTCACCTGTTAACAACAAATTAAGGACAAAAAAATGTCAGTTTTCTGATCAATAATTCCCTATATCATTTATCGGATCAGATTTAGGTATTTGAATTATTTTGTTGTTGTCACTATTGGAGGGAAACCTACCTTGTAATTGTGAGTGGGTTACATGCTTTTACAAAATTATGTGCTGCGTTGATAATTTGCAATGTCTGAATTAGCAATTAAAGCTCTAAAATTCTGGGGGGGAAAAGCTGAAGAAATGCTCTCGGCTCATGCAGATGTCTATGCTCTGTTTTAACACTTTTCTGATGATTTTGGCTGATCATTACTAAAAGACCACTGGGTAGGCTTTTAAAATAGATCAAAAGATGATAGGAGTGGGTCTTTAAGAAAAACTTTTGACTTTTCAACTCAAAGTCAAATGGAAAACATTTACATAAAACCTGAATGTCTAAAGGGAGATAAACAACCACTATTACATTTCTCCTTAAAGTTCTTTTAAGTACAATTAAATGAAGAATGGATTCAATAAAAACATTGCCTGCTCTCGCTATCTCAACATGGAACTGCTAATAGAATCTAACTGGCTTTCATGTCACCTTGTCCACTGTTATCATTGCTTGCTGTTTTGTGAGCTCAATAGAAGGGACAAAAGGGAAGATTGGTACTAACTTATTTTTTTTAAAAGGTCTTTAAAAGTAACCTGTGCATGACTCAGGGTTGTGCTTGAAAAGAGTGCTAACTATAATTCAAAGCAGGAGTTTATTTGGTGCTTTCTTTTTGGCCAAAGTCAAGGTTCACAGATGTTTTTCATGATTATTGTCTGACACTACTTTGTGCTTCTAAATCGGTAGACCTGAAGCAAAATTTCAGTTCATTCCTGAACAGACTGTAGTTGGAGTTTTTAGCTTTACCTTTAAGTCCAATTAGAAAGCAGCATGACTCAACTCGCACTCTGACAGTTCAATTAGCGCTTCCCTAATGGTGGTGTGTGTGTCTGCGCTTGTGTGTGTTCATAGTTTACATTATAACTTGTGGTGTGTCCACATCAAAGGGAAACCTTGTAGAACATTTTTGGCCAGACTACAAGATCCGAATAAAGTATCTGCAAAGTATGCAGTGAGTGTGTGTCAAACCATAACATCCATATGTGTTGATGCTGAACGATGTCAGAGCTGAGATGCGCAGATACAGAGCAGTCTTATCCCACAGCAGCTCTGGATCAAAGAGCAAAGGTCAAACCCTTAACATGAAGCACCGGTGTCTGGAAGAACTTAATCCTGAATGATTAAAACCTGTCCCACCAAGGCACGCCTGTTCTCCTGTGCTCTGATTTCCTTTTTTTTTTTGTTCCTCGACAGTGGACAGGCAAGCCAGGCATTGGCACCTTTTTATGTGGTCACTTTAAAGGAGAAGATTGTTGTCTAATAAGGCATGATTAAGGACAAAGTCCTTTCCTTTTATAAACAGAGGTAACCCACTTTGATGTGAAGGGCTGGCCATGTAAGCAGAGTGCAGCATGTGCTTTATGTCTCTTAACACAGAATCACCAATTGGCAAAAACATCAAAGTCCCGTTAGTGTGTTTAATGAAGACAGATGGGGTTGAAGTTTGAACCGAGAAAGAAGAGGTGTGCTGTATAGCGTTCAAAACCCACGGCTAAGTGGTACACTGACATGAAATAATGTTTACATCTTATGTAAAAAGAAAAAAAAAAGAGATATTGTGGGTCAGCAATAGATGTATACAAATAGCAAAACTGTATAATCAACTGGATCTAATTAGAGAAAACATGGTTCATCTTTTAAGCTATATTTGAAGGTATGTGTTCTTCATAACTCTAGCATATGGAGATGTGGAATAATATCTTTTTTTTTTTAAACTTTCAAATCCTGAATGTAAAGTTGTGTCCTACTATAATAATTCAGGAAAATCTTAATATATTTTGCAAAATATTACAATTTGACCAAAAGGAAATACAGGCTTTGGTATGACAATATAAATAAACTACATGTCCCTTTGATTTGAATGATAAAACAGCATTTTGTACTGTGGTGCTGTCCAGTGTGTAGTCAAGTAGCCGATTCTTGGGTCATCCTGACAGGTTTACAGTATGAAAAAGGCTGATGCCACTGGGGAGACCAGTCTCCAGTAACGTATTATACGCTTTAATCTTCATTTTTTTCTGCCTGAACGTGACATAAATTATAATGCATTACTCTCTGTGGAAGTTTTCAGGATGGTAACGATAAAAGAAACAGAAGGAATAAAAAAAAGTTACATTTCAGCTTTAACTGTGACTGTAGTTTTAGCTTTGACTGTGAAAATTTTGTTTTATGGTGAGGTATGATGCATCCATAAATAAACATTAATAGCCCCTACCTGCTCCCACGACTTTATCAATGGCAATGCATGAAGCGTCCAGCTCCTTGGCAAACTCATGGACAGCCTGGCTTGGGTCCTCATATGTGTGGGGGTCTATGTATGTCCTGATCCCTGGGAGGCGCACTGCAGCAGAACGGGAAAAGTGCAGCAGATGGTTAATAAAATTTACAGTCTGATCTAATGTTTTCCAAATGATTGATTTTTAATAGAGTTGATGCACTAAGTTTTACAATTGCTTAAAACTGAAATTGTCCAGAGCATTGAAGAAAATCTAAACAGAGCTAAATTTTTTATTGATCCTATTTTGATTTAAACACAGTTATGCAAATGCGATGATGGCATAAACTGTAAACACACAGAAACATAAAAACAAATTATTCATCAACTATTTTCAAAACACAAAGAATGTGTCGTTAAAAATAATTAGTCACACTTATTAAATCACACTCTCTACTATACTTTTTATACTTTTAAGTTTTCAGACAACTGTCTGCAGAATTACTAAAAACCTGAATGAATGTAAAGCCAATAATAGGAAACATTTAGAAAAGTAAAAATAAATATTTGTAAGTGTAGAAACATTAAATTCTTAAACGGGTTTAGTATGGATGTCCAACACTTTAATAAAGACCAAAGAAAAGTCCATTGTTATACATATTTGTACTGTATATGTTTCAGTCTTTTTTTTGTCAAACTCTGACACTATTTATTTGAAGAGTCTTCAAGGTTGCGTGAGCGTGTGAGAGTTGTTTTATCACAGACTTGGATGAAAAGCCTACCCTTTGTGTAATAAAGCTATGTTTTAATAGCTCAATGATGCTAAAATTTATGCACTGCTCTGACCCATTGTAATTATTCATGAAGCAATGGGCATAGGCTCTTCACTGCCTGGGGAGCTCTGAGGCTAATAACTAGGTGAAGGTTAAAGCTAGGACAATGGCATATAAAAAAGACAAGGCTGGAGAGGAGAAAATGTAATAGAGAAGGAAATTTAAGCTAAACATATATCCATCTGTGACATTTCTTAGCTGTCTCTTTTTTTAGAAGGGGGTGACTTACTCGGGTGGTTGAACTGTGGTTCCTTTAGAGCAGAGGTGGGCACTGAGGGCCGCATTCCTGCATGTTTTCCATTATACCCTGCTCTGGCATGTTCTGATTGGCTGGACACACCTGAACCAGGTAATCAGCCATGAGTGACCAAGACTATCTAGAAATCATGCAGACACACCGGCCCTCGAGGCCTGGAATTGCCCACCCCTGCTTTAGAGGGTAAATGGTTTTCACAAGCTTAAGTGTTGAACTTTTTCCTGTTTGTGTGGTGTGCTGTGTCTACATTTGATTTTTCTCAGTATGATGACAACTAAACTTGGGTTTTAGGCTCTTTTTTACACAATACAGGAGAGAAAAATCCAAAATAGGGAGAAATCAGAGTAAACAGCAAACTTCAATTGACCCAAAATACCTGATACATTTGGTCAAATCTAGTTAAGACCCATCTAATTTTCTTCATAATTAAAAAAAAAACATGTCACCACATGCATTGTATGGAGCCCTAGAGGGACATCAAAATAGAAACAACAAAGAAAATAGTACTCTTCTCAGGTGTGCACCATTTAGTTTCAGGTGTGCACCAGTTGGTTTCAGGTTTGCACCACTTAGTTTTAGGTGTGCACCACTTAGTTTCAGGTGTGCACCAGTTGGTTTCAGGTGTGCACCAGTTGGTTTCTGGTGTGCACCAGTTAGTTTTAGCTGTGCACCACTTAGTTTCAGATGTGCACCAGTTGGTTTCAGGTGTGCACCAGTTGGTTTCAGGTGTGCACCAGTTAGTTTCAAGTGTGCACCAGTTGGTTTTAGGTGTGCACCAGTTAGTTTCAGGTGTGCACCAGTTAGTTTTAGCTGTGCACCACTTAGTTTCAGGTGTGCACCAGTTAGTTTCAAGTGTGCACCAGTTAGTTTCAGGCGTGCACCACTGAGTTTCGGGTGTGCACCAGTTTTTTTTCCGGTGTGCACCAGTTGGTTTCAAGTGTGAAAAAACTAGTAATTTTTTTTTTAACTTCTTTACGACTTTATTGTAACAAGATACTTTTATTTCCTCTTCATGCATACCAGAGACCCAATGTACTTACAGTGACCATTTCCAAAGTGCAGCCTTTTCTCATCTGGATGTTTGGATTTACTTCGGCAGCAAACCCTGTCAACCCCGACAGAGAAAAGTTCAGAACCTGTACACTGACTTTTTGGAGAGAAAGGGGATCTTTGTGTGTTTGTTATTCCAGGGTTTAAAAGAGAGTACTGGGAAAATAACGTACCCTGGATTTGTAACCTCTCTGTAAACACTCCTGAGTATTTACTTAAGGTAAAGACAGGCTTGTAATTATCGCACAGATACACAAACACACACGTGGCCCCTTTACTCAGCAAAACTCTGAGTAAGAAATATTTGTAAAATTTAAAATTAAAAAGGAATTTGAATGCAGCCTTTTTAAAATCAGAAATGAAAAGGTTTATATTTATATTTCTTTTGTAAAAATATCAAAACAAATCAATATAAATGGATACAACTAGAAACGAATAGCAAACAGCTTGCTGTCATTGAACAAGACAAAACACAAGCTGCGAAACCAGACCAGAGTGTGGACAGACCTGCCAATCAGGACGTAGAGCAGCACGGTGAGAAGGATGATGGCCACAGCGGAGGAAATGGCAATCAAAACAACCTGGCTGCTCTCACTGGAGATTGAAAAGGCTGCTGAAACACAGACAGCAGCAGCTGTGTTAGACTTTGATGACAGAACAAGTCAGTTACCAAAATCTTCGAGAAAAAAAAGTGGATATGTTTCAGTTTAAGACAACATTTAACTCATTGATTAACACATTAATCCATTCAGTATATTCAGCTGTGATGTAAATAAAAACACACTTTAGGGTTTTTTTTTATTTTCCAAATCAGTAAAATTGAAATCAAAATATCCATTAACTGAAAAGTATAAACAGTTTGGAGTGCTGCAAGTGAACACTGCAGGAAAACATGTTGCATACATTTTACCTTAAATATTTGCTTTATTGTGGGAATCGTGAACAGAGTTAATCTAATTTGGGCAAATTGCAACTCTTTAAAATAGTTCTTGGACCATTAGCCGTTGGCACATACACAAATAGATCAGAGAAATATTTCAGTAACTAACATGGTTTAGAGCCAAATAAAACTATTGTGTTTCCACAAATACTATTTGATTATTGAGTCAGACAAAAGTAAAAATGTAAAAAAAAAAAACAAATCAAAAAAGTTGAGATGAACTTACAGTCAGGACTAGTTTCAAACTGGAAGGTGGTGCTGCTGGCTCCGTAGCCGGCAGCAGTGCGAGCTCTGATCTGAAGCAGGTAGGCTGTGTTGGGTTTCAGACCACCTAGGGTCACATTACAACCTCGAGCACGGAGGATGGTGTAGCTGGTCTCCTGCTCCTCCTGTATAACATTGACAGCAACAGAGTAAGAGATGAGCAAACGGATCATTCTTTAACATTTGTGATAACAAACCATCACAATAAAGAACTGCTAAACATTTTAAACGAGAATCGTATGGACTGGAAATGAACAGGATCATTTTTTTTAAGAAGCTCATGACAGTTTCTCTTCTCCTTTTTCTTCTCCTCAACTGAAAAATGACGTTCTTCACTTTTTACGGTTCCTGTCCGAGTAATGAAAGATTTACACAGCAGGTCTGAATTCAGCACACTGTTGGCAGATGTTAAGGCCACAAACCAACACATATGAAACGATTCTCACACAAGGTAACCTTTTTTAGGGAAAGAGAAAGTTACCAAAAAATGTAGTTGTTTGTTTTTTAACTTATGTCAGCAACAAAACATAAATGCTCAAGAAATACCACCATCTTCATCATTCATTCATCTTCTTTTAACGTTTATTCCCTTTTGGGGTCACGGGGTTGCCGGAGCCTATCCTGGCCACTAGGGCGTAGGCAAGGGATGCCCTGGACTGGTCGCCAGTCTGTCGCAGGGTAGAATATCCTCAATCACACATCCATTCACTCTCACACTCACACCTATGGACAATTTAGAGTTGCCAATCAACCTATGAAGCATGTTTTTGGACGGTGGGAGGAAGCCGGAGATCCCAGAGAAAACCCAAGCATGCACGGGGAGAACATGCAAACTCCACACAGAAAGGTCCCCCATTGATGTTGTGTTTTTCATGTCCCCCAGCCGGGACTTGAACCAGGGGCCTTCTTGCTGTGAGGCAAGAGCGCTAACCACTGCGCCACCGTGCAACCACCATCTTCTTTTTAAACAAATGGAGGATTTCCTTCAACTTGATTCTCTGCAAACTTGAATTTAAAAATGTAAGTGTCATTTTGATATGTTTTCTGTTTGTTTCTTAAATATTATTTACTTTAGATTGCGGGGAACATAATTTTCTTTTTTGAGCATTTAATAGTTTGTTTACTTGATTGTGGTCTGGATGTAGTGTGATTGGGTTGATGATGTTTTAAAGCGTCAAGCCGGCTGCAATCAACAAAACACCTCGCACCTGAGAGCGATGCAGTCTTTCAACCGTCCCTGCTGACGTTACATTACAAGCCACTGTTTGCAAGTCAAATCAAAACCCATAAACGAAGAAAATAAACTCAAAAGCAAACGATGCATTGAAGAGCGAGAGTGCCCCCCCCCCTCTTTTCACATGTTTCCCTCTCTCTTCCCTCTTTTTAAAAAAAAAAAAGGAAAATATATTTAAAGCATAAAATCTAACAAATAAATAAAAAATAATAAAACAACAAAAAGGGGTCAATCTGTCCAACACAAAAGGCCTTCAGCTCTCATCTGTTTCCACAGTTCTTGGACAGATCAAGTTAAAAAAAGTCAGAGAGTGTTTGTTCAAGGGTCGGAAAGTTAGAGAAAAAAAGAAATCCGTTTAAGCTTTTTAGTAAAACTTACTTTACAGACCCAACTTTCAAGCAAGAATTATAATCCGATGAGGGCCATATAGGCCGGGGCAGATTTGAAATAAAAAGGGGATAATCAGCAAGTATGGACTTTTATTAAAACTGACTAAACTGCCTGTTAACTGGCAGATCGAAGAATGTCTAAAACAAATCACAAATCACACAGCTGAAAAAAAACATGAGAAAAAGAAATGTTAAAGTTGATCAATGCATGATATATCAGCAGCCTTTCACAATGGTAGATGGACCAGATAACATTAAGTATCAAGTTGAAGTACAAATAACTTACTTTTTTTGTTTGTTTTTTTATTTTTTAGTTGTGTTGGAGTCAAGAGAAGTGTGAGTTTTGCTCACAATTTGCTCAATGCTTGTTTGCTTGTTTGTTTTTGGAGTCCTTCTAACTTTGTGTAAGACTTTTCTCAAATAGGAACAGACGTTTAAATACCAGGTATTGCTGTTGGTCAACGCATGCATCAAAGTGTTGAAATATTAGATACTGGCTAAATTCAAACATCTGGTTAAATCATAAGGGCCAAAAGATAATAATACAAGTATAAACACATCCAAAAAGAAATTTGACAGTTAGAGATAAATGGATCTCAGTTACGGTGCATAAAAACCATCAAAAATGCTCTATAAGTAAGGCGAAAACAGACACACCACACAGAAATCTCTCTGTTTGGAAAACCATTCAGTCACTTCTACAAATCTCTTGCATCTTTTCTCTGTCCAGCGACCAAGACATGTGATCCCCCAAAAAAGTAGAATAGGTGCACCTATATGAAATCCGTAGTTATGTGTATATACATATCTGCACATTTGCACAAAACTTGCTGGAACGACTTGCTGGAATTTAAAAAGGCCTCTTTGGTGGACTCTGCCTTCAGAATCCAAACAAAGCTGCAGCAAATTATAGCTTGTATAACAGACGCAGTCCTAGATGCACAACAGAAGTCTTGTAAATACACAGTTTTGGTGAATGTCCCTTTTGTCTAAGACTAAATAAACTGCTACATTTAAAATAGCTTTGAAGGCTTCTTTCAAAGATCAGGATAACTAAGTGTCTAAAAACAGTCACAGGCATTAGTTTTCACAAACTTTTTGCTGCACTTTAAAGGACCTCATCGGTTTATTTTATTTTATTCAGCAGGTCAAAGAGATGAGAACATACAGATCATGAAGACAACCACCTAGCTTTTACATGGAAGCTCTGATTGGGAATTCAGCTACTATTCCCATATATGTCAGTAAACGAACAACTTTGAGACATGTTTTAGTTTGTACAAATGGGAACAATTTCAGGAATAAAAACATGTCAGAAAGTGACTCTTGGAAAAGAGACAGAAATTTTCTTCATCCAAAAAAAAAAAAACAACGAGAAAGTTGCTTGGGGTTTATGGTGAAGTTTCTGCCTAGTGCTCATCTAAACATCTAGTGCTGAAAAAAAGTCTCAAAATTTTTCTAATATCCTGTTTCTTTTACAAAAAACGTGTTCGGGGTTTGGAAGCTGAAATTAGTATATTTTTCTTGTTGAACAAATAACTTGTGTACCAAGGATTTAATCTACTTTTGTTGGTCTTGATTTTATTATGATACGAGGATGTTGAATATTCTGAATTGAAATAAGTCAGATTGGAAACACTGGGGAGTTGTTATTCGATTATATGACTGTGCACTCAGTAGATAGATTAAATGAGAACATCCCAGCATTTTGATCTTAGGGAGTGTGTTTTGTGCACATGCTCCTCATTCTGTTTATGTGTATATACAATTATGTCTCTGTGTGTTTACGAATGTGCTTTTAAAGCTCTTTTCCTCAAACGAATCACAATGTGGTCATGGAGTGGAGAATCTGGGGTGCATTGGCCTTTCTCCTTCTCATGCTAGGGGCTCACTTGCAAGCGCTGCATGGGACATGAAACGGATCTTCACGCTTTTCATCTTTTTTCTTTCTGCAATGGAAATCCAGACTGTTTGCATGCTGAGAAGAATCCTTGAAATCTGTTTAAGAATTTCATAAACTTTCTTCCCTCTGTAGCCTTTTAATTTTTTAATTTTTATATATATTGTTTACACCTATATATATTGTTTACACCTCAAAAGTCTGACCCAACATTACTGTCTTGTCACACTTTGCAAAATATGAGTCAGCAGAGAGTAGATTTTCAAGCGGAAACAGGCTTCCAGCGGCCTACTAATCAAGAAAGTAAAGACCACTGTTGGTCTTCGAGGAAACTGATCTAGGAGCATGCTCATATTCTCACACACCAAATCTGCCAGAGCGATTAAACCCACAATCTATGGTTGATTTCACAATCAAATGTCAGCAATCACACAACACTGGTGCTAAATGGCGATGTCATTCATTCCTCACTAATTTCCCTCGCAGAGACATGAGGGGCCCCGCAGATGCATTTATGGTACGCCCATAAAACTTGTCTCTATTAATGAGGTAACTGCAGAGTAGAACAGCGTGACAAATGAGAGAAGAGATAGAACCAGGAAATGTAAAGTGAAAATGAGCAGGATGAGTAGAGAAGAACAGCAACAGAGAGACAAGATGATCAAAACAGGATTTACGGTTAACTATAAATGCTTGCCTTACTTTTTATCAATGGTAATCAGAATATTTCCATAGAGTGCCTTTGTGTTCTGTTACTACTGCATCATTGTTTTATACATTAAGAATGCATTTGTGCAAAAAAAGTTGTGTAGGATGTCTTCTTACATCTTACAAAGTTGCATTTTTAGCAAGTCACCACTCTTTGGTTGGTGATTTAGAGTGATCCTTCAAACTTATAATTGAAGCTTTTCACACACATGAGACTTTTTTTTCTTTTGTGGTAACAGGACACAGGATCTTGTTGCAAAGGCTTTTAACTCAAATTTTTTTGGTCTATAACCTCTGATGATGAACTGGGAATTGGATCACAAACAAAGTTAACTAAAATATGTATTTTTTCCAGGACAACTCGACTATTGCTAAGAGATAAAGTTAGCCACAGGACACAAACCCATGATTAAAGTAAAATGTATTTTTATCAGACACATTTATACAAAGTAGCACTCCCACCTCACAGTAAGAAAGGCCCTAGTTTGAATCCCGGCTGAGTCCATACTGTGTAGAGTTTGCATGTTCTCCCGTACATATTGTGCATTTATGTAGGGTATGATGCGCAACAAAGTGTCCGTTATCAGGAATTATACCATGTTCCGGTTGAATACTCGATTCTGATTGGCTGCTGGGTGTGCATTAAAAAGTGATAACGCACAGTGAAAGCCGGACGCCCCAAAAAGAAGTTCCAGTCACCTATCTTAAACCTTCTGTATCACTGCGCCGGCTTCTTTAAAACAACGTTTTGCTTCATTCAACCCATCGGGACCATCAGCATATATCTTGCTTCATATCGCCGAATCTTGACTGCAGCCATGGTACGGTGCCTTGTCACGCAAAAATAGACGGCTTTTTGTGAATACAGTGATCCAAATCAGAAAAAAAAAAACAAGAATTAGGGACCAAAAACTGGTTAATATTTATTTATTTTTTAAGTGACCATAGTATAAGCGGGTTAATGGCCTTTGAATTGTGCATTGTCGCGGAAGCAACCGTCCTCCGCTTCGCGTCAGACAGTTCAGGCTTTCACGTCGTGTGTTAAAAAGTGATAATGCACACTTCGTCGGCCATTAATCCTTACTTAACGGACAACACAGAAGCGTTTTGTGTTGGTTGCCATTGGCTGAGCCGGCACCGAACCTAACTGCAGTTGCAAAGGAAAGCAATATAAATGCTGATTGTCATGATAGGTTTATGTGACAGTTTGCAGAGCTACTGTACATTAAAACAATGCAAAAGGCTTTAAAGCAGGTGTGTATGTGTAAAAAGTTTTGATAATTTTCTTTTCTGAATTTCTTTGGACTACTTTTTTTCATCCGTCAGATGACTTTTAATCATGGAAACATATTAAAAAGACTGAGCCTGAAGAAATCTTAACTCCATATGACCCAAAATCTGTTTGCAAAATGTCCCAGCCCTACTCGGCTTCAGTGTGGACAGGAAATTCAAGCTTGATCAGCATGAGGCATGAAACCAACAGCACATGGGAAATAACGTACATGTTTGGCAGTGTGGGTTTGGAAGCTATTTCCACCTCTCTTTAATGAATCCTTGCCAAAACTTGCAAGGTTTATTCATAAACTGAAGAGTAAATGAAAAAGAAATGTCCTTAGTTTATTCCTAAAATGTGGAACTACAATTTCTAGGATTTTTTTTTTCAATCAAGGTCTTTACACTAACCTTTTCATAATACTTGATCTCATAGTCGAGGATGATGCCGTTTGGTCTTTCTGGCTCCTGCCACGCCAAGGAGACGCTGTTTCGAGTTGTTTTCTCTTTACGGATACCTGATACTGGCGAGGGAGCTTGGCAAAAAAAGAAAAAAAGAAAAGAGATGAAATGAAAAGTTAGAGCAAACCAAGATTCTGTGAAAGTTCAGTCCCTGGTATTAAACTGCAGCAACATTCCCTGCAACCCCTAATTTGCTTTGTTGCTTAGTGGAGGCTCTGACCTTGGCAAGCAAGAATAACAAGACAATACACTGCAATGTAAAACCACTGACCTGTTCAGACACAACACCAACACACTTATACCCACAAACCTCTTATTACAATCGATACTGTCAAAAATGTTGAGCTTTCTCCGAAACCAAGATCCATCTAACAATTTCAATTAAAGTTCTTTAAATTTCTCATAGATGATAATGTCCATTATGTGGGGTTCATTTTTTTAATGACACTAATAAGAAAGGCTGAAAAAGGGCTTTTTTTTCTCTTCGCAATCTTTGCTTTTTACCAAGTATTCCTTTATATATCTGTTCAAGAAATCTCCTTTATGGAAAGTTATAAAGGTGAAGACATTCTTGCATTGTTTCTTTCTTTTAAAGCTGTACTAATCATTCATGTGCTTGTCCAAAAATTCTTATAGTCCAGATCAAAGGGGACCTGAAAAAAAAATCGTTTAAAACTATTTTATTTTACTCAGAATTTAACCCAATTCTTTCTGCAGAATGATTACAGTGAGCAATGAAAAAAAAAATGTTTACAACTTCAATTTATAGACATGGTATGAATTATAGTTTTTCAAGTGCATAGTTTGAGTTTGAAGTGTAAAAAAAATAAATAAAAAATAAATTATCTTAAGCCATGATAACAGCCCAGGGACATGTTGTCATGTTGTAATTTATACCTGTAGATTGTGGTTCAATTATATTTAATTAGTGGTGAGATTAGACTGATTAACCACCAAAGCTGAGCACGAACAGAAACATTTTAAAAATGCAGAAGCAACCTCTTAGATGCGATATTGGCTAATTACATAGAAAATTAAATAAAAACAGGTCTGCCATCACAGATGAAAAACAAACACAACAAGTTTTGACAGTTAAAACTTGACGTTCTTTTATACGATGCAAGCACGCAGAGCTTGTATTGCCTCAATTGCATCATTTACTAGCATGCAACAGTTTGGCCGTTAGCAATTATTGCAGTTTGACAATGCTCAACCGTATTTTTCATTAACGTGTTTCATCTGCTTCTTGAAACTGCAGATCTTTTTTTTTTTTTTTTTTGCCCAACAGTCCTGATATCTTTCTGTCTTGCCGGTGTTTCTTGCCAATTCTTCACCCACCCGCAGACTTGCCTCAGGGGGTTCACAAGGTCCCAGTGTAGTAACTCAGCAGATCTCTCTTTCTATCAAGCCCGGCTCCTCTCCTTTCTTCAGCCGCTCCATGTCACTCCCTTATTCATTTCCCTTTTCACTGCTCTGTAATTGCCAGGCAGCTCCGGGGCCAACTCAGCATCTGAGACATCGACTTTTAATTTTATTAGACCACAGGAAAAAGCATGTTTGCCTTTAAAATGTTCTAGTTTTTTTATTGTTTTTTTTATTGTATGGCTGAGAAAATGAGTCTCAGTGTGCACATATGCACTTGCATGTACTTCCGCAGGAAGTTATTTCTTTCTCCTGTAATGAATCCAGATGGAGGAGAATCTGTTTCTATACCCCGTGCTTCTCCTATCCTCCTCCTGGCCTTCTGGTTCTGACAGTGGGGGGAGGCTGTGCTTTTTATTGGCTCTGCGCTTTATGGTGGTAATGATTTACTGAGTCTGGGTGGCTCCAAGGCAGTTTCAAGTTCCTCCCCTCCTTGTTTTCCTCCCCATCCTATCTTTCACTCACTGTCTTTTGCAGAGCACTTCATTTGCAGGAACTTGGTTTCTGTTTCAGACATAACTAAAAAAGAGAAGCAGCACATGGTCCTCTAATAATCAAAACTGGCACTTTTTTGTCAGTCTCCTCTGACTAGGATTGAGATGGAGTTGTTCAAAATTGACTTTTAAACTAGAAACTAGAACAAGAAAGGAAGGCTTAATTATTTATCATTAATCAGATCTCAATCTAAACCTAAAATTAATTTATATTTTAAACTAAAATATTTTTTTTACCTTTAACACAAATGTATGTATTTACAAAGTGCTGTTAGGAATTAGTTTTAGATCTTATAAATAGTTTTTTAGCCTCTTTTCTTACTCAGTTTTGAACAAGACAGTCCATTTATAATGCAATGTTGACTCAATTTGATTTGCTTTTATTTCTTTTTTATACATATCCTTATGCCTTCTCATTATTATATTTGAAAGAAAGAAAGTATTACTAAAACAAAACTATAGACCAAAACAGAATTGATTTGTTAATGTCTGTATTGAACCTCTTTCAATCCTGTTCCATGCACCCGTCTTGGCTGCATACCGGATTAAATTCCACCGTCAGCCCCAGATTACACGTGAAATCTAAAGTTATGGCTGAAGGTGGAGGGCAGAGGAGAACTATCGGACACCACCCTGACAGCTCAGCCAGGACACACTGCTCCTTCCCAAGGAAAAAGCTTAATCCATCTTTTAAAAGCTTTGGCATCTATACATGCATGTGTGTGTGTGTGTTTGAGAAAAAGTGTAGGCAAGTGCTGCCGGTGCACTGACATATCTAATCCTTGTAAAGTTTAAGGGTTGATGGAGGGTGTGCAGCTGCAGGCAGAGATATTTGTTCGAGAGCAAAGGGACTGTGAGTGTGTCTGCCAGGGATGGCGTTCCGTGTCAACGTGTGTTTTGTGCTGCTGCGTGTGTGTTGGCATGAGAGCCTGTGTGCGTTTGTACTGATCTGTGATGTGACAGGCCGAGATCTTTCTGTTCACATCAATCCAGTGTAGAGATGCTTTTCGATGTAGTGACACACAAACACACCTTTGTGTTGAAGTGCCTTCATCAAATGTTGCATGTCTTCAGATTTGGAAGAGATCATCTTTTGTAATCAGCCACAAAAGAAATAACTGATTACAAACAAAAGATTTGATTAATGTGCGTTTTTAGCTTTTTCATGATTAATTGTAATATCTGCTTATCTCAAAATGCCACAAGAAGACCTGGCTGCAGACTGGAAGTTCTCAACCGGTAACGGACGTCCCCCTATATCGCTAAAAAAACTAAATACATTTAACTGGCGACCCTAACAGTTAAAAGTTTTCCAGGTTTTTATATTTTTTGTTTTATTTTTTTCCGATTCAACACACTTTTGGGTTAGGGTATACAGTAGATGAGGTTGTATAATTTTTGCTCCCTGCCAATGATGTCAGGCGCCCTCTTGTCTGCAGCCAGTCCCCCTTCCAACACCAAGGCTGTGTCCAAATTCCCTCACTACTCCTACCACTAAAAAAACTATATAGTGCAAGGGTACTTAGTGCCCTGGATTTTAAAAGCAATTCAGACACCATGCTAAATATTTTTTTCTAGGATGTCACTGATTTCCTGAAGTAAAAACCTAATAAATTAACATTTTACAAAAATTGTATATGAATCGACTGTGTTCTGATGCTGACAATTATGACAGGTAAGCTATAATACATCTTTTTTACATGAAAAAAGATGATCAAATACAATGCATCGTGGTCTATATTTGCCAATCTAATGAGCATCGATGCAAACTGGTTTTTTGCAGAAACTTCCGAGATTTTGGAATTGTAGATCCGGGAAGCTCTACAAAATGGTGAACGCACAATTTAGTGCACAAAAGAGTGAGTAAAGGAGCATTTTACTTTTCCTTCTTGTTTCAACACTTAAAGTTAAAACTTTCATAGAAAAATAAGTCCAGTATTATAGAATGAAAACAAAGATCAGCTCGCAATCCAGGATTTGTCTATATTTAGCAAACTGAACGAATTCTGTAACGGAGACATAGCACAGAGGAAATGGATTGACAAAGTCAACAGCCAATTTGGATGCAGAATTGCCCTGAAAAACTGCAAAAGGTGACCGCATTATAGCAAAGGAACACTGCACTCAATAAGTTCAAATTTGGTGATTTTTCATTAAAAGGCAGTGTAAGATATTGGGAAAAATTTATTTTAAATAAAAACATTCCATTACTGTTTTATCAACAACACAAAAAAAAAAGAAAAACCAACACATGATGTGTTTCTTTTGTTAGTACTTGGATTGTTGCAGATCTTCTTGACATTAATATTGGATAAATAATAAACTTGGCCAAAAATGTCTTATTGATTGTTTAATGAAAACTTAATGAAAAGAAAGTGAAACATAAAATTCTGCAGTAATAGTAATAATTGAAGCTGATTGGAAAGATAACATTGGTTTTTGATTCTGATGATCTCCTTTATGATGTGTTTTGTACTTTGATATACTGTTCAATAAAGTCAGGGGGAAAAAAACAACAACAAAAAAACAGTAATATTAATAACAAAGTATGACTTTTTTCTGTAGTTTAGTGGGGAACAACAGCAAAGAATTTAGATTATTTTTTATTTGACAGCCATGTGTGCTGTTATGGCATCTAACCCTTCAAGCTTCAAAGAGACACGCTCTGAGTGAGCCAGCTTGTGTTTTTGTTAGACTGAGTCACATCATTTTGGTGGGGTTTTTTTTATGTTTCAATTTCATGTTGAAAAGTTTCCCCCCCCCCATCATTAAAAAAATTTATTTAAGGGGATAACTCAAGCAAGCAGTTCTGCTCTTTTAAATGCAAAATATTGAAAAATGATTAATTTGAAGCTAAAATACCTCCAAAGACAAGCCATATGAGGTTGACCTTTTGCCATCATAGCATAGATGCTTGACTCTTCTTTTTTCCTTGAGTTAACAGTAGCTTTGCTTTTAGTTTAACACAATTTTGGTACGGTCAAAATGGAGTACATGAATCGATGCCACAAAAAAAAGGTGATTTTGTCATCAAAACAAGCACTTGGTTTGAAGTGCTGCACCTCACTGCATTTACCCAACCATGGCGCTCCTCTTCCTCTGGCCACTAACTTTAAATTCACAGCTTTTGCCATCTGCCTATAACCATCCAAGTGATGTAGCCTGACCTTGTGGGATGACAACTTACGAGAAAAAAAAAAAAAAATCCCATCTGTTCACAAAACAGCCTTCCAGGTGCTAAATCAAGGCTTGGAGGTAAAAACAACAAGGAGGAATACAACAACACATAAATATGAGGAGAGTAGTGATTTGGTTGTGGAAATAGACAGATTGAAGAAAACACTGCTTTGTGTTGTGACAAAGAAAAGCAAAGAAATACGGAGGTGCAAAATGCTTAACATCGCTCACAAAATACTGAAAACTCCACTACAGCTAGACCTTCAGGCATTCCTTCCTTCAGTCACAGAATCCTGAGGTTTGGCACTTTCTACTGGAGCTGGATTTACTTTATTTCTGGAATTTCACCACAATATTTCCTTTCGGACAATAACACTTTAAGACCTGAATGTGAGGGAAGATATCTAAATAAAAGGATTGCAAGAAGTTTTAGGATCTTATCGTCATATAAAGAAAGTTTATTAAAAGTAGAAGATATATATACTGTATATTTTTTTTTTACGTCATGTGATCCTGGTCGTTAAAGAAGTGAACAGCGGCCCGGGATAACCTTGTAAATGTCTGTGGGCTGATGGCTGGAGTGCATATGTTTGAGACGTATAAAATATATACTGGAGGATTTTATGATTGAGATTATGTAGATAGAGATGAAGAAATAGAGCAGGAAGAGCATAAATTATGGTTTTAGGCTAATATAACACTGTTAAATTCACACTGTTTATATTTAAAACCAAACATGCTTTTTTTGGAACATCATCCCATTTTTCTGGGCCAATTTAGAAATACAATTGTACTAAATCTTGTCAGAACCATAAGGGGATTTTATCATGACTTATCAACACTAAGGCTGACTGAATAAAATAGGTTTAAGTAAAACAAAACTAAGCAAATGAACCTAAAAACCTACTGAGATGCCCTCACATGTGCTGTGACTTCTCACCTGCTTGGTTGGTAGTGATGGTGACAGCAGCATACTGCCTCATCTGAGGTGCCAGAGAGGATACGCCGTTCTGCGCCTCAATCTCAAAAGTGTAGTTGGTGTGGGCCAGCAGGTCTGTTACTGTCACTGTGGTGTTGTAGAGCCCGGTGGCTCTGGGCACAAAGCGGACGTTGCTCCTACAAGGCTCACAGCGCTGGCTCCCATCAGCAGGCACACTGCGGCAGCGTTTACAGAGGACAGCGAATGTGATATCTCGCCGTCCCCCAGTGTTGTCAGGCCAACTCCACTCTAGAATAACGGAGGTTTCGTTGATGGAGGAGATCACGTTTCGGGGAGCTGACGGAGGTCCTGGTGAGCAGGGAGAAAGACCAAAAAGAGACTCATATGCTTTTAATTTCTAAAGTTTTTGCCATTTTTGTGGGTACATCAGGTATGAGCCATTTTATAAAACAGTTACCACCTTAAGCATATGTACATCAATTAAAATTCCAAAGCACAACAGTTTATGTAACATTCTGTAACATGTAGGAGAGTAAAAGAATAGATACTGAGGACAACCTGGACAAAAAAAAAATGGAATAAAAGATTAATGGACCAGTCATTGATTAATGTATGTTATTGAATTACACTTAAAGCTATTATTGATTGTATTTACAGGTGATTTAAAGACAAAAAAAAATCTAAAAGTAGATCCAATTTGCTTTCCTTGTATTTCTGCATAAGTAAGGAATTCAAATATTTCTTTGGACTCGAGTTAAAGGTTTTTTTAGATGTCTGCCTTCATCTAAAATAATTATCAGCATGCAGAAAAGAAAAAACTTTCATATAAAATCTGGGTCATATACAGCCATATTAAAGATAAGTTATCCAGATTCTCAGATCAAGGTTGTTTGTGGACAAACAAAAATGCTGCAGAGGTTTGTCTGAATAAACCCCTTTTGTAATCAAGGCCAAACTTTATTCCTTTTAAATCATATTTGAAAATCTTTTGTCTTGGACCGGACAGAAAATGAAAGGAGGGAAGAAGAGAGAGGGATGTTAGAGAGGGGGATATGAGGGGGATTATAGAAGGGGGGGAAGAGTGGCCACAGCCCCAGACGAGCACCTCATCACCACCCAGGAGTTCTGGGCATCCCCCCGCCCCAACCCACGGTACAAGCCAGGACCTCCCAAGGGAGACCCGCTCCGCGCTCCAGGCAGCCACCCACCCGGCCCATGGTTAGTCCAGGAGGGAGCAAGGCAGAGGCCAGCCATCCCCGCCCAGGATGAGGACACCCAGGGGAAGAGGGGGTCCACAAGAGGTGTTGTAAACATGGCTCGCCAAGGCTCGCCCACAGTTGGAATTTGGCGAGGCCCAGCGCTCAGGGTCAGGGACCAGAACCCACACCACAGGGACAGGGACACCCCCAGGCTCAGATGTGATGTGATCCCCGGCTCTTGGTCTTGCCAGAGAACTCAGGGATCCCTCTTCCTGCGTGGAGAGAGGGCTGCCAGGTCCAGGAAGCCAGCACCCAAGGAACACGGCCGCCCTAACCCTAACCAATACCACCTACCAGGGATGGGGTAGGGGACAGATGGTCCGTATCAGTTCTTTAAGTGTCACTGTTTTATTTGTATTGAGGACTTTGTCAGAGAAATAGAAAAAATGAATTTGGGACAAAACATTTGTGAGTTGTCAAATCCATAATTGAAAAATTGTAAACTTTTTTCAGGATAATTTTAAAACCAAAACAAGTATTTAAGTTTTATTAGAATTCTTTTTTTTTCTTCCTTTTTTTTTTCTTTTTGGGACACTATCTTAAAATGTCCTCAGTCAGCTTGAAAGACTGCTACCAGGTAAAGAAAAAAAAGCCTCCTGAGATAATCATGATCATTATCAGCTAACAACTCATCTATTCATTTCCAGCATTTGCGTTGCTGAGCCTGTCCTCGTGAGGAGAAATCTGCGTAGCTGACAAGATGAGGTTGAGATAATCACAACAGGGACCATGCATGACTGTCTTTCTAATTAGAATTCTGTCCGTGGCTGTAGGCCTTGATTTATATTTCTACTGTTCTCCGCACGGCCCCATTTGTAACGGATGCATCCATAATCTGACATCAGGGAATGCAGTGATTTATAGTTTTAGAGTCAACACATTTTGGAATGCTTGCAGGAGGCACCTGCATCTGCAAGCCATTTGCATCACATGGAGGATTATAGAAAGGAGAGAAAAAGGTGTTGGACAGATGAATTTGCTTATTTTTTCCTTGGTGCATTATTTGATAGGTTTTAAAAAAAAGTTGGTCATACATAAGTTGAAACTTTATTTGCAGTATAGGTAAAAAGATGTAATTGACTTTTGGGATGCAAATGTATTCAACACACCACTTCCAAAAATGTACTTATATGTCTCCATCTGCTTCAAAATTTGTACCAGTAAAAAGGTAAAAACACTTACTGGTACAGGACATGGAGGCGGGGTCTCCTTCTGCCCGAAAGTAGTTTTTCTCACAGACGCAGTGCAGCGACCCCTCATGGTGTGAGAAGCTGTGAGGCGGACACTTTAAACACTCCGTGTTGCCGAAGCCAGATTTGTAGAAACCCGCCCTGCACGCTGCAAACAAAGCAGTACCCAAGACAGTTTCATGAGTATCACGTACGGACAGCTACATAATAGCTTCATTCTTCCTCTGGTCACCTGTTACAATGGTAGGAGGGAATGACAGAAAGCAAGCATTTAGCCTTCCTTTCTCCCCGCACACACACACAAACAAATAAACACAAAAGGTGTGGGAAAAAGGCTCAGGTGTAAATCTGCCGCTAATGTAACGGGCGTCCACTGACTGCCTGTGAAACAATAATTCTCTGAAGCGTCTTGGCCTCTATTTTCTCCAATCTCCAGCTCTCAGAAGGAACAACATGAATAATGCAAAGTGTCCCCTCAGATAAAAGGGATGTTCTCTTTAAATATCTCTAGTAATAAATCTGCACACAGCAGCTCTTTTAACTCCTACTCAACACAAATCTGTTGCAATCTGTGTAAGTAGGCTGACACCCCCACTGTACATTGTATGTAGAATAATGTGTGAATGTAGGATAAAAGATCAAAGTGAAAATAAAAAAAGATGTTTCCTTTCTTTCTGTCTTTTGGTCATTTAGACCTACAGTTTGAAATAGACGCTCCTGTCATCCATACCAGTGGTCCCCCACCTTTTTCAGGTTTACTGTCAGGCATTATTTTTTTTATCGTAGCCTCCAGTTTCTCTTAACTTTTAAGGATAAAATTTATCTTCATCCTCTGTAAAATATGTGCAGATGATTGAAACTTCATTTATACACTAGATTTTATGTAAGAACTATTAAAATGTGATGTAGTACCTGACCTTTAACCTAAGTCTGCCGAAGTGGAAGCTAAAAATCAGACGCCAACTTCAGCGTCATCCGACTACAATAGATAAATATACCCAAAAAAACGGCCACTAAGACTATTATTATCTGATTATAATAATAAACATGAATCCAATGTTTGAGAAGCTTTATTAACAGCATCATAATATTAAACAGTAGGTTGCTGAATATTATGCATTATTATATGGTGTGCAGGAATAAATCCACATTTGGAGTAAAGACTCCTGGTTTTGTCTGTTGAATTTCTTCTTTCGTTGAAGTCAAAAGCTCTTCCTCTGTTTTCTCACTGGATCTTCTCAATATATTTTCCAAATACATTTGTTTTTTGTTAACTCTGCTCCAGGGTTTTAATTTAGCGGTCGGGACAGCTGCTTTAAGAAAGTAGCAGATGTATTTTCAACATGTGACCGAGTGATTTGAAGAATGATTCAGATGTAGGACAGAGAGAATCCAGTAATTTTCCAAAAAAAGAAAGGAAAAAAAATCTTCCGTCAGAATCAGACTATAAATAAAATGAAAAAAGGTAGGTGGTATTATTTTCTTAGTGGCACGGTACCAACTGTCCCACAGATTGGTATCGGTTCGCGGCCTGGGGGTTGAGGACCACTGGTCCATTCTATGTTCTAGTTGAGGTACCTACACATGTGGTTTATCTGATTTTCCTAAATCAAAAGCCAGTTTTCTACATTAAAAAATAGTGTTTCATTTTATATTTTTACACTGAAACTGCAAATAAAGAATGTTTTAGAAACCAACAAAAACAACATTTTGTTTTAAAAGAAGTGCATTCAATTCAATGCAACAGACAATTAAAATAAAAACCACCACAACATCCATGTGACAGCAACATGACACTGTTGGACAAATATTATTTCTCTGACAAACACACACACTCTGTGAACAAAATAGCTAGCAGCAAGCCAGCAGAATGTGTGGGCTCAGCAGAACAGGCCTGACAGATCCCAGTGGTAGACAGGACAATTCTGCAAAAGCCAACACTGCTGATACGACTGCCGTATCCATCACTGACATCGCCACGCCAAGGTCCCCACGCCACACTAAATGCATACGATGCTCGCTCCATGAGCGCTGCATGTGAGAACATTTGTGTCACACTGTGGGAGAGTAATAGAATGTGGAGGAGCTAAGTAGCTCAGTAGGATCTAATGGATGAAACGACTAAAACAACAGTTGCTGACGCACACAAAACTATAGCAAGAAGGCCCACCAGGAAATTAAAGCCGACAGCCAGCGTCCCCAGTCATTCAGGCAGCAGAACAGTAAGGTAGTTACAGGGCTTTTACAGTAATGCCAGCTGAATAAAGAAGAATCTCAAAGAGATAAAGGGTAAAAAAAGAAAGAAAGAAAAGAAATGATCCATATCGTTAAAGACGACCTTTGTATGAAGGAATGTAGCCCTGGCTTTTGTTTTATATGTTCTGATGAGATAAAGTTTCTGGCAAATATTAGAGGAATTACAGGTATTTTGAGGACTCTTGCACACGCGAAAAAATAATTTGCATGAAGCTCAATGAGTAAAGCACCTTCTGTGCTAAAAGCATTTTTGGTCCACAGTTTTCCTGTTTCCACCTTTAAAATTCTCCAGTTGTATTGTTTTAAAGACAAAAAGGCTGAGCGCAAAATTTTCAGCTAGTTTTTCCCTAATTCAGATGGAATAAATTCCAAATAAGTATAAAAATGTGAATTTTAAAGCTTAGGAAATCCATTTATGTTGTGTAACTTATGTTCAAGTTTATCTGCAGGTTAATTGCAGCAGAGAATACTCTCATCTTGGCTATGAATAACATTAGATTTAGTGCCATACACTTCCAGTCAAATTTATGGAAACATTGGAGGGACTGTCTTTTTATTTGTCATTGTAATTAATGTTTTTATGGTGTGGTATGTAAATGTAATCTTTTATCTTGGTATTTATTCTTAATTAATATATATTTTTATTAATTATAGACTGTACCTCAACTTGTGTAGTCTTGACACTGTGCATTTGTAATGTAGTGGGTCTCTGTACTCCTTTTTACTGATAAGTCCATGAGTCTGTCTGTCTATCATTTTAATACCACATTATTCTACTATTCTGAACCATTTTATTACTTAACCGCATAATATTAAAATTATTTGTTTAGAATGATTTATTAGATGTGTCTGTTTACATGCTTGCCAAATATATAACTTTATTAAAATATATTTTCTAGCTCCCACAAGAGTTTTTACATTAAGTTTAAAATTTCAGATGTGCCTGACTACAAATTAATGGGGGCAATCCTTGTATTAAGACTTACCGACTAGTAAACAAATCATTTTGCAAAGCAGTCAAGGATGAAAAAAAAGAGAAATACAATCAAACCTACAGCCAAACAATAGAAACTTATTTTAATTAAATCATAAAAAGACAACCACAAGTTTTCCATAACAAAAAGCCTACTTCAGGGCTTGAAGTTCTGGTATATTTATATAAATTACTAAACCAAATGAACACCCCAATAATTTAAGAAAAGATACTTACATTTTATCTAAAGGCTTAAAAATGTCGCACATATATTTTTAAATGAATAAAACAGATGTGGAATTCATCTGACACAAGATCACATAAATCTCAAATGCACAGTGAAAGCCAATAGCTAAAGCTGCATTTAATGTATAAGGTTTTCATGTGACAGTCCAGTGATGTGTTTTATTTTGTAGACACCAACTCTAAACTATTTTTATAACCGGTGGAAAAAGACAATAATGGTCCTGCTTGTGCACTCTGAGGGTCTGCCGGAATAAAAAGCAGATCTGACAAGGACTGATGGTAAAATCAGATTTGGCTCGCAGGACGTTAACTCCTCATCCAGAAGAGAACTGAGATGAGCTGAAGTGACATCAGAGAACACAAGGCCATGAGTCAAGTGTATGATAGCATTTGCAGTAGCATGTGTGTATGTGGGTGTGTGTGCAGTCTGCCCCTCTCTAGTAGAGAGTATATGTGATTAATTAAAAGATAAGACAGTGTGCACCCATTAACTGTTGCTATAGGGACTTAAATGGGTAGACATAGTATATGCAATAGGGATGGGAAAAAAAAATATAAAAAAATACCATTACTGTATATCCATGCAAGTTGAACTGTCTTTGCCCATCACTGATAAACTGAGTTTGAATATTAATATTTCAGCCAATACAAAATGAATGAAAAATGAAAACCTGAATTTAATTTTATGTTTTAGCATCACTACTCCATTGCACAGTGATAGAAGTTGAATGTAAGAAGCCAAAAAATACAGGAAAATCGGATCAATTATACAACCTTTAAAAACTCACACTGATCATCTTGTGATTTTTTTTAAAACGTTCCCTATGGTCTTTTAATTATGATTATGCAGTCTTTAGCCAAAATCAAAAACCTTTGTCGTTTTCTACAACATAGTTTCTGCAGAGTGGCAGGAGTTTATTAGAAACTTGCCTCTGAGTTTTGGGTGGTACCATTAGTGTGGAGCAACCCCACCCTGCCTTCTAGTTCTCTGTTTACACTCTCTTCCACCAGCCACTTACACCCCCAATCTAACATTAACGGTGCAACAAAGATGACAAACAATATTGGAGCTTTCCAGCTGTACAGTTTTGAGCCAGAAGCCAGCTCGGACGATGAAAACAAAGACGTACATGACACTTTTATTTCCACCCCCGTATCGTGAAAGTTCACCTAATGCGAAAGCAAAAACCTATCATTAGGTTAGCCTAGTGTATGACAAGGTTATGGACACCATTTCAGAAATTATGTCCAAATCCAAGCAACTTCTTCTTCTTTGCAGTCTGGCTGCCCCCTTTAGGGTTTCCTACACCAAGATTGATTTTGTTTATATCAACTTGCAATAACCCAATCAAACAAGAGTAAGAGATATAATACCAACACAAAGATAAAAAATACCACACAGTGTTTTAACAACATGCTATGGACACCTGTAGCACCAGCTGAAAGCAGTTCCAGTTTGGAGTTGGAATAATATAACCATGATATAAAGACATAATGTGTAAAAAATGATTGTTATTGGAAGCAAAGTGTGGAAAAGTGCAAGTTAGAGTAGACTGTAGACTCAAAAGCAGCTCTGGGAATATATGAATCTATATGCTTTTCATTTGTTTGAACAAGAATGCGTTTTATTTTTTACTCTGTATATTTCTTTAAATATTTCATCAAATCAGTTGGGAAAATTACACAGAGACAGAAAGAATGATAATTTTGGGCAAAATGTTTTATATAAAGAAATGCTAATTTGAATTGCATTTATTTTGTTACGTTTTTTTTTTTTTTTTATTGTTTTATTGTTGTAAAATCAATTGCTCACTTTTCATCTCTGTGAATGATGCACCTTATATTATAAATTTTGAGAGCAAATGTTCTGGTGCACATCCTAGTGGCAATGAGTCAATCAATACATTCCATCACACAAATGTCTCCTGCAGATGAAGTAAAACACACTTTTGCAAAAGTACATCAAACTGTCTCGCTATCCTAAAAAAAATAAAAAAAGACGACTCACACAAACTGCAGTCACAATATATTCCTGATGAAAAGTAACAGCGGCTGCAGCATGCCCAATCAATACTGCAGGTCATGGGACACCCCATCAATAATTAACATGAATGAGGGATGCTTCAGTGGTCACATGAGTTAACTCTGGTCGTGACATGCAAGTAAAGGTCTAATCTGACGCAAGGATGTTTTGCCTTTTTCATTTGTTCCGGTTCCGTCTGCTGTTCAAATCTGTCAGAGGAAATAAATGAAATGATGTCTTCTTAATCTTTCTATTACAGGTTAATAATCCAACAAGTACAGGATTATAATCTCATTAGAAGTTTTAATAGATTTGATAGGGCTAATCTGTATTAATTGGAAAAATGTGAATACTCTCAGCAGGTTGTATATCACATGATCCTCCAAATGGCCTCTGCTTTAACTGATTAAAGGGAAATTGATGGCACGTACAGAGGACACCTCTTCTATCCACCTTCATCCACGTTTTGTCCCCTCTGTCTATGTTTAATTCTTGGTCCTGATCTCTTTCACACACCAAGGTTCCGTAAATGCCAATCCAACAAGCGATTTCCTGTTTCTTTACCTCCATCACTCCTTTTCTCTGTCTGCCTGACAAGTTTGCAACGACATTCACTTTGTCTCCTTGTCTTTCCTTTTTCCTACTCCACCCTCAAACATCCTGCCGTCTCCCTTTCATTTCTTCACTGAAAGTTTCCCTTTATGGTTTTTAGATCCTTATTTCCTTAATTGGAATGCTTCTCTTTGAAATGGAAATCTTATTTACTTTGACAGCCCAGGCTTTTGGCTGGCAGTCACTTGTAATGGTACTGGAAACATGGCAACAGTAAAGATTCTGAGCCTGCCTTTAAATGCCCTTCAGCGCCAACGAGTAACAAGTTTTTAAATCTGAAACAGGGCAGTCTTTAATGAAACCATGAGACAATCTGGAGGGAATTCTTCCCTGTCTAATGTAGTATAAAGTCAAAAGAAATGCTCTTGTATAAGCAGCCTATCTTGTTTCAACACATCCATTTAAAAGTGTATTCCTCTGCCATTATAAAAAAAATGATTGGCATGTGACAAAAAAATAATGACAACCAAACACACAAAGGAGAATTTTGTGTTGACAGACTAAATGCACAACAGAAGTGCATGTAAAAGGGCATCCTGAATCACAATATGTCACAATATGATTTTTTTTTTTTTTAATTCTTGACTTACTGCAGTAAAACCAGTATAGTCATCAAGTTGTATTTTGCAAAGTACATCCCATCTTTTTTGTACACCTATTGTGTCATTTTTTATAACATCAACTCTTAAGACATTTAGATTGCACGCATGTTTGCCAGACTTAGAGGAGAAGTCATGCTGTACACTTGAAAGCCGCAAGAACTTCCAGAGCTCATAACTGGAGAACCCATTAAACGTCTGGGCGAACTCTTTAGTTACTTCTAAAGTGCAAAAGCTTCAGAAAAAAGGCCATAAAAAGAGCTGTGATGAGCTTTAAACTTTCTAAGGGTAAACTGTTGATGACTGCACTGTGGGTAATTGAGTTATGTGCTGACACAACATGAGTTGGAGTAATGAACAACATTCAATACAGTATTGCCCTTAAGAACCTCTTAAATATCTAGTTTCAGTAATCCTTTTATCTAATGACAGGATTGTTTAGTCCTTTCAAATGAGATCAACCTCTAACCAGATCAATTCTGACTGGCATTTTCATTAACAATCTCTTTAAAGTAAAGTAAATTGCTTCTTTTTCCCCAACTAAATTTAAGATTCTAACAATCTCCAAATCTTATATTAGTGTCAAATTTGTATAAATGACAAACATTGAAGACAGGACTGTATATAGTTTAAAGTGTTTACTTTTTGATCCAAACTGACTCCTTCTGAGATCACTTAAGAAAAGAAATGCTGGGCATGAACAAAACCTTAGCAAAATTCTCCTTGAATTGTAATTGGGATTTTTTTTTTCTTTTTTATTATATTAACTTGTGGCGGCTATGTAGTTCATGAGTTAACTTGTATTAAACAGTCTGGGACTCGTGCTATAAATATTTAAACATATTTTAATCAAATTTTTAATTTGGTCTTTTTTTAAAAATATATTTTCTGACTCAATGAATGCAAAATTGTAAGATCATTTTTGCCCTCAATCATCCAAACTCACACTCAAACCCACAAAACCCCAAAATGACATTATTAATTTGATTCTGACACTCAGTTCCATGCCATGACTTCAAAAGCTGTGTTTTCAGAGGCCACTGAAAAGCAGGACTTGCTTTTAAGAGTGCAAGGTCAGCACAGGGGAGTGCTCGAGGCTAATGACCCAGAGATAATATATTTATTAAGCGTTTTCATATTTATCCATGGAAATAAGGTGCTTCTGCTCCCTAACAAACCCTGTTTGCACCACACATCCTCAGTCCATTACCGGTATATTTCCATGTGGAAAAATCAACTCAATAAAAGCATTTTTATATTGATTTTTAAACTCTACACTTATCTAACAATATTTGATTATCTGTTGTGCTACAATTCTAGATTATTATTAGATAAGTGATAGCTTGAAGCTCTTGTAACAAAAAAAGAAAATATTTTATTTGTGACATTTTGCAATCTATGACACATTATTTTACAACTTGTTAGAATAGGCCTGTGTACATGTATGTACATGTCTTTAAGGACCCTTTTGCCAATCACCTTACAGCACAACCACTAAAGGATTTTTCTGTGTGAGGGAAAGTTTCCATTAGTGGGTAAACAATTGTGTAACTGGAAAAGCAAAGTAGCACACGGATTATTAATGTAATCGGCTCCAACATGGATTTCCCTTATAAAGCCTCCTGATGTAAAGGAAAAAGAAAAAAGAAATGAAAAAGATGAGAAGGATAGAGGAGGGAGATGGAATGAGTTGAAAGCATAAAATAAAAAAAACAAAGAAACAATCTCGTTTCATCTTTAATGGTTGATGAAAGGGGCTCTCTTTCTTTTAGACTAACCAAAAATGTCTTGCATTTTGTTACTAGTTAATGTGTATCATGGTGCAGTGTTCCTCCTTAAATCCACCCTTAACTGCTTCCATGAAACCAAAATGATGCCGATGATTGCAATCATGAGCGTTATAACAATACACAATATTTACGTGGTGGCCACAAAGTGCTAACTACACAATATGACATTTTAATAGCAGCTAATACTGACTTCCATATTTCAGTTCTTGCTCCATAGCTTTTTTTTTAATTCACTCTGCTCTAAAATGCACAAAAGCTCTGTGCAGTTCAAGGGAAAATTAGCAGAGTCAACACAGCTGATGCTCATTAAAATACACTGTTTACTGGGTTGCTGTGGTGAAGCATCAGACGATCCATCAAGTAGGGGAGGCCCATGGAGACAGCTGAATCTAATTTGAAACTCATATTTATGGATTATTTCACACAAAACAGTCTTTTTTTAAGTTTCCCAATAAAAATTAAAACGAAATAAATGAGCATGGGTAATGACTGCACCACATGTGTCATGTTTACAGAGATTGCATATTTTTTCCTTTCTAGTGTGATCAATCTTTTTTGATAGATAGCCAAAGGACTCACTGAGTTGGCAGTCGTGACAAGAGATGCTTTAATTCAACCCCCCCCCCCCCTTAAAATGAGACTAAAAATATATATAAAAGATTATTTTTCTTTTTTTCTTTATTTTGTCACAGAGTGCTTCCAGATTTTGCAACATAATTGTGTTATATGATAATGTATGTGCAGGACTCAATTGCACTGATAGCATATAGACCTAGACACTCTAGGGTACAGATATATACTGTACCATGAATTTCTATTCTGTCTGTAAGTTGAACAAACTTAGAATGTTTCCAAGGACTTTCCACTTGAAGGTATACTTTTATACACTTATATAACGTGTGTTTGTTTTTAAAGTCAAACACACTTTCTGCCCTATATGTTTTTGTCACTCTTTGCAACAAACTCTTCCTGTATACTCAGTTTTATTAATCTTTTTTATTCAATGTAGAACAATTACATATATTTCAGGTTAAGCTTTAGAGTAGCAGCACCAACCACTGCTTCTGGTTCACCTCAGAAATATTTTTCTCTCTAGATTGTGTACAGTTTTTAAACATTTCATTTACTACCCAGCTGCCGTAAAAAATAAAACAGCCCAGTGAAACGTATGATGTGACTTCCTGTGTGCTTAGCTGCCATGAAGGTCAGAAAACTAGGACGAAACAAGGCAAGTACTGCAGGAACATACTGAGACCTGGACCTACTGTCTCCATCAAGGTCACACTTACTGTTCCCTTCACACTCCACACTCGAAAGATTAGCCAGGTCAGGTCAGAATATCCAGGATATCCAACAAAACAATTGAAACTGAAAGAGTTCTCAAATCCATTGAACCAATAATTTTAACTCCACTTCTAAATTGTGCGTGGTATTGGTAGCAAACAAAAAATACACCACTGATACACGCACACACACACATTGAGCATATATTTTTTGATTCATCACACCAGGTCCGCACTGTCTATTTCTATAAATCTAAAGCATGTGTGTACATCTGACCGTAAGCAGCCACTGAGTCTGAAAAAGACACTGACCTCTTATTGGCCTCTCACTTTCCAAAACACGCACAGACACACACACACACACATACCCACACACTGACATTCCACTGTCCCTGGAAACACAGCACACAAACCAGTGTTTAAACCCATTTGCCACCACTCATCCTATTATGTTTCTTTTCACTTGACAGTTAACCAGCCACATACACCAGATACCCTTTCACACAAAGACATTAGACGTCGTCATCTTGAAGATTGAGCTGGCTAGACCATTGTCTCATGATCCCATGAGTGACAATGGTAACCATAGGCAACTGCATCACCAATTCCACAATGGTATTGGAAAATGGATGGGAGGCAAAAAACAAATTTGCATAGTTTGCCTAAAGCCAGCATAGAATCTATATGTTACTTTAAAATAATGACAAAAAACTAAACCTTTAAAATGAATATAGGAAGTCAGGACAACTGCAAAGTAACAGAAGACATTGCTAGTTTTTGCCACAGGAAATCTGTATTACACTTTACTATCTTTTATATTCATTTTATTTAGCTATGTATTGGTTCTTAAATAAACAGATCAAAAGGAAGTTAGCAACAACAAAAGTGACAGGAATCTGTATTTGTCAATCACACAAAATAATGTATACAGTCAACACAATAAATATAATGATGCCTCCTTGGTGTTTTCATTATAGTCCACATACAACCTTACATAAAAAGTAGTTTTTAACTTTTTAAATAAGTTATTTAACAAAAAGCAAAACAAAAAAAAATGTTGCAACCTCCATAGTTCATTTTTGGTTCAGTAGCATATAATGTGACCCAGTTCACACTATAAGATACTGACATAGTTCATTGATTTTTATTTTATTTTTTTATTGTTGAGTCACAAAGAAAAGAAAATTCTGAAGTTTTTGGTGAAAAAAAAGGGCTACATCTTTAGATAACAAACATGAGTAGATACAAAAATGCTGTAAGGGGGGCATCAGTCATTAATAATCCAGTTTTCAAAAATGTTTAATTAAGAAAAAACAGGTCTAAAAAAACATATAAAAAACATGGCTGTAGTTACCACACTACTATAAAAACATACTTTTTACAAAATGTTTTTAAGGTAATTTTTTCCAATATAAGTCCAGATCAAACAAACCCTATAAAGCAAAACAAGAGCATCTGTTTATATCTATAGTTATAATTTCATATTCAGATTATACAAGTAAAGTCCATTTTAGATCACACTAAATAATCCATCTTTTTAGTAATAGGTAATATTTTGAATCTGTACAGAAAAATGTCTTCATCTGATTTATGTGGACATGTAGAACACATGGAAATTTCCTCGGATGCCAATGGAGATCAATTGAGAGAACATTTGATAAACAATGAATAACAACAGAATTCACAGCTTCATGCCTCATTTGAAGCCTTTTCCTTATGATGTGAATTATAAAGGCTCAAAGAGATTTTACAAAAAAGGGGAAATATCTTTAATAAATTGATATTTTTGAGTCAAAATGAGTCATCTATTGCCTAATCTGTAATATTTTTTCAGGTAAGTTTATGTGTAAAAACACAAATCATCTCTGCAGAAATAATGTTTTTTTTATACTTTTGTGTTCTATCTAGACAGATCAATCAAACTCCTCTGTTATGAGACTTCTATTGAACATTGTCTGTCTTTTCCAAGGTGACTTGATATTAAACAATCCTGCACTAAAAGGGTAAGAAGATACAACCTATTGATTCCTATTTTTGTTCATAATTTATAATAGCAGCTGTCTTCCACGAAGCATCTGGATCTGTTAAAACATTTACTTTGACTCCCAGTTTACACAATTTTAGGCTATAACAGGTTAATTTCGTAAAAGCTTTGTCCTATGTTTTTTTCTGGTAGTTTTCTATTTTCGTTATAAGTTCAAACCAGCAATGAGACAGGGCTTCATCACATGAGATATGACAACAGTAGAGAGGTTCTCAACAGGCTTGTTGTTAACTCTTGTTCGCAAAGGGATTTAATGCATGGTGAAAGTTCAAGAATCCATGCCTGAGTGTTTAGTTTATGATGCATAAAGTACAGGAATAGCTAAATGAGGCTCATCAGGCTGTTGGCACTGCTGCATGAAGTAGTTATAGAACTGCTAAACTACTTTATGAGAATGTGTCCATCATGTGCATTCATCTGTGTGCATCAATGTGTGTGTATGTAAGTGCTGCAGGATTCCTGGGGCAGGTGTCTCAGCAGTGGTTTGGGCAAAACGGTACTAAATCACTCTGTGAATGACACACCTCACAACGGGTGTCCTGCCATGTGTTGCTGCTAAGAGAGGAGCCTTCAGTAACTCTTTCATGCAGTAACTGAGGGAAACGATTATTGTTTTGGGCCAGGAAGCACACATTTTGTCATTTTAGTTACACATATAGCAGGTATAGCAATATAAATTTCCCCTTAATTGTGTGCATGTGACTGCCTTTCAGTTTGTGTATGAGTAAATGCATTTGTGTGGCTGCGGGTGTGTGTATGAATGACAGACCAGCGCAGGTGAGCCACAGACAGGGTCAGACATCCCGGCACGATCCGAATACGAGTCCAGACTCTCGCCTTACCCCCTACCTTCCTTCTGATTCCTCCTCTCAGACTACTATCGCCCTCAGCAGCTGCAGCGCACACACAAACAAGGTGTGCTCACAATAAATCATGTTAATAGACACTAAGTTGCCTGTTTTTGTTTTGTACATGAAGCATGTGGGGCTATTTGTTACTCTTAATCCACATGAGAGCCCAAGAACACTTCAGGAAAATGACTGAAGAATCCCTCTGTAAACAACATGTGGGGCGCATTTAGTTATCACTGATGACACAGGAGAGTGCTCACATGGGTCCTTTCCTTGACTAATCAGAAAACTCACCCGAGATCACCATAAGCTTTTTTAAGCTAAATGCAATAAATTAAAATAGAGGAGTCTAAACGTCTGAAAGAAGAAACATTAAAGCCATGAAAACTATTCACGATGAAAAACACTCTAAAGGGATGTTATAAATATAGAATAAGAAAAGCTACACTGACATAGTTGAAATATTGCTGCAACAACTGGCAGGTTTAAAACACCAAGGGGAATGTGGGCCCATGCATCATTTTGGTGCCATGGATTGCTAAGCTGTTATTGTATTTCAGGGTAGTTTTAGGCAAATAGTTAAATATTTTCTGCAGGCTTACTGCAAGAAAAGGATAAGAATCTCATTCAAAAAGAGTGTAAAATGCTAGGAACTACGAGAGACAGCAAAAGACAAACAAACCAATATGTTAGACACTCGTTTTGAGTGTGTAAAACTATAAAAATAAAAGATAAATGTTTGCTTGTTTGTTTATTGTTGTCTTAAAAAAAAAAAAAAAAACTTTGGCTTTGACAAACTCCTTTTTTTTCAGGAAAGTTGATGTTGGGTAGTTAAGTTGAGTCTTGGAAAACTGCAGGATCAGCAAAAAAGTGTATTTTGAGTGCGTCCCTCCCCACTCCTGTGCAGCTGATGCTTGTGGGGAAAAACCCCAGCTCACTGCAGTGGAAGACAAATGCTTGATTGTAGTCCTGCTTAAGCAACAATTCCACTTTTCACAAGAGCAGGCTCCTGAGTTTCCTAGACTCTGAAACTATGTGCAAATGTGTGTCATTTTGAAACATGGTTACTTTTGTGATGCTTTTATCTAACAAAGACTAAATATAAACTGTTTTTATTATTTAATTGGAATAAATGTAATTAAAAATAAGCCAAATTTCCTTTGCCTTCATGATTTGTCTTGACTTGACAAGTCACATAAACACCAGAGAAAGTAGAGAGATGTGTCATTTTATTGTTTTTGTAGCCATCATCAATAAGAAAGTGTTTCAGTCAACAGAAAGTTCTACTAACTGCAGATCAACTCATTCAAACAATTTGTATCTGTTATTCCATCTAATGACCTCCTCATGCTCTTAAGACAGAGACTGAAAGATGACAAAAAAACACTCTATTCTGGGTGGGGCTGTTTCACCAATGGTTATCCTTCACAATATATTTTTGTGGTAGAAAATAAATTCCCCCTTCCAAAGCAAAGATAGGAGAAGGACAGTGGTCACATCATTTAAATCTGATCCTGGCTAGTCTGCGTTATCCCCAGCTTCCTTCCTGACCACAGCTAGTGAAACCTAACTCAACACTCTGTAAAAGTTCCAATGAAACTTCCCCTCATCCCATTTTTATAACCCCTCAGGAGTTATAGTGTCCTATGATACTCATGCCAAAGCACATTCTGTCTCAGGAGTGTTGTCTGTGTGTTGAGACAAAGAGATAAATATTTTTCATAGCTTTACTTTGTGTCTATTATTTGAATTGTCATTAAGCAAAGCCAGGAAAAAAAAAAAGTATTTTTTAATCACTTTTGATAAGTCAGTGAAGGCAGAAAGGGCCAGCTGCCCATCTTGTCTGCATTGAGATAGTTTTCCCACAGTCCGCAGCTTGTTGATGTTGTTGCAGTTTTAAACTGCTCAACTGTCCATAAGAAGCAGACACCAAAACATCAAGCCAATTACGATCTATTCATGGAAAACGTCCAGGTTTTTTTTTTTTTTTTTTTTAGAAAAGACTGGTTAGCATCACTTTGAGCCATTATCTTAAAGAACGGTGAGAGTAAGAAAAGCACATGCTGTCGTCATTCATCAAGCGAGAAAGTGGACATTCATCATAGGGTTACCAAAGAGTGAAAGAGCGAGCTGCCACGGCCCATTTAGACTCAAACCACCATTTGAATACCCTTGCGTATTATTTTAGCATGAAGCCATATTTTTAGAACTCAACAATATTGCATCTTCCTTTTGGAGAAATTCTTCGCAATTAGTGAAATACAGAATATTTGCAAAACTCCACAGTTGGACCGAAGGTCTCTCTCCTTTGTCTTCTGCAAAAGAGACACACATAAACATAAGTTGGAGTCCCCCCTTCACACTGAGGCTAGTGACAGGCTGAAAGGAGAGTGATCGATGGGCAGGGCTTAATCACCTTTAATCAGCTCCGTCCTTGAATAATGATGAACAGTCCCTTTTTTCACGCACTGAATGAAGAGAGAAAGGAGAGCTCTGTGCTGAGTACTCTTTGTCAAATTCATAACCAGTAGCAGATGTCATTCTTGGTCCGTTTTTGTCACTTTGGGTTAGCTCTAAAAGCAGCATTTGTGTATTTATTTATTTATAATGGTGAACACTAAATAAAATGGGAACGGAGAACGAGAGCTTCTTAAATCCGCTTGTTGCAAAACTGCTGCTTGGCCAACAAAAATGTGTTGCCTGAGGAGAAAATGTGATGCAACAGCAGGGTGTGAATGCATGCATCACGCTCTCAAGGTGTGAAACCCAAACTGGCAAACAAATTTGAGGTTCAGGTCTTCAGCAAATCTATAAATGTTTTCTTGCAGGTTGTCTGCTCGTCTGTTGGACTTCACACCACTCCGTTAAAACTTGACAAAAAATATGAAGTAAGAAATGAAAACTGTCTGTGCAATTGTTTCATATGAAAGCAGTGGCAGCCCCATCCCTGGCCCCATTCCCTCGCACTCTCCCATCAACCACTGCAGCCTTGGTGTGGCTGACAGGCAGCTGAGGGGCGATGCTGTCAGGGAGGCCAAAGGCTGAAGCGTGGGGGGCCTGGCAGGGCAGCTGAGCCCCAACACAATGCCTTTACAGTGGTGATGAGGACTGCATGAATGACCCGAGGAAATCATGGGGCGAGCAGGAATTTTCTCCCGCTGAGCAAACACATGGCATTTCACTCTGAAGAAGGGTGATAACCCTCACTCATCCAAATAACTGCTACTCCATCATTAAAAAGCAACCTGGTGAAAAGTGCTTGTTGCAGGGATGAACGATACGGGACAGTTGCATGAAAACAAACAGGACAGCTCCGCAGATGTGATGATCTTTGCAGGTTCTTCTGCTCAGTAAACACTTTTACTCCCACTGAACTCAACCTTTCAGCTCTACAGTTTTCTTTATCATCACTCAGAGCAGCACAGATAAATCTCCTTCACAGTTCTTCAGCCAAATAACTAAATAATAAAAAAAAAACATCTGCAGAAAGATCATAGCAACACCTTAGCTTAGGATGCAGCTGCAGCTTCTCCTCTGCAGAATGATGATGTGTGTGTGAGTGAGTGAGTGGCCTCCTTTTCCAGAGGAACTTGGGTTTGATGCAGGCTTACGTGATCTCTCATTTCAAGTCTTACTGCATTTCGGAAGACTAAGATATGTGAGAGTTAGAGGTGAGAGTCAAGGGAAGTACAGTGAAAGTTTAAGTCTAAAAGGTTGGGGTTCAAGAACTGGAAGCTGTATATACTTATGCTTAACCCTTGATCCAGGCCATATTTAATGATTACAGATTTCTGTAAAGATTTGCGGACAGGACACGAGAAAACAAAAAAAACCAAGCAAAAAAAAAAAAAAAAACTGGATCCAAGCGCTTAGCTTTCATCTGCTGAGTGTTCTCAGCAGATGGTGGCAACACAGATCTTGCATGAAGCCAGTAAAATAACGGTGGTATAAACTTATTTATAATTCTTTGTGCGGCAAACTAAGAGTAGCCAAACTAAATAATTATGTACCGTCATGAGTTTTTTGCAAAGTTTGGCCTGCGGTACAACTTATATGATTTAAAAAAACAAAACGACTTTTATCCGTGCTCAAAACTCTCACTTTTACACATCACTGCAAAGGTTTCTAGGTTTGTTTTTGGGCTCTATGTCCAAACATGAAGCCATTGAGTACATTGTCAAAAGTTAAACCAGTTGAACTCGGATTTGATAGTGACGTATGATAAAGTGTCAATTTTTATTCACAGAAGTGCCAGTCGTTGAAAATGAATCATGAAGAAAAAATGAACGGTGTGGTCTGTACTTGGCTGGAGTGTTATGCCAGCATCAAGTCTTATCGGATGTATCAAGTTAGAGCTGTGAACGAAAAAGCCTGGAAGATTCAGAAGAATCGACAAAGGAGGCAGAATTCAATGGATTTAGTGATTTGAAGTGTAATAAAGAGTTTAGTTGACTCATTAGCATGTTCTTTACACTATGGTTATCTGAATAAGTGTTCATATGTTGTGCTAATATACTAGATTCCTCCTGTGTTTCATGAAGTAAATAAAGCATCAATGTATTCCGGTAGTGAAGCGTGCATATATTCAGTCTATTAATATTATCTATTGAATTATTATAATTTGCCTTTCAAGATGAAATATCCATTCTCTGGCTTGTATTTTATTAAATACATTAACCTCAGAAGTCTAACTAATATAGCAATTTTTCTTCTTTTTTGCACATTTCTTTGCTATTGCAACTTCTACTCCAGAGAAACCTATAGTGCAGATAATATGGTTCATCGAAGCATTTAAACCTGCTTTAGTCTTGAATTGGTGGTAGTCTCAAAATGCAGGAGACCAAGTTTGGGAGCAAACTACAACTTTACTCAATAAACGTAAGCTTGACATAATCAACTAAAGTCAAATATGACAAAGCTCAACTATAAAATGAGAAAGGGAGTAGGGAATAAAAAAGCGACTAAAGATGACTTGACCAAGATTGACTAAAAATCAGACTCATAAATATACTGTGGGATAATTTACTAGCTGAAGAAAACTATGGACGCAAATGAGCAGGTAAGATGGCTGCTGAGTGGGGAAAACACGAAGAAAAACACACAAGAGAACCTGACAGAAAACACAAAACTGAAAACACACAAACAAAATCAAACTGAATAGAAGAATCTTTTTGCAGCCTCATTTGTTGGCCTTGTTGGGATCACTGAAGCTGAAGTGCAAACAAAAGTTACTGGATTAAATTACCTTGAAGAATTGAAGAAAACTTTATACAACCTCAAAACAACTGAAGTTTACAAAAATATGTTCATCTCACAAAAATAAAAAACAGATAAAATATGCACTTCCTTTATAGTGTTACTTTTGGAGGTTTTGGAACAGTAAGTTGGGTTACTAAGCAAACCAATCAAAGTAAAAATGCCAATCAAAATTTGTTCTGGTTTGATTGGCACTTTATCTTCATTTTCCGATTATATGACAGGGTCCACAGCAGTATAAAACAGGCTTTAGCTGTATTAGAATTTTAAAATATTTTACTATATGAGCACACATGTCTTACTGGGGTTTATCTATAGTAGGAGAATTTTTACTGTGCAAACCACAGCTGGTATCAGTTTTCTTTCTTTTGCTGGCAGTTTACCCCCCATTCTTTGGTCTTGCAGACCAATAGACAAAACAATGTAGCTAGATTAAGGAAAATATTAAATCAAAGTGTTTTTCTAGCAGAACGGTTCAAAAATCACTATCCAAAAACAAATGATTGCAGTCGAGGATGCTGAGACAGAGATCAATTTAATGCAAGTGAGATTTATATATATATATATATATATATATATATATATATATATATATATATATATATATATATATATATATATATATAAGTGAACATTAAAAAATAGCTTAAAGAAAAATCTGGACAGTGGCAGAGATAGATTAGACTTGTGTTGTTCTGTAATCCTTCAATCTACCAAAAACATTTAGAATTAAACATTTTTGCTTAGGTTAGCACAGATGGATTTGTTTTAATGGCATAAGTCAGTGTTATGCTTGGATGGAAGACTGAAGGTAGATTCATGGGAAAATAGGCACACACAAAAAACTGAACAGAAAACACAGTGACTTGACAAAAATCAGAACTGGTGGGGCCACAAAAATGGCATGGATAAAAAAGAAAATAACAAAACCACAACAAGTTACATATCTTTAACTCAAATTAAAGATATTTACCGGTATATAAATGCCATGGAAGTAATTAACAGATATAAAAAAAAAAAAAACTTTTGAATTAAGCAGCTCAGGAAGTGGGCTTTACTTTGTTGATATTATATATTTTCAATTTCATTTAGAATATTAAAAATGAAGCAAACTTGATGTAGGTCCAAAGCACATATATTTAGCATAAAAATACTCTGCCCCAATAATAAACAGATGTTCAATTAACTGCAAAGTGGCTCGGTATGGACCCTCTAATTTAGCAAAGTTCTTTAAGTCTCCATGGATAGTATCTTCAGTGCCAGCACAACCTTTCTCCTCTTCCCTTATTGTTTTTATAGGCCCATAAATAGTGCAAGCTAAATTAATGAGGCCACCGAGACAATGATGGAGAAGTGAGGGGATTTAGGAATGAAGACATGAAAGGCATGATCGATGGCATCATTAGGACAAAGCACATCTCACTTAAAAGTAACTGTTGGCTTTGGAAGTTGCGTGTCTCTGTGCGTGCCATCGGTTTTGCCGCACAGGAACGTGCAAACATGCATTCACATGCACACATGGACAGACAAAGCTCAGTCAAGCTAATCAAGGGGCTGTATGAATACAACGATAACAAATATTAAGGAAGAAAAAATCCAAACCCATCATATTCATCATCATCATCTGCTCAATTATGGTCATATGAAAATGAAAAAGCTGCAGCCCATTCTTTTGCCACATGGGAACAATGCATTGAGTTTTTCAGTTAAGCTGAGAGCTCTGGTAATTAACACTGAACCTCAGCCTGGCTGGCTGATAGCACATATCTGCCATAGCACATTGTTTTAGGAAAATACTTCTTTTTTTTTTCTTTCGGTCCTGTGTTGCCTTTGAACTAGAAGCAGCTATATTTCACTGCAGCTTCTTTAGAAAGGAAAACAAAAATACATTACGGAAATCAATCCAAGAAGTTTTCCGTGTTGTTTGGCTCTCTGATCACATGACTCAATCAATACTTAGAAGAAAAAAAAAGACAGATTCTTTTTTAAACACTTTATCCCATAAGGTTAATGTATGCAACATGACATTCATTCTAACGAAAGTCTTAACCCAGAAGAGACACACAATGGTATGAAACAAGTGGCTTGCTGACACTCTGGAGCTGCTGGCCAGATTAGTGAGCGAAGCGGTGGTTGTGACCTGTCACTGAGTCAGGCTCAGATCTCCTGCTGTCAGTTGCCTGATGCAAAGCCAGTCCAGCTTAACAACCTTTCATTTAATGTCACACTCCAATTATCTTTTAATATATTGTTAAAAGTGTTCCCAGTGGTGTTTTAATTAAGATTATGCAGTTTTGAGTCAAAATCCAAGGCCTCCACTGTTGTTGTAGAATAAGCTAAGCTAACCCTACAACCCCTCACACTAACCTTAACATTGGTGGAGCAACAAAACGCTGGTGAGCAGTAGCTATCCAGCCATACAGTTTGGACCTGATGACCCAAACTCAGACAGGAAAAACCAAAACCTCCATGGATCTATGTCTGCAAGTGGATGCATCAGAATGGAGTGGTGCAGGGAGCTAGTGGCCTGCTAATTCTGGTTTTCCACATCGCAAGTTCAATCTTTTTCATAAATACCTGATTAACAACAATTTCAATAAAGAAATGCTCAGAAATGCAATTTTGAAGCTTAATTTTGTTTATATATATATGTCCTCCATCATCAAATAAATGCCACAAGAACAGATTAAAAATACAACAACAAAAAAACAAATTTTCTAGGAATACGTCTTCAACTGGTAAATCTCAAGTAGGTCAGCTTGTTTGTGCTGACTAAACCCTTGCTCTTTCCTCCTGCAGGCTCTTCACCAATCTGCCTCTTCATGCAACCCTCCCTAAAAAGCTAAAGTCACACGCCTAAAGATTTTTTTTTTCATGATTCACCACCTCCTGAAGGAGGGGTGAGGTGCTCCACAGCTGTGCTCAAAAAATATGATTTTGGTTCAACTTCTAAAATAAGTCAATCTAAGTCTTGTTCCTGAGTGCCGACAGAGAGGGACTGAGTTCGTGACAAGGCCTGATCATGGAATCAATCCCACAAGCCCCCAGGCTCTGTCTGGGTGGACTCACCACCAATGATTTTAATGAAAAATGCTGAATGTGATACAAGCAGTAGGTCTGTCATATTGATGCTTGTTCACTTTCGTACAAGGGCAGCTTTGCTGTTTCTGTCCTTGTCTAACATGGAAGAGAAAGGGAGCTGCCCCCCACCTTAGACTTTGGAGGAATCAGAAAGAGAAACAGAAGAAAGAAAAAAACAATCACTAATATCTGGGTTGTTTTTACTTTCCTCTTCAACTATGTAGTCCTCTAAACAACTTAATAACAAGTTCAAATGTATTTTTAACCTGTTTTATTTAGAGAGAGAAAAGAGAATCTGTGAGGAAGAGAATAATCAATTATTTTCAAAAAGATCCCAAAACAGCACTCATGCAGAGATGTAGGGGCTGTGAGAGAAGCTCTTTGAGGAGATTTTTCCTCCTAATTAAAAGGTGTGATCACCTGCGGTTCACTCTAAGCAGCACGTATTTGGGGCGATAATGCTATTCAGTGCAATCTTTCAAACAGTCAGGCCACTATTTCCCACAATTTCCACGTCCCAGCCAATGAATTTCTGGGCGCATGTCAGCGTGTCACTCAACGCCGCATTAGCATGATAAGTACATGCAGATGGCAGCGAAGCTAGTAACCTTTCCACGAATCATTTACATGGAAATTGATGGATTAATTGGCTAAAGTTCATTACAGCTGAGGTCTCATCAATACCGTGCATCTCAATTACCCCTGCCACTGAGATGTCATCTTCAGGCAGACCCCCCACAGATGCACATGCACTGAAGCATGAAAGGCTTTGATTAATAATTCTGTTAAAAGTAATTTTTCCCCCATTTTTATCTATAATATCCCAAAGGAAATCAACTATTTTCATAAATACTGTATAATTTTATCATCTTATTTTTTTTTTTATCTTGCATTCGTTTTCAAATGGAGAGGCTTAAAGTGACATTTAGGTGGCTAAAGCACTAATATGCTTTGGAATAGTAGGATGAAAAAAAGAACAAAAAACACAATAGATAAATATTCCGAATTGCAGAATCGCAACAGCATGGTAGAAATGAAAAGATGGTTGTGGAAGAAGCTAAGGAAAAACATGTTATGTGTCCTTGCAGAGGTCCTGCATTAATCGATGCGACCTTGAACAGTCAAAAAGTAGCAGAGCAGAAGAAATGGAAAAATTGGTTGGTTGTATCTCAGGCCGTGGGCCGTGCAACCTTCACCTTGACAAATGTCTGGTGCCATCCGTTCTAACAGACAGAGGTGGAGGGAAATGAAATAGTGGAAATTGGGAAATCTGTTGATGATAGTATAGTAATCTTGTTGGACACTGCTTTCTGCCATTTTGCTCTGTTAATCTTCACACTGCTCCTAACCTATGAATTTTTGAATGAGCAAATACATGTATGTGTGTGTGTGTGTAGTCACAAGGAAAGGTCAGTGCTCATCTTTAAAGCACTTTTCAACCTTTAAAGGTTGAATCCTTTGTCCTTGCATAGATGACACTTCATTCAAGGCACTACAAGATGACACAGAGGCACACAAAGAAACATCTCTTGCCAGTTTAAATGCCTGTTAACACTTACGCTGGTGAGAAAAAAGAACATACTGGCATTAGACATAGAATGATAAGTTAAAAATATCCACCATGTTAGACAATATGAGATATATTTGATAGAAAATGAATGAAAACAGCCCAACTTAAATATGGCAAAGTTCTACTTTATTTTTAATTAGTGGTGTTAAAAATAATGTCTTGTTGACAAATTTTATAAGGCTGCAGCTTCAGCGTTTTTTTCTTTACATAGATCAGCCAATACAGCCTTATGCAGGTTGAAATCAAAGTAATATTTCTAAATTTTAATTTATTTTTTTTCCGTTCATCTTCGGATTCCTCAGTTAAAAGTTTCAGCATCAGGGATTCAAAAGTGGTTAGAAATGCATATTTTCAAATCTATGACCATGTGCCTAAAGCCAAATATTTATCCTACATTTTTTTCCAACTAAATTTTAATTCATTTCCAGCTTTTTTCTTCCTTTTTCTTTTATTTGTTTTCACCAAATATAACAGAATTCAATAAATTCAATATTACTTTCCTTATAATTTAGTCAAATCTTTAAAAACAATGTGTGCTTTTGATGCTAAATTATCCTAGATTCTTTTAAACTACTTCTCTGCGCTCACACACCATGACTGCCATCATAGAAAACAAGTAGTTTGATGTTAGATGATAGAAAGTCTACCTCTTTCGGCTTTTCCCATCAGGGATTACTTCTAGCCCAACAATCATGTGCTTTTGGCAATGTTTCACGCCGGATGCCTTCCTGACACAACCTTCTCAAAGCCGGCAGACAGGACGGCACAGAAAGTAGAAAGGAACAGAACCTTCGGTCGAACCCTGGTTTCCACGGATGGAAGGTGCATAAACAACCTGAGCTAAACCGGCTCCGTCAGATGATAGAAAGTACAGATTTAAAATTCACTCATTTCCAAATGATGTCAATGTATTTTTTTTTCCTTTTTTCCCCACAATCCTTCATGGTCAGTGTTTTTAGACAATGAAACCTCTAACACTCTTTTACTGAGTTGCTTTTACAATGTTAGTTTGGCAGCTTTTTTTTAAATCAAAATTTTGACTGAAATTAAAAAAAATGCAGCTGTGCATTTAAAAAAGTTCATGTGACACAAGGCAAGGGAATCCAGAACATCATAAGCAGCCTCAAAAACACATGCTTCCCTACTGTTTCACAGTATTTGAGAGAATCTGAAACCTAAATAGAAAAAGATACACGCTGAGCTCTCTGAAATTAGTCAAGTGCTGAGAAATGTCACATAGCTGCACTGTGATTGCACAGTTGTGTTTGGCATTCAGAGTGAAGGGACAGTTAAAGGCAGCCATGACCTGACCGCCTTTAATCAACACACGCTCACTAGCGTGCACAAAAGGTAATTCCTTTCTCCCAGATGTGCGCATCCACACATGCACTCATGCACAATGTTTCATCTGACATCATTTCCAAGTTAACTGCGATTGATGAAGATGAAATGTCATCGCTCGGGTTCTTGTGGGTGGATAAAGATGGCTGGAGTGTGGCATAAATGAGTGCGGAGTCCTCTATTTTACCTTCATCAATAGTTGGAGCACGAAAATTTAGGATGCAGAATCAATGATCATTTCAGAAAGATGGGAAACTTTTAGCTGGAATATCTGTAATTTGAGCAGGCTGAGTCCCCACAAAATAAATAATGTCCATGGGAAAGTCTCTGCTAGAAGAAATCCCTTTTGTGTACACTTCCATGTAAACAATTTTTTTGTCTTTTTTTTCTGAGTACTCACAGCTTCTGAAAAACTAGTAAACTTTACAATAAAAATAAAACAAGTTAAGGTTTTACTTTTAGAATGGTATAACTAGAAATCATGTATTCTGTAATAACCCTTTTATTATCTTGAGCCACTTACATTGATGTGTTCTCCATACCATGACAAAGGTGGATAAAGGTGGAAAGATTTCATGTAATCCATGGACACCAGTGAAGATCACAAATGTTGAAGAAAAAATGTTCAGTGCACTGTCTAGTGGGTCTAGATGACCCAACTACCAACGTTAAAGTGCCTAGGATAGCACAAGGGTTTAAGTACCACTCTGATAAAGTATATGTTTTTGCTTACTTAAAAATGTTTTTTTTTTATGATGGAAGGCATATAAAAAGAAGATTAAGCTCAAACTTGCATTTCGGAGTATTTCATTATTCAAATAATTGTAAATCAGTAGCAGACGAAAACATAAAATGGATTTTTTTTTTTTTTCTGTAAAAAATATGCTGGACAGGCCACAAGCTCCTACTTCCTCCAACTCAACCCAAATCCACCCACAACTCTAGACTATTGCAGCTCTGTATGATCTATGCTTTAGATAATATTACTTTTTATATATTTATTTAGGCATTTATTTTAGGCTAAGAAACATAATCATAATTTAAAAGAAGGACTACAGAATGTTTTTAAAATAGGTCAAACATGATCGGAGTGGGTCTTTCATAAACGGAAGTGTAAACAAAACAATATTAGGCCATGAAATCTGAGCCTTAGAAATCTTAATGTAAAATAAAATGTTATTCTGGATTTGTAGATTTACCAAAAACATCTCCTCCATCTAATTTTGCTCCTTAAATTATGCAAGCTAGTAATAAAGGTAAAAAATGCATTTCACATATATATGTATATATATATATATATATATATATATATATATATATATATATATATATATATATATATATATATATATATATATATGTGTTTTCATTTAGATGCAAAAGCATTGACGCGAATGTTCAGAAAAAAAGTTTCTGCACTTGGAGGGTTTTGAGGGAATCAAATTGAAATATTTTGCAAAACCGCAATGGAAACACTTTTTCCAAATTAAATGTGTCATGAGCCTGCGGATGACAATACGCTTCCTTAGTAGGAACTGGCGCTGGACCTGCTGGCCAGACGCCACAAGAGGCCCCACAGCATCACACAGCTTTTCAAAAGTTGAGCGTGTCATGCAGCAAATTGTTGGATCCAACAGCTCCCTGTAGAATCACTAACCATGAGTTTCCAAAATCGTGGTTAGTGATTCCTCCATAGTCACGTCACCTGTAAGAACGCTGCTCATGACCTTACTAGACGCAGGCGTCTCCTTTGATGGATGATGAGTGAATGTATCTGCTGTAAATCATTGTTCACATCCGCCGCCTGTTTTAAAATGATATCGCATAGTTGGTTTGTGTTTTCTTCACATAATTATGATTTAACAGTGTAATCACATTTTTTTTTTTACATTTCTAGAAATCTGATGAAGTTGTCCATGTGTGTAATGGAAACGCAGCTATGGCGTAGCTGTATTGTAAAGAAATATTTTTCAACAATTTAGCATTCTTTCAACACAGAAAGTAGTCATTAAAAAAAATAATAATAATAATAACAGTAGATAAGCTCCAATATAGTTTTGAAAATGAACTAAACTTTTCCACAAGGCTTTTGGGATTTGATGAAGCAACCAATCTGGAACAACCAGTAAAAGCCCTACTACTGCCTCTAGTGGAATGACAATAAACAAGAGGGCAGAAAATCTGAACCAATTAATATACAATGGGTTTTTAAGGAAAATTTGGATCATGCTAATGAAATAGGGGTCTTAGAAATACGTCTATCAAACATTATATGTATGGTTATGCAGGGTATATAGAGCTGAGAAAAAAATTTGTGTTTGTGCTCCTAGGTAACATTTTGTAATCTGTCCCTGTAATCTTCCCCTTTAATCTTCTCACCTCTGGCTTTCTAATGACTTGTATATATTGTCAAATGTGCTACTAAAACTTCTGATTTGCCCTAATTACTTCCTGTCTTATTTTTATACACATGTGTAAAAAAACAAAAAGAATCCCAAAGGAACTCAGATGCTTCAACTCTTGTCAACCTAATTGAAATGAAAGACACTAACAACATTAACACAAAGGTTACCTCTGCAAGGTCACCAGTCCACAAGTGAATGCAGCAACTCAGATATGATCCGGTGGTGAGATACAAGGGAAACCCAGCAAAGTTCCTCGACAAACATCTTCAAATTTTTTAACATTTCCCCCGCTGCGCTGTAACTCCCAGTGCTTGCTTTTATTAGAGAGATGTTGTCTTTGTTAAAAATGCTTAGGTTCATGTGTGTCGATGTGTGTTGCGTTGCAAAATGGAAGATCAGACAGATGCCGCGGCGCTGACGCTTACGTAGCGACACTTGGGTTTTTCAGGTTGAAACGACAATGAGAGGTCTCTCAGCTGAAATCATCACAGCACCACAAAGAGATGATGCAGCTGACAAGTACTCACGGCGTCGCCGTACAACCGCGTGCCTCCGTAAAGTGGGCGCCGACTAACCGCAGCTTCTGAAAGTATCAAAGGAATGCCGACACATCTTCAGCACAAGGGCAGCCGAATCAAGCAGGAAACTGCAGGTTACTTTATACTGTATTTATGGGCTGCTTTGCTCATCCAGCAATGTCTAATTTATAAATGATGAGGAAAACGTTTGACTTTTTCTGTTGTTTTATGCTGATATTTTGTAAGAATTGTAAGTAAGTATTACATTGAAGTAGTGACAGATAAAGCGAGCAAAACAACAAGAACATAATTAAAGAATCAATTTTCAGGTTTCATCTAAAAAGGAGAAGACAGTGATGACTTGACAACAGATGTCAATGTCTACAAATGTTTCTAAAAAGGGGATATTGTGCCTCCAGTGCTTCCAGCTGGAGTTTCTATCCCAAAGACAAACTGTTTCTATTACTTTCTGCTGCATTTATCTCCCCCTTCTCCTCCTTGGCCTCTCTTCCCAACTATTTCCTTCTCATCTTGGAGAAATGATGGGGTGAGTCTTGTGCGCCACTCCAATAGTTCTCTCCTCTGTCACATTATGTGTTCCAAACACGCTCTGTCTGTCAAACAGCACGTTTCCTGCCGTGCTTCCATCCTTGTGTCTTTGGCTGTCAACTGGCACATGTGTTCCAGACTGCACTCACAGAAAAAAAGCATGAAGCTAAAAGCCTGGCATTCAATGACCAGAAAAACATTTTTTTTTTTTTTTGTCAAGCAAAACTACTTCAGACATTTTCTTTTTTTAAGTAAAATTTTGTTTTCCTCATATAAACACAAATTTTGTAAAGGCAAAAAAAATGGAACAAATGAAAGTAAATAACCCCCCAAGCAAAAGAACATTTCAATGTAAAATATAGTAAATAGCTTTGATTACAACAAAATTGCTTTTAAAAACATTTATAAACTGACAAAATAGTGTGTCCCTTTTTAGCACATTCAATGGAACTGGAACTAGTTCCACTGGAAACTAGTAATCAATATTTAGTTGTGTTTCTGCTTGTGCATGTGTGCATGTATTCCTATACAAGGTATATATATATATATATATATATATATATATATATATATATATATATACAGGCACACATCTAACTTTTATGTAAGGTGCAAATCTGTTTAGAAATAATTTTTGATGAAGAGAGTTTGCAAGAGATATTCTTTCTCTGCAGCACTCTGAATATAGGCTCTCTCCTTGCATGTGTGTGTATTCCAGTTGAATTCCTGAGCCTGTAGTTTACCAATGGCTTTGAAGTCAACAGTACCAGGGCTTTGGGGTGACAGGCTACCCACTGCCCCAGTCTGCATTGGAAGCCCATAAAGAGAAAAGCAAACAGGCAATAATACCCGGAATGAGCGAACCTTTTCGGCATCCTTGGCTAATGCTTCTTTGGTTGTGCACGCCAGAAATGCACACACGCGCGCAGGCATATAGGCATCCGCACACGCATACACACAACTAAATCAACAAAATCTGTATAGATCCTGGTTTAAGGCAGAAAGTCATTTCAGACGTGCAAACCTTAAGCATTTATTGTTTCTCTGAATGCATTTTTTTCTTAAATAATTTAATGTTCTTAAAAAATAAAAATAAAAATAAGATATTGTTGTTGTTTTGTAGATTCTCACCTTTCCAAAGAAAGATGGAAATAAACAAAAAAAAAAAAAAATATAATTAAAACCAAGCAAAAAAATTATTGGACTTCAGACTTTTGCGAAAACAGACTCTAAATCCTAAAAAGGCTCATAGGGCAATACTGATGTTGAAATGACAGAAAGAAGAAGCAAAAGAAAAAAAAAACAGCTTTAGAAAAACACTTTGCTTCACACATTTTCATTGACTGCAAGAAACTTTTGCTGGAGTAAAGTAAAATAATAGATAAACCTCCAAGACTTTATAGACTGTGTAGTCATGCAGTATTTGTTCAATACAGTACAAGACTTGCATTACCTATAACCCCTTTCTTAAGCAAAGTCTTAACAAACATGAAAAAATACACATTTTGCATCAGGACAGTAAATAATTAACACAGATTTAAAACATTGTTTTTTTTGTTGTTGCAAAAGTTCCACCTGCACGACATAAAATAATGGAAGTTTGTGTTATTATACATTTACTATATATCAAAAACAAATGAACGTTTTATTTATGTAAAATAAATTAACACTAGAAACGCCCGGGATTTTCACTCCCCTGCAGCGTCAGAGCACAGCCAAATGGCTGGGTGGCTCAAAATGACTAATTCAACAGCCTTCAATTAGCCACCTTTCATTTGTAAATGCAGCACCAACTACCTGATCATCTGGATGAAGACATGTCTAGCTAACCACATTCTTTACTCAGATCAGGGTGAAATCATTTTTCTGCTTCAGAGCCTCAAGCTCTGACAAACTTTGACTCCCAGTTTGTCAACTGAAAAACCAAGATGCCTTAATTTTACTACCCTGAGCAGACATTGAAAATTATCCTGGAGCAAGTCAACTATTTGACTCTGAGGGGAGAAGAGATAGTCTTTTAGCTGGACTCAGACTGATATTTCTTTTGATAAGATTTCATGAACATCTTGTTCTCATTTGCTGATTCTAGCAGTTGTCTATCCATTTTATTTTTCTGTGCCTGCTCATCCTGGTCAGGATCACGGGGGTCTCACTGGAGCACATCAGCTAGTCACAAGCAGCTGGGGAGGGTACACCTGGATGTGTCACCAGTCCATTGCAGAGACCATATAGATAAATAACCAGGCACACTCACATACACCTATGAAATTTAGTCATTTGTTAACCATATGTTTCTTGGACTGGGAAACCAAAGGGAGGCCTGTTGACATGTTTTAGATTTATAGTTTTTCAACTAGAATTCAACAAAAAACAAAAAAATTAAAATAAACAAAATTGAAACAACATATATCTTTTACATTGCTGAGTTTTCATTATGAATCTCAGAAATCAGATACAGATGAGGAGATTTCATTACCATCAGAAAAGAGAGGGCTGACAGAGAGAGGAACACACTGTGCCAACAGAAAAAGCAAAAGATGGCACGATGTGTCATTCAGAAAAGGTTGGGAGGCCTCTCCATCACAGCACACAATTGAATGTTACACTGCTGAAGAAAAAGAGACAACTGCTTTAGTCAGAGAAGTACGGTGTCGACTCGCTTACAGAGTTTCCTGTGTTTCTTCACTCTGAACATGCTTCAGACTATTCGGGACTGTGTTGTTCAGCATGAACGTCAGACAGAAGATGACAGCTGGTTCATGGCCCTCCCTGAACTAATGGGGTTCATTGCCATCCTCCTTGTGAGGGGACAAAACTTCCCATCCATGCAAAAGCATGAATGCAAGATGGTTGTGAAAATGGGAAATCCACTGGTCTCAAAAAAACTGTAGTCAAAACACTTCCAAAGATATCATGCAGCATTTACACTTTGATGTCAAGAACCCGCGCGCATGGAACAAGTTAGGACTGACAGGTTTCCTGCAATCTCCAATGTTTGTGGGTTTGTTGTTGCCAACTGCATCAAACTTTCAACCCAGGCAAAATTCACTGGGAGCTTCCAGAATCAGTAAAAAACCTCGCACAGGTACATGCGGCAGCTGAGGAAGGTGAAAAAGAATACCGTGTTTGGTGACAAGCTCCATGCCTAACCCAAGAAGCGGGCAATATGCCAGGTGAATAGTCAGTACAAAACAATAATGCCGGTATGCGCATTAGTTGCTACAAGTATACCATGTAGCAAGTGAAAGGAGATTTTGAGGCAGTACCAAGTATGCCAGACAAGTGATGGGTTGTGAAGATATGACTTTGACACATGATTTCTTTTGCTTGAGAACATTTCAGTATTCGATGGTGTCCCTTGTGCATGAGCGATAAATCTCAGCCAAAAAGAAAAAGCAAACTGTAGTGACCTCTTACTAGAAGTGACAGAGGTGAGGAAATAGTGAAAACTTGCGCCAGCCACTTGGCTTGTCCTTTTGCATACCAAAGAACAGCCTAATGGCTGTGCTGTTCATGTGCAAACTATGTTGAAGGCTGCTCTTTGGGCATGTAGATTTTAACTAATCCAGCCACTTGGCTGTCCCTTGGACATTGTAGGTAGAAAAGCCAAATGGCTGCCCTACAGGGCGTTCTGATGTTAGGAAGTACATATATATATATATTTTTTTACTAGACAGCATTAAATTAACAATGATATTTCTATTTATTTAAAAAATATTTTGAGAAAAACCTTGCACAGAAAAATTGAAAAATGACAAAAAAGATTGGCTTTAGTTCCGCTCACATTTGGTAAAGTCTTAAGAAAGTGATACCTAACAAGAATTACAACGTGACTCCTCAGTTGCTTTTTTTTTAAGGAAAAAGTTTCAGTTTTTATCTGTTTTAATTTGTAAACACTTATTTTAATGTGAATTTCTGATGCATAAAGGGGCATAGATTTTTCTTTTTTTTATCAGGCCACTAAAGTGCAGCATTAGCATCTTGATTCAAGAGCTTACTCCATGGAGCTCTTGATCCAGGGCTTGTTCTTTACTTCCAGCTCCTCTACTCCTCTCCAGGTCCAAAGGGGCTAAATGCCAGGGAGCACACAACTCAAAAGGCCCAACAGAAGCCTCTACACTAAACTAAACTGACAAGAGAAGAGGAGACTTGAGCAACAGAACACTAGTGTTACCACCCAGCCATGTACAGTATAATGAGTTTACGCAGGAAAACACACACTGGATGCATTTAACTGATCTGACTGCTCGGATTTGGTTTGCAAATGTGTGTGTTGGGGAATCTGTGCTGTTCATGCACTAAAGGTAGAGGTGCCCTTCAGAGAGGAACACCCAACAGTAGCAGGCTATTGTTATGCTGCACTATACCATGCTGCTCCTGGTGTAAGCGTGTGCAGCTACAGTATACACAATGTCTTATCACAGCGGGGTTCTGATGGGAAAGAAGGCACAAAGGCCCAAACAATGTCAATGAATGGGACACAGATCTCATTTTTTGTGGTGATCTGTGCATTTCAGTGTGTTTGCCAGAGTGTGCTTAACCTTTTTTTTTTGTGAAAGCAAGGATGTGATCTAATGGGGGTTTTCTGCAGGAAATCAGAAGCAAATGTTGGATTCACAGAATTAAAGTTCAGCATGTCTTATGTAAATATTAGGATTGTAAATTCATGAAATTATTTACAGAAAAAGCTTGTTACAATTTTATTTTTTTTTAATTTTGTTTTACCAATTATTTTACATGTTGAAAAACTTTTTTATTCTTTAAACATCTTCATGCATTCTTATTGTTTATGCAAAGACTTAAATGACCTTTAATAAATCACAAATACACATCAAATTAAGGAAGATATTAGCTGCAAATAAAACTTTCCGACCACACAGGAAGGGCCTCAAACACAAACTAATAAAAAAATATACCAAATAGAGTCCAACTGATGTGTGGTCTGAATAAATGGCATTAAGACATGCAACTCCACCACCAGAGGCCCTTTTATCCACAGTGTGCATGTTAAACATTAATAACAGGGAATTTAATTACAATCTAAAGCCAAAATAGTTGCTGACTCAGTTCAAACCAAGCCTGTGTTGTTTGATTGGATGATGGAGGTTTGCGTGACAGCCTAAATCGAAGATGTATAATTCCAGTTCAAAATGTCTGCTAGGAAGCCAAGCAACTCTGTGCACGAGGGCGGCAGTTAAATCGCTTAAGCTGGAGGGTGAAGAGTGATATAAAACATTTGACATGAAATGGACGAAGGGCTTTGAACAAACAGCTGAGACAAGCAGCATAGCATAGGATGAACAAAGAAGCTGGGATGAGAGGACAGTAGCAAACAAGAAAGAAAAAGAGCAACTTTTATTTACTGAAACCGAGGCAATGAAAAACATGTTTTTCATTATATCATCATACGTTAAATGTTTTAATTTTCACATAATGCAGCAAGATAAAACTATGCTTTATTTATTTGTTTAAAATCTAGTTTTCTGAAACTAGAACTAAAATAATAATTTTTTGCACCTAAAAAACTCTAATTACGCATATCATTCTATTCCTATTTTTTCATAAAAATGTAAATTTAAAAATAAATAAACATACTACTTCATTGCATTGAAATCCAGTGCAGCTGAAGGGCTGAACATTTAGCCTTTGGGTGTTTTGTGTTTACTCAAGTGAAACAGGTCATTTTCTGGAAGTGAAAATCCGAAACCTTGATTTACAATAAATAAAACCTCAAATGTTGCCTGTCTCCTATTCCAAATTAAAAAAAAAGAAAACAAGCATACAACAGGAAATAAAAAGTATAAAGTGACATTTTCATGTGTTTCTCTGTGTTGTGCATAAAGATTTTTTTCTGTACACTTTTTATAATAGGCATTACTGGCCTGGCAAGTTTGAGGATTGTGTGTCTTGATAAATCCAGCAAGAATGTAAACCTGCGTCTCTCCTCAGCATACAACGAAGCAGCTGCTTATAGGTGCAACACACACACACACACACACACACACACACCACACACATTTCAAAAACAGGCATCCGTTTGCTGTTTTAGGATCAAATTAAGGGTTGCAAGAATTTCACACTGATGGTAGATAGGAGCCGGTTTCACCTGCTCCAGCCTGTTGTAATGACAGATGAAAGACCGACTTAGAGAGATTAGATCTGGCCTCACATTCGGTGTGGAAAGGATGAAGGCTGCTCACACAACCTACAGTAATCCAGATGATGACTGACGATACCTTTCAAATTTTAGCGGAGCTCCATATCAACTCCTTTCAGTGACATTTATAAAGGCATTCCCTGTAACTAGGAGAACCAAAAAACAACAACAACAACATGTGTTTATATTAATACACACTCACTGTTTGTGTGATTCATCGGTCATTCACACCGGACACAGAAACACAACCAGGAAAGTGCATTGCACTCTTGACGTCTCACTGTCTACGACAGACAAATTTCATTTATTTATTTATTTTTAAACAGATTTCTCCCTTTCAGCAATATATCAGGCAAAACACACTCAAACAGCACAGCAAATAAAAGAATGCACTCAGTTGAGGCCCATGTACACCATGAAGCCTATATAAACCAACCCAACTGCTCTCAAACTCAAAGAAATGCACAAGAAAAACAGATTCATGTGAGAAATATAGACTACATTACAATAGAATGTACAGTGGCATACTAAGATAAAATGGATTCTAGTTTTAAAACAAAAACTTTTCTCTTCATAAACGATCCAATAAGCCAATTATTTACGCAACACAGCTTCCCTTAACACATTTGAAGGCCCATATGTGTGCGCTGAAGGTCAGCGACATGTAAATACTCAAGAAAACATTGCTCAAGCATCTGTTTCTATCCGTTTTAGTTGGCTGTGGCACCGTATATAGGTTTTCATCTCACACTGCTGGTGTGTGTGTGGGGAGCACGCCACATTCAGCCATCTATCTGTTAACACAGGGGGCCTGCAGAACAAGCTGCATGGTGGGGCCCTTGACGGCTGCATACAGGGGCTGTGGGGGCCTGTTGATGCAGCTGTCCCACTCCATGGTAACATAAGACCTTATTAGAGTCCATTAGAGCACTCTGAAACTAATAAGAGATTGTCAAATACATCCAAACATTCACACAATTTACCAAGAGGCAGGAAGTGAAAGGAGGGTGGTGGAAGGGTGTCTGCCATTTGTCTGGATATTGTCATTCTATTCTTTTTAACTGCCCTCTTTTCGATTTGACGGAAAAATCCAGAAACCCAGCCGGATGTGTAATAATATACAAGTCATGATCAACGGTAACCCTTCCCTCCTTTTTTATTTACCTAAGAGAAAAATGGGGCACTTTAATGTGTGGCGAAATAAACTCCCTTTCACATTTATATTTATTTTTGTTGCGGTTTGAATTTGGCGCACACGGTTTTCATCTGACAGCTCTATGTTTATCCTGTGATTGGGACAATGAGACGGGCTCGTCTGGAGTCCACAGCTCCAGAAAAAGAGCCTCCCCCGGCCCTGACAGCAGGGGCTTGACCCGGTAAAGCGCCTTTGATCTTTAATTAACACTGGGCATGCCTCTGGAGAGGAGAGAGTTGAGGAACAAGGGACCATGTGGAACAAGCTGCAATAATTGAAAATGTTAAAAATCCACCCTTTTGAGCAAAACTTTTACACCAGTTTCAATGTGAGACCTTGGCTGCTGTCAAGACGGCGCAGCTTCATCTTGAGCTAGATCAATCTCAAGAGATACAGAGTAGTGAGCAAAAGCAAAGGCATCCTTTTTGACAAATGTTGCTATCAATCCAGTGTGCGGTTTTGATTTGATTTTTTGCTTGTTTTTTATTCTTTCATTCAGCAAAAAAAAAGTTTTCTTGCAGAAAAGAAAAATCTCTTTGTCTTTTTTTCTACTTATAATGGAAATTATTATTTGTGTTCAATTAAAAACTTGAATTCTTAAGAGTTTTGTAAATACCATGTATTCAAATTTTTTATTTAGTGCTTTTGTGAAACCAAAGTTAAACAACTAAAACAAAAAAGATCTTAAAGGAAAAAACATGGGAAACTTGAGTAGCTAGAAAAAGATTTAAACTTCTGCTTAGCCTTTGACCTCACTGGTCGTCTAAATCCAAAGGGAGGCTTAAACCTCCTACAGGAGGCTCATTTAATCAGTGTTGGTTGAAATGACTGACATAAAAAACAGACATTTTTCACTGGAAGTTATCTCAACAATTCAGCAATTCAGCGCCAAAAGTCAAAAACAAAGTAAACACTGTAGTTCAGCTTGCATTTCCTTGCCTTCCAACAATCAACAGCAAAAAGACACTGCCTCTCAAACAGAGCAGCCATGGGATCAGACAATGAAAGACAAACACATCTGTGACCATCTTAAAGAACTCCCCACTCATACTTTCACCAGCACCCACAACCATCACCGCCATTACTTCATGATTCACCATACACTCCAAGCCGCTCTTTTGTTCTGCCTTATCAGACCCATCTCTGCAGCTCTGGTTAAGATCTTTCCAGAGGTAATGATGTGTCACAGAGAAGATTGCTGTTCAAGCACTCTACACTGCATCCTTTTGCTGGATGAAACATCATTTTCAAGTACACAACCCATCCAGAGACACTCAGGGATCCATGGGTTTGTTTGAACGTCTCACATACAGAATGCATGCTAACAGAAAAACACATACACACTGTGGTTTTTTTTCCACATTAAAGCTCTTCAGTTGACACATAGTCCTCAACATCAAACAGTCTAAATCTGTAGACCAAAAGAGATAAATAGATATAGGTATGACAGGCATAAACATAAAACAATGGATGATGGGTAAAGAAAAAGTTGGGTTATTTTGTCTCAAAAACTGAAATTTATGATGGGAAATAGAATAGAATAAGTTCTTACTTTGGCAGGTGCTGCTTCTCTCCTCGTATCCTTGGTTACAGAGACACTTCCCGATGGGCACAAGCCACTCCCCCTCTGTGCTGCAGTACATTCTTGGAGGTTCCTCCTCTTTGGAGTGATTCACACACGAACCTTTGACCTCAACCAGAGACTGGGAGTCCATGGGCACCGTGTCAGGGAAGGAAGCCAGATTCCTCACAGTGTATGGGCACTTTTTAAAGTAAACCCTGACGGAAACTAAAGCAACACAGGCACCCACGTCCTGGAACGCGAGGTAGAAACCTTTCTTGGTCAAGGGCCCCACCTCACGCACCTCAATGTTCAGTTTGAGAATGCGATCCCCAAGATCCGTTTGGGTAAAACTTTCATCAGCAGCGATGGTGTCAATCTTGAGGTACTGGTGCTCTCTAAAATGGCTTCCCTGGTCATCGTCTGTCTCCAGGTACAGAAGGTTGAAGGTCTCCTTGCATGTCCCCAGGACCAAAGGGATGGAATTGCAGTCCCTCAGAGTGAACTTCAGCTCCACGTAGATCTTCTGCGCCGACTGCCGAGGGATCCAGTTGGTGCGAAGCCAGTTGTTCTGGCTGTACTCCATCACATTGCAGACCTGGAAGGTTCGTATGGGAGTGTAGTGCTCATCCACCCCACTGATCTCCTCCCACTGGAAAAGAAATAGGGAAGGAGAGGTCGAAAGGAGAAACAGAGGAAGGTGGCAGGAGAGGAGCAAACATGAGGAAAATGAAGCCGGATTAAAGAAAAGTAGATGAGATGGAGAAAAATTGTACAGAAAAAGTGGTTGTGTGAAGAAAACGATGGGGTTATTACAAGGTTGGATAGAAATAAATTAGAAGTCAGGACAGCAGGTGTTAAAAGATTTAAAGAGGGTTGAAGATTTGGAAAATTAAGGGTTGGAGAAATAAAAGGAAGGGGGGAAGAGCAGAGAAAAACAAAGTTATCTCTACCCTGTAAGCATTTAGAGATGAATTATTCAGATCCAGAGTCACTGTTGCTTGATTCTAAGTATCTAATACAATCTTGAGGGTGAACAAAATTACACTACAAGATCTTAGATATATTGCTCTAATTAATTAGAAGCAAATTTGCTGCCATCGCTAAAATTCCTTGATTACGATGACAATATCCGTGAGAAAAATTGCAATTAGTTCTTTTATTCTAGGTTTTTATTGTAAAAATTGATGCCAGAATGCTTAATGAATGTTACACAAAAAGAAAAATCTTGTAGTGTTTTCATTTCCCCACCCTTTTTTCTAACATTTTCTTTTTTCTAAAAGTGAGGACTTTCAAGCTGCAGTCATGGTTATTTGCATCACAACACTACTTCTACGAAAAAGGAAACGTGCTGAATCCACTATGACACAGAAGAAGCTACGACGTTTATAGACAGATGTGAGTGAATACCAGGAACGTTCGTGTCTATCTTACATTTTCCCTCCACTGGGAGAAAGCAAAGAGAGAGAAGAAGAGAGGGAAAAAAAAACAGAAAGAGAGCTGGGTCATTCCTTTTGAATTCAACACTGCAGGAAGACTCATTGGTCATGCACTCCGGCTTTGCAGTCCCGGAAAGGGAACACTGACTCACAGCCATGAGGAAAAGACAAACACCTGAAACAGTGGGCTCAAAGTGGTTAAAATGTTTTGTTTTCTTTTGTTTAAGCAAATAAACCTGTTAATGGAGGCTTTTCTATTTTAAATGGAATTGGGGCTGATGACACTTTTTTTTTTCAAAGCAGACATGTACATATAAAGACGGTCTTCATTGATCAGATTTAAAGACCCACTCTGATAAAATACATGTTTTTAGTGTTTTCAAAATGTCCTTGTGGCATTTTTCTGACGATGGAGGACATATCTTAAGAAAATTCAGTTTAAAATTCCATTTCTGAGTAATTCTAGGTTAGGGTTGTGAGGGCTGTAAGCTAGAGAGCCAGTAAACAGACGCATGATGGGAAGTGGGGGCGGACAAATTTCCAATGAATTACTGCTGCTCGACAGAAACTATGTCCTAGAAAACAACAGTTTTTATTTAATTATTTTTGGATAAAAACAGCGCTGGGAACGCTCTTAAAAATAGCTCAAAAGATGATCGGAGTGGGTCTTTAAAGAACTCTCTCATTTCACAAAAAAATCCTATGCTTCAACACAAACAGAAACATACTCTCACATAAGAATCATGTTCAAACGTTCAAAATACTTCACTTTTACTTCAATCAATGACTAGCTAAGAACGTTGCTACATCTTCATGTCTGTCAGTGTGTGTGCGTGTGTGTGTGTGTGTGTTTGTGCATTTTAGCTTTTGAGCTGAAGGATGGCCTCTTTCAGTCCCATAATGAAGTGAAAGGCATGTGTTTGAGAGCGAAAGAGAAAAACCAGAAGAACTAAAAGACACAGAGCTTAAAAAAAAGGGAAGTATGAATGGGGAAAATGGGAAGACAACTGAAGGGAAAGACTCCCTTTGTGTTTAGTCTCCCCATCAAATTTTCTCTGGCGTCACCGTATTCATCAGGGAAGCAGCTGAAGCTCCCGGCAGGTCTAACCATAACAAGGAAATGACTACAGGACTCAGCAGGGCTAAATATGGAGCTTTTGGGCTAAACTTTATGTTTCACATGACTTGATTCAGAAGTTTAAAAGCTCAACTTTAAACATGGAATGATGTGATGACACACAAAAATGTTTGATGACAGAATTTAGCACAATTTACAGCCTCTTGGAGAGAGGATCTGCCACTGAAATAAGTGGCTCTGTTGACATTGATGTGTCAATATATATGCTGGAATACAATAGTAAAAGCTAGAAATGTGTTGGTTTTTTTACCACTTGTGAGCACTTAATCTTGTAAAGGTCTGTTACTGGGTGGCTGACTTTTGAATTATGAAGTAGTGTGGAAAGAAATATGATTTTTCTAAATTTTGTCACGTATTCCTTTCACTTCAGTTCAGATTTCAAGTATTTGATTAAAACTCTGTTGTTATTTGTTTAGTTCACATAGAAATAATTTTATTTCAGAATTCATCTACAATACAAAGTGCATTTTAACAGTTTTTCAACAAATGTTTTTATTTCAAAATGAATATAGATAAGGAGTTAAGGCCACATCTGCATTGAAACTGAAACGTCAAACTTATTAAGTTGCAAATCAACCATAAAGTGGATAAATGCTATTTGATCCACCAATTAGTGAAAAGATACTAAACTACTGTACTTTCTTTTTTCTTTTAACATAAGAAAAGCCCTTTTTTTAGACTAAAAAATTAAAGAAAAAGCATAAAAATTTAATTACACTGAGTTTTGATAATAAACCTTACATTTACAGTTAGTAACATTGCAATTAAATTAACTTAGAGTAGAGTAGTAGAAATAATAAATAATAAAAGTAAATATATCTGACAATCCAACAGGCAAATTGAAAGAAGCTGTCCACCACAGGCAAACCCCTTAGTACAAGAACTAAACTTTGACATTTTTCTACTCTGACCTTACAATCTCAACATCTCCCACTTCTGCTCCACAGGAAAGTTTTGCCACCAACTGAGACAACCCCCATTGGGAATGTGTTGAACTGAACGTCAGCAGGGATAAATAAAGGTCTAAAGTGAGCAGCTACCCCAAGGGTTTTCTCCAGAGGGACGTAACTCCCCTCCCTCTGTTCTCTAATTGATATATAATAACACAGGGACTCTACAGGAGTACTTTTGACCTCTGACCCTGACCTCTGATGGTCACGGCTGGGGCACAGGTTTGTGTGATACTGCCCTTGTGACTTTGATCTGCGCTGTAGGTGAAGCAGCTACAGGGACAGTAAAATGATGTGTGTTAACTTGAGCTGCTCAGAGTCTCTGAGTCAGCACAGTAGATCACACACCTCAAAGATACTGAGGTCGGTGGACATAGACCAGTGGAAGGGTGAAAAGTTCAGTCCAGTTCTGTTATTTTTTTTAAAGCACATGTCTTGGTCTTTCATATTTTATACAAATTTTTAGATTATAAAGCTCTAAGGAAATCTAAATTACTATGGTTTCTGCTAACATGTTTTGGGGAACTCAAATGTAGGGTCAGTTGATGGGTGTTCTTGACCTTATTTGTAAAGAATCTTTTATGTATCACTTGGTAAACTGATTGGAACCTTCCTGATGTTTGCTTACTTTTCTTTCACAGACAAATAACTCTCGATTTCATCTCACTGGTACAAATGGTGGGAGATATTTTCTTTGTGCTGCTAAAAAGGCTTAAAAGATTGCTGATTTTATAAATGCACGACAGATCATTTTTATTTATTTTCTGTAGAACAAAATGAAAGAGAACTTTAAGTAAAGTAAGAGTTTGGCATTGTATAAAACTAAATTATGACAATTTAAATAAAGCAAATCTAAAGGTATCGAAAAATTTTTTAGTGCTACTTCATCTAGAGGTTCATGCAACCATTTAATTTAATTTATAATAATTCATAAAGATGATTGCTGTCTATTATTTACTTAAATGTAATGGTGCAAAGCAATTTTTTATCTTTCTTTATGACTTTCAGTCCCAGAAAACTACTTTTAAAAGCTGGAATGTCTACAATAAATAAATATCCAGCTGGCTTGTGGGATCCAAAGAGATCTGTGGGCTAACAGGCAATTGCAGCACATTAAAGGACATTTCATCAGCAGGGCTTACCAAAAGAAAAGTGAATGCACACCTCATACTTCACTTTTCTTCTCTGTGGACAGCTTTGAGCTTCTATAAGCAGCCTATCTTTTATGTTCCAGTCGTGGATACCTCAAAAGCAATCACCCTGCGATGCTGGAAGGACTGTTGATAGTGTGGCAATAGAATCAGTTCTGAAAACAGAGGACTCACAACTATAATGCAAAACCATTTGTAATGTTTTTTTTGTTTGAATTTATTTTTTTAAATATATATGTTTGGTAATATGTTCGTTCAAAAAGGATACATCTTCCATACTGCAGTTCTAAGTGTTTTGTCACGTTGAAAGTATATTCTACAGTTACAAAATGTAATGACACAGCAAAAGAATATTTAGTGCGAAAATAGGGTAACAAGAGAATGTTTTCATTTCAACAGCAATTAATGGTTAAAATTTTGCTTGCTTGGCTCCCACTTTGAGTGGCTGTTAGCCTGTTAGCGGTTAGAATTCCTCCCTGCTTCTCCAACCAGAGCACGCACTGACCACAGTCTGTAGCAGGTAAGACACAACATACTAATCACCGCAGGACTTTTCCAGCGGGAGGCTCTTGTTTTCTTTTACTAATTAATTCAAAGTCTTCTTTTTTTTCTCTCCCAGATTTTAAAAATACATGTATTTTGTGTGTGTGAGTGTGTGTGTTTTTTTCTTTTCTTTTGTTTATAGGAGCAATTAAGTTCAGCCAATGCAATTCTGAAATTTGTTGTACTTGTTTCTACTCTGTTTTGGAAGTTTGGTTTAATATTTTTGGGGCAAATTAATATTGCTTTGTATTGCTTGATTACCCTTGTAATGGCTGGTTTTAATTCTTTGGGAAAATTTGTTTTATGTACAGATTTAAAATAAATAATCTAAGCCTTCATCTAAAGGTGCATTCAGAATGGAAAAGTCTGTTGGACTTAATTTGGTTACCTAATTTGGTCTGGATCGAGTCCTGAACCTTACGTTTGGTTTGGATTCAGACTTCCTTCAACCAGACTTTTCAGTTTTGAACCAAAGCTTGTAAACAAAAGCACATGACTGAAGATCTCCTCTGTCACTGGCCAGGAATTACAAGGTCCACTTTGGTCCAAAGCTCTGTTTACATCCCATAACGCCTGGCTATGGGGCCAATTTGATCCTGTTGTTTCCCTCTGAGCACAGAGCCCATTCAGACTGAGGAGAAGAAAAGTGAACTGGAGCTCAGTGCGAATGGAAATGAATCGAGACCACCTTGAAAAATGGGTCCTAGAGTGGTTCCTGGTCCTGGACCAGGGTTTGCTTGGCTGCATTCAAACTGTAAATCTGTTCCGGATAATCGGGGGAAATGAACTGTAGTTCACTATAACCCTTGTGCTTTCCTAGATGACCCCACCCTTACATTGACGTCTTCTCCCTACTATGACAAAGGTGGAAAAAGGTGGAAAGATAATCCATGGACACCAGTGTAGATCACAAATCATTGAAGAAAAAAGGTTCAGAGCACTGTCTAGTTTGTCTAGATGACCCAACTCCCAACGTTAAAGTGCCTAGGATAGCACAAGGGATACACAAACTGAATACACCCCAACTTTCCCCCAAAAACATATAAAGTCGTATTTTTTTGTAAAGCTTTCAATAAAAATGATCTACTTCATGGTAAACTAGGTTTTTCCGTCACTCAATCTGCATGCCATTCATCAATTAAGCCTTTACTCTAAACTAATAGCTAAATTCCTTACCTTCTTTTTTCCAATCACAATCATATTTTTGATTTTAAATCCATGGATCTCTACATTTTAGATGCTTTTGCTGGCCGTCCCCTACCCCGTCCAATGCTTTGTCATTATCTGGCCCTAAACCACCATCTATGGTCCGAGCTTATCCCACCAGCATGCAGGACCTCTAATCTAACCCCCAAAGACTATGGACTTATTTTATGTGCATCTTTTGTATCACACATTTTTTTCTTTATTTACATTCTTATGATCTCTCCTAAAATGAAGGTTACGATTTTAAGATGCTGTTGCTAGTTTCACAAATGTATCAAGAAAAAGGTTTGGATAACACAAACTGTCATTGCTGAGAAAACTGTTGTGTGAAACCTAAATTATTTACAGGATCTGTGACTTGATGCGGAAAGTATGCAGAAAAAATGCCAATGTTTTGCAAAAAAATGTCAAGAATGCAGAAAAAAAGCACCAATCTTTCATTGACTGTTGCTACAAATATATCATGAACTGTGATGTGTTTGTGTAAAAAACAAACAAAAAAAACCAGGAGATTTCATAACAGTTGAGATCGGTGCTCATAACAGTTAAGTTGTACGTTTGTCAACTCTTCTACTCTTTAAGCAGAACAGTTCAAGCCTAGAATGTGGGCATGTAAATGTAAGACATGACCAGTTTCCAACAAAAGTTGTGTTTCTCAGGCCTGTCAAAAAAAATAATGTATCTTTTGATAATGAATTGCAGCAAAAATGATGGTTTCCAAATGCTGTAGATGTACACAGTTTCTGGCAAAGACAGCAACTTTGTATCCCCTGTTGCCATGAAGAATCGAGCTCACGTTGTATATACCCATTAATTCTATTCTGCATGCACAGCTGGTGTCTAGGGTGTTGGTTTGTTGCTGAAGAATGCTTTCAAAGCATGCAAGAATGTAATCTTTAACAGTCTTTAGTGGTGGGCTAAGTCCCCTGGACATTGCAAAGCAATCAGCCTGCCTCCCAGACCGATAACAGTATATCTGAATTACAGGCACTCTAATACACAGACCCACACCCATCAGTCCATTCGGTGGCTCCAGGGTGAACATCTTGGGGAAGCTAAGCTCTTAATTTGTTCTGACCAGAGCCCGTTGTGTCTCAGTAGGCCAATAGCTGCGGCCTTGCCATCAGTGAGTGTGAGTGTTTGTGTGTGCATGTCTTTGGGAGAGGGGACTCGGTGCCACCACCACATTATGAGAAATCATTTGTGAGCAGCGGTCTCCCAGGGCACGGAGCTTATCGGAGCGCAGTCAGTGGATGACGTGAGTAATTACAGATGATTCACCTTGAGGACTTGATCAACAGCAATACATCTATATGTCTGTTTCGCTTGTTCCTGCGTACTCTCTTGTCACCCCCCCCCCCGCGCGCGCCTTCCTCTTCCTCTTTTATCCTTTCTCTTCTTCTTCTTTTTGATCCTTCTCCCATTCTCTTCTATTCCTCACTGGACTTGCTCTCAGTAAAGAAAGGCTTTGGCTCTCATCCCTGCAGCATTTTTATGAACTGGATAACCACACACTTTGTCCGGGCTAGTTCAAAGCAAAAACTTGAAATAAAGCAGACTGCTCTGAGCAAACTGCATAACCTCTGTCACACATTCCAATGTCCACTTCTGGATCGAGGACCTAATATTGGAGCTTCTTTTTTTTTAAGTTCCTCGTATAGGAATGACTTTGGTTTGCATCTCCATTAATCCTCTTCTGTATGTACTTTTTGTGAAGCAGCTGCAACTGCCAACTTAATGCTTTATAAACCCCCACCCGGTAACTATTTAAGGTTTTCTTTGAATATGTTTGCTGTGGTTCAGCTTCTTGAAGAAACAGCCTTCTTTGCTCTAGCATCATGGTGCCACGGCAAAATACGGAAACAAAGTTTGACAGCTTCATGGAACAAATGACTGGATTACCTTAAGCCCCTGCCAAGGAGTAATTCTAACACTTAATAAAGAGAAAACATCTGCATCTATATGTGTGTGTGTGTGTGTGTGTGTGCGTGCGTGTGTGTGTGTGTGTGTGTGTGTGTGTGTGTGTGTGTGTGTGTGCACAGCAGAGAAAGAGAAAGACAGATAACAGACTCAGCACATGAGTCTAGCAGGTTAGACAAATACACTGTGAAGAAGAATTCATCACAGGGTTTAGGATGCAAAGAGAGACTGAAGAGCAGAATTACTTTTATAAGTCCATCGTTACTGTCATGGTTATCTTTATAAAAAATGTTCATAAAGGTTCTATTTTAGAGAGAAATTTTAAACTTTAATTTCAATTTTATTTCTGGCTTTAAAACAAATACATTCATAAGAATCAATGTATCTATAAATGCCAGTACAAGTGAAAAATCTGAACTTATCTAAAGGTTTTTAACTAACCCCTGACAATGGCTGATACTTTTGTTTGTTTGTTTGTTTTATTAAAATTGCATCACTAAATGGAGAAATAAGTGTGCAAAATATATCAATATGTGCACATTTTTATACATAAGTTACTTTTCAAGATTCTTTTGACTCTATAAGTAAGTTTTGAAACTTTAATATGGCCTTCTGAGTCTAAATTTTCACAAAGCATTAAAGTCCCCCAATAACTTGTTTTCTATTAAAACAATCCCAGTGGTGTTGTGATTATGATTACGAAGTTTTTAACCAAAAGAGTGAGTGAAGAGCTTGACAAAAGGGGACGAACGTGGTTCAGAGGCAGCATGTTTTAATGTTAAGTCAATGGTACAGTTGCAGTCTGAGGTCCTGCGGCGCAATGTGAGCTGCAGGCACAGCGCGAAGGTCTGGCAGCAGCGCGATTCGAGCAACAGGTAAGAGTTCAAAGATCTGAACTCTGGTGAGGTCGCTGCACTGTATGAACCAATCAAGGTGATGTTTCCAGTGACAGCTGCTAGAATACACATCCAATTTGGTGGATCGACCCGATAGTTTTATAACTTCCATCCATCAGCAGGGTTTTCCGGAGCCCGTCCCGGCTATAGTTGGTTGAAGGCTGGCACACCCTGTCTTAAGGCCCATGGAGGTGGAGCAATCAGGATCACTATGCCGGCTCCTGGGAGGCCAGCTGGCGGCCCAACAGAGAACCGCTGCAGGGCGGGGAGCCAGCCTGCTTGGGCCTCCTGAATTTTATTATATTTTTCTTATTTTCATCGAGGCAATAATTAAAGAGGTCCCCTGATTTTATTCTTGTTTTTATTTTTTGTTATTATTTTTACCCTCTCTGGGACAGCAAGCCAGGGAGCACAAATGTGGAGAACACATTTCACGAGTGAAAGCTAATGGGACTCTAAGTTTAAATTTAAATATGTACAGCCAACGACAAAATCAAGCCTTGTACGCACTTAAAATATGTGTGGGCAATGCAACAATGTGCCATATTCTCTTCTACTGAACCTGAGCTTGTGCACGCTAGATGGGGCAGGTCAGGAAGCTTGTGCATGCACTCCTGGGCCGTTGTGGAATCATGTCTCATTAATTCAAACAGAGCTTTTTTGCAATATTTCTAGTAACAGCAATTTAATCAGAAATACTCAGAAATGCAAAAATGAAATTCTTTCTTTTTTTTTCTTTCATAGGAAAAGACAACACGCATATGTCAACAACTCTAAAAACATGATTTTCATTTTGGGGCACTTTAACCCTTGTGCTATCCTATGACCCCACCCTTACATTGAGTGTTCTCCCTACCATGACAAAGGTGAAAATATTTCATGTAATCCATGGACACCAGTGAAGATCACAAATAATTGAAGAAAAGGGTACAGCACACTGTCTAGTGGGGTCTAGATGACCCAACTCCCAATGGTAAAGTGCCTAGGATAGCACAAGGGTTGAGAAAATTAGTATTTAATCAGATTTATTTTTTAAATTATATTTTGTGGAATAAAAAGTGCAAAATATGTAACTTCAATGGTACGCCCGCTGCTTATTTTACCATTTTTGTAATGTTTTAGTGCACCACAATTTTTTTTTTATTTTAGATGATACATTTTGTGTTACGATCCCAGAAACTGATGTGGACGTAACAATTTGGTAAATGTCAGTAAATATTAGTGCATGTGTGGAAATCTGCACTGCATTTCCTCCGGACAGATGCAGTAAAACAATATTTTGTGTTTTTGCATTTGTGTGTGTGTGTATTTTGGTTTCTGTTTGGTTTCCTTTCTGGGGTCTGACAGAAGAATGGTCAGTGTTTACGATGTCATAATAGAAAATGGTTTGGCTTGAGAGACAGAACAAAGCAGTGCATGCTGCTAAAACATGGATTATAAAGTGGAATGTCAGATAGTGGGATTCAAAAGTTCATATATAAAAATCTGTTGTCAAAATGACATTTTCTACAAAGACATTGAGTTTATTTATAATCAAAGGTGAAGGATTGAGCATATCTTACAAATGTTTACCTCCTAAATCTGTCTATAAACACAAACAACCAAAGAACCACACATGGACGCATCATGGTTTCCTCTGAGCATGTTAACCATATGGCACACTTTGAATACTTAACCTTTAACCTGTGAGACAAACAACTGACAAACGACTAAAGGAAAAAAAGTAGGTTAATCCTCACTTGACTCTGTGGTTTAATGACAAAGTGGGATCCACTTAAAGGTGAAAGTCCTGGTTTTTAAGGCAAAAACCAACTTTTATTTAATATAAAATGAGCAAAGTCAAGCAGAATAAAGGCATAGAGGTGAAATGTACTCACTCCATGTGACGGGTAGGAAATCCATCCTAACTCCCCTTGGCTGGCTTTGGAGTCTAACAGGTTAACTGTGAAAATACGAAAAAGGAAGCAGGAAACAAATATTTAGTTTTAGCAAGCTGACTTGCTTACATGTAACTGAACAACCATAAACCTTAAGCAGTGTTAGAGATTGATTACTCAGCTGCAACTCACACACTCAATTTCAGATGACTGTCTCTGTAAGGAGAGTTCAATACATATATTTAACCCTTAACTCTGTTAATCTCACGCATTATGCAGCTTCTACCCTCTCAAAAAAATAAAAATTGATTTTAGAGCTTTCTTGAACTGACTGTTCAAAAAATGAAAAGCTCTATATCAGATTTTTAAAAGTATCTTTCAATTAAATTTATATACCGTATTTTGGATTATGTATCACGTTTTTTGTATAGTTTAGGGTACGATTCATACCTAACACAGGTGCCACTTAAGTTATGTTCACATGCCACACATTTAAGCGACTACTTTTAATAAAAAGTCTATGTAAACGTGTGTATATGCGTGTTTTTGGTTTCTGCGTTCAAAATTTGTGCGTACATGCGTACATGCTACTAGAGGTGCAGAGACAATTGGATTCTGTGATATACCATTTGGTGATGCTTGTATCAATTTAAAATGTTGTCAAGACAATGTTTATTTATTATTTATGAGCGTCCTAATAATCATAACAGTAATAAAAGCACATTTAGAAGATGCGTGTTGGTCCAAACGGCAAATGCTTAGCATGGCGAAAAAGAAACAAGCAAAGCTTGTTTACCCCGCCTCCCCTTTTTGTTGTGTTTCTTTTGTGTGACTGCTCCTGGATGAGGCAAGCTTGTGTACCCTCTCTGAGTTTTGAATGAGGAAGTCTTTGCAGACGTTTGGTGTACTAACTGTTTGATCCAAGCAAAAAAACAAACGGCTTCATGCCTGTTTCAGAGCAAAGGTGTCCCACTTGATTAGTTACCGTTTGCATCCTGACAGCGACCGGACCGGAAATAACAGCGGTTTCCGACTACGGCCTGAGGCTGAAAGGCAACACGCTGATGTGGCTCCAGCTGTCCTCAAACAGCAAAATCAGCGCACAAAAATACCTTTATAAGTCATGTGATCTCAGTTGGTGGTGTCCTGAGTTGACGTCACTGACGTACGACTCGCATCTACTGGGGAATATCTGATTTGTATGCTTACATGGCACACGCAAATGCACGTATCCGATTCGTATCCGATTTATTTCCACATATGAATGAGGCCTGCATCCGATCTGAGAAAAATGGAATCCATGCACTTTTTTTTCCTGCTTACACGTTCACCGGTCATATCCGATCTGTGCCGCATGAGAGGAAAAAATCGAAATTGGGTCACTTGAACCATGCAGTGTTAATGGGGCACAAGTCTTTTATTTATTGGAATACAAATGCAGGAAAAAAAAGACTGGAGCAAAATTCGTGAGATTTGCACCGCTTCCACAATTTGCACTGTTTCTTCCAACTATGAGTGGCAAACATGAACTACTATCGGGTAGCGACAGTCCTGTGTGAACACCATGTACATCCAAAGACACATTTCACGCGTGTGCTGTGTGAACGTAGCATTAAATGTGATTTTTCAACAATGCATGGTAACAACCGCTAGAGGGCAGTGTAGGTGTGTGTATCAGTATTTGCTACTGACAGCAACGCCGAAGAAGATGCGCAACTAAGTCTTACGCCAGGTTTGGCAGAATTGTTCCAAATCAACACACAGGGGGAAGAATTTAATATATTCAGTAATTTGTAGTGATATAAATAGTTTAGTTGACTGGTTAGCATGAACTTTATGCTCTGATTATCTGAATAATTGTTCAAATATTTTTAGATTCCTTCTGTCTCTTTTTCTGTTTCAAGAGGAAATGTCTGTTCCTGTTCTCGTATTTTGTTAAACACATTTCTCCCAAAAATACAACTTATATATGTTTTTTTTTTATTCTTTATTGGGGATTTAATGGCTACTAAGACTTAAACTTTGGAGTAACTATTGTCCAAAAATATGATACACATGTTTTTTTTTTAAACTGCACAAGTAGAATAGCTAATTTCCAGAGTTAGAACTACCATTGTTCCTTTAGGGCTGTGAAGACATACCTCCCTGTTCCTCCAGGAAACAACACTGAACAACACAATGGGATGTCTTCAGGTATAAACATGCTGCAAGTTATTTGTATGCTGGTGTGCTCTAAATGCCTCTAAAGGTTAGTAAACAGGGAATGTTGAGGTTTTCCATCAAGCTAATCATAATTCTTATAATTCCTATTTTTATTGACAGAGTAATTACGCCTCTGAGAACAAAAGCCAGACTTATGCAGTAAATTTAGTTTTGTCTGGCAAAAATCAAAATCAAAAATGTATTCAAATAGCCATCCATATCCACACACTGGATATCCTGTAGCTGATGCATGGTCTTTTTTTATCTCAAGATATCCTGAAACTGAGTAAAATGAAGCCAGTCTTTCAAAAACCAAAACATGCATTTCTTTTCAAAGACACTTGGTTTTTGATCCCAAAGCCCATTTCTACGCAGCTACAAACTCATCCATGACAAATTGACTGTAACCAGGTAAAGCACAACTGTTTCAAATCTAAATTCAAATGCAATCAGCTGTTTCAGAAGTGGTCAGAAATTCAATTGGCCACACTTCAACCATAATATAAATTAATTTACAAAGAATGCCAATAAAGTTAGTTGTGTGTATGCTGCCAAGAAAAAAAGAAGAAAAAAAAACTATATCCAGACTTCAGGCACCAAAGAAAGAAAATCCATGTCAGAAAACAGAAAAGTTGACAGATAAAAGTAAGACAAGAAGCTGAATGAGATGAAATTCCAGATTGAGGCTTCACAGAAACAGGTTTCTCATAAAGATGTTTACAAAACTAAAGCTGGCATAGTGTCCTGCTGTCAAGTAGAGCTCTTGTATGCCAACTCAAAAATAAATTTTGGGGGTTATTGTACAAAAGCCTCTAAGCTGTGTTGGCCAAATAGACTCTGACATAAAGCATCTTCATGGGCTTAAGCAAGGAACTGGGGCAATTCTTACACTTAAAAGTCCCACTCTAAACACATTTGATCAATTTAAAAGCATTCCCAGTGGTCTTTTGATTATGATTATGCCAATTTAGGCATAATATTAGAAAAAGAATTGTGTGTTGTTTTCTAGGACAAAGTTTGTGCTGAGCAGTAGGAGTTCATCAGAAATTCGCCTCTGAGTTGGCACTGAAGTTAGCCGCCGCAGATATCCCATCAGCAGTGTAACAAAAAAAGCCAAGCAATAGAGTTTTAAGTCAGAAGACAGCTCAGACGAGGAAAATTAAGAAGTTAATGTATCTATTTGTCTGCAATTCAATGCATCAGAATGGAGCGGAGCAGTGAGACTTTGGCCAGCCCATTTCACAAAAGAGGGCTTTTCCAAACATCGCTTTTTCCACTGCTACTGATTTATTCCAATTTGAAAAAGGAAATACTCAGAAATGCATTTTTCAATGGAGTGGGTCTTTCAGAGGAAGTCCCAACAATGAAATGAATGATAAAAACATGTTGAAACACAAGGAACAAAGGTTAATGCAGTTTTGTGTTCACCTAGAAGGCATGTCCTTTTAAATGGCTGTGGTTGTGCATTAGGCCCAGAACCACAAAAAAGGAAACATTTTTACATGTTTTTAATCTTTCAATAAAGTTAGAATAAGATTAAGACAAAGACAAACGAATATAAAGACACACTTGTGTAACAGTTTGTGGGATGCAGGGTTTCAGCGGATGTGCTAGTTCTCCTTAAATACTTAACAAACAATAAAAATTAAATAAAATGTACAGAAATGTTCTTTCTCATGTTCAAAGATTAGCTACACAGAAGTGTACAAATCTTCGGTCAAAAGATTTTTGTGAGCCAGGAAGGGTCGCTATGACACCACTGTGGCACAAAAACTGAATTTACACCGAACAAACACTCTGACTCATGTTTGTGGGGTAAAAGTAAGGAGCAAAATAAGTGATTGAGTTAAATAATCCTTATTTTCGCATGAGGTAAATTTTGGATGGGGATCCAACACAAAAGTCTCAGAAAACAAGTGATGGCTTATTTTCTAACTCCGAGCACTTAAAAGAATGCAAACTTTATCTGTGGGATGGCAGGGCAGTCAGGTAGCTGAGTGGCAGCGGACACATCACTATTAGAGTCAAATGAAGCTATCTGTTCATGTCAGATAATAGCAGCTTGGCGTCCAGGGCCATTGCTTCCAATTTACATTTCTCAACGAGCCAAGCCCACCACTCAAATTGAGCTGAGCGAAGGAATTTGTGAGCAGAAAATTAGACAGCTCTCATGTCGCATGGGGAGGGACGGCCCCTCCAGATGCACTATAAATGTGCATAAAAAAACAGATTAGAAGCAAAGTCATGAAAAGACTTGTCAAAATCATGTCAAAATCATGTATGCAAATATAAGATTCAATTTGAAAATAAAGGCATATTCGCAGCTGAATCTATGCTTGAACTCCTTCCTGCTTATACCCACTCACACACATTAAAGCGGCTGCAAAATATGAACATTCACTAACATTTGCTGACAGCCCTCACTCAATCTTTCTCTTTTATTTTCTGTCAAACACACACACGTACAGTAACACACACAGTTAGCAACCCAAGCAGCTAAGCAGATAGCCCCTACCCCATCAGGGAGCGTCTCTAAACAGGAGTATTAATAGCAAACGCAGTCAGCCTGTCTGAGAGAGAGCAAAACATCAGAGGTAGAAACAGGTGAATCAATAAAGCAAACCGAGACCACCGTCTAAAACCCACGGCAGAAAGCTGAACCTGGCGCATGAAAGTCGTCAGCAACACTGGATATGTAGTTATTATACATGCTGTACAATCATATATTTAGTATCGTATGTTGACCACCAGAGCAGAGAAAGAAAATGAGCTGGACACTCATTTCAGATGACTATCCTCTCATGATTTACCACTGAGCCAACGCGATTGATTTCCCAGCTCACATTTTGGACCGGCCCCTCGCTTCCAACAACCTTTTCACAGCTGATGAACATAGAAGACAAAATCAAGATGAGTGGAACAAGACCAGGAAGAGACATCAGCTGAGAATAGAATAGAATAGAATAGAATAGAATAGAATAGAATAGAATAGAATAGAATAGAATTTACTGCACTAAAAAGGAGAATGGAAGTCTTATCCTCCATGAGAGGGTTGGAAGGCCGCAGTGCAGGCAAAGCACGGCGACTTGTGTCTGTGTTAAAGGGTGAAGTGTTCACCTCCCATTATGAATTATTCAAGAGCAAAGTGGCTCTGTCTGATGTTGCTGTTACTTGCCCAGCCCCTCTGCCCCTATTTCTATACATCTTTCTTTTTTCTTTCTTTTTGCATTCTTTCTAGGCTTACTCCTCATTCTCATGAATTCAGACTTTTAGCACCTTGTTGGTTTATGTCTTTGTGGCTAAAAACTTGCAGGGATGCCCCATGATAGAGCCTTAAACACCCTTTGTGAATGAATAATGAGTCTTTAACATTAGGTCAGTGTTTGGTGGTAGGAAACCAAACATTTCCAAAGTAGGGTGGTTAGAAACATGTATTTGTTTTCGTACAAGGTCCACAATCTTTGTAAGATATGCCTGTCAATGCGCACGGAGGCTCATCAGCACAGCTGGGCGGCTCCAGTGAGATCTCCAATCCGACCAGTTTTAAATATCCGAGGCCTCCAAATCCCTACCTGCGACGTTTTCCAGATCACAATCTCAGATGACCCCCCCCCCCCAAAAAAAAAAGAAAGAAAAAAAGAACTGCACTCCATAGACTTAAAACTGTTACGCACTAAAAAAAACCGCGCCCCCGTTTCGCCGTTTTTCCACCCCACGTTTTTGAATGATTGACCACTTATGATCTAATAACAGAAAAAAAAGAAATGGGGACAAAATAAAAAGCTGGGTGATGTGAAACTAATTTGAACATTTTGAGTTTGGTTGTAATCTTGAATTTTAGCGATAAAGGGGCAAGATGATCAGAAAATCGCTTTTTTTATATATGAAACGGTGTATTTTCAGTATCAGTAAAGTAACGTTTAGAGTAAAATTCAAAGTATCACGGTGATCAAAGTTCCGTTTTTATTTTTTATTTTTGAACAACTTTTTTTTCAATTCAAACCAGTACATATTTGTCCGCGGATTGATGATCAGACACCTCTTCAGCAATAAATGCACACATTTCCTAAATGTAATCATCCCTGACTCTAAAAAGTTTTGAAAAAATAAAGAAATAAAAAACAAACACGCAAGTCATTTTGTAAGGAAAAATAAATACAGCTCGGCGTGACAGTTCATCTGGGGTGCGCATTTGGAACATAAAGTCACTTTTGCGCATGCTCTCCTGAACAGACAGACTTCCCAAAACTCGTTTGAGTGATGTTTGTGAAGTGGCCTGGACATTTTTTGACTCAGCAAATACTTTGTATCACTTGTATTTGCCCCGTTGTGGCTCTGATGGTGTGCGTCCGCACTATTTGAAAGCAGGGGCGAGGGGATTTGTCTTGGTTTTCTGAACAGCATCCGCCTTGCGGACAGGAGAAGAAGGGCTCATCGTTTGCGTCAAAACGGCTCCAGAAAGTGCATGCAACTGCACGTCGTTTATCCAATAGGATGAGCGTTGAGAGCACTGACACTCTCTGGTGGACTAGCAGGTGAAAAATGTCACTTGAATCGTCTGATTTGTTCTATATTTTGGATACTTAACTCCGTTCCTAAGAGGATTTACCTCTCCAAGCTGCCTGTGTGTGTGTGCGTATATGTGCGCGCGCCTTCTCTTCATGGCTCCACAGTTTTCTACCTCCTCACTCACATCAACTTTCAAACACAACACAAACTCCCCTCACTTACCCTTCGGAGCATTTTCGGCTATGGGGGTGAGTTTTTCAGTGTTCTCGCATTTTAAAGATATCCATCAGCCTCTAACATCCGCTCTGTCCCTCCATGCGCCGCGGCTGTTCGGCTCAGGATGGAGAAGCGATGAAATCAGAGATTACAATATCGTATCCTCTTGTTCGTCTATTATCACAGCGTGGAGAGTGAAAGTAATTACTGTCAAATCTAAATAAATTGTATTTTGCTTTTGTTTGATTTTTATATGTATTAAATAAACTCCAAGGGCTTAAGATAAAACTGATTTGTTTGGGTTTTTGTTTTTTTTGTGGCTAGAGCTGCTGCGGTGCGCATACACACGCACACACATTGTTCTTCTTTAAATTTCAGTTTAAAAACTTTTTTGCTCCGGAAATATTGAAAACTCAAATTGGGTTATAGAAAATACATATTCCTAAAAGCAAAAGTTTTCCTTCATTTATCTTTTCTTTCATTCTTTGTTTTTGTAATAAAAGAGTTGTGGAGAACTCCTGCCCCTGCCCCCCCCCCCCCCCCATTGCCTTTCTTTAACATTCCATATTAACACACTGGGGTGTAACTGGGGTCATTTTTTGTTTTGGGATTTATTTTTCTTTCTCCCTCCGGTGCCTCGCCTCTAACATATAGGATCTTTGCTTTCATTTAATCACTTTCTGAGTTACAAGCTGACACCTCATTGCCTGCCTCTGCACCACAGCTAATGCATTCATAAATGGAGCACAGATTTGATTTCTGCTGTATTTTTATGAGGAGCAATTTAACTTGCATTTTTCTTTAGCAGCCTCATTAGATTATCACCGAGTTCCACCTTTTTTCACCAAGTCATTTGTCTGTGTTTAGCACAAGCTTAGAGACAGGAGCATCTCCTTCAACTTTAACTTAGAGGTGAGACAATAGCCTCGTTCGGGTGTTGATAAGTTAATAAATTGTAGCACTTTGAATACTATTAATTTAGATAGTAAATAACGTTTAATTCAACAACTTTTGTAATCTTTTACTTTGAAGATGGCTGTCCCGTGTGGAGCTGTGTGCCATCTCCCATTGGGTTTAAATAAAAGTGCAAACAAACGCACAAAACCTAAAATAAACCACGGAAAAAGCATAAGGCAGGAAAAAGGGGTTCTTTATTTTTGATCAGGTAATAAGTTTAAGTTTAAAATGAAGTTTAAATTTACATTCATAGACATTTAAGGATCTCCTGTGCGCATGATCAGAGAAGCGAAGTCTTACTTTGAGGTAAAAGTCACTAAACAGCCTAAATACGGTGTAAAAACGGCGTTTCCCTGCAGCCCTCTGTGCTCAACATTTCCTTCCAATCGAGTTCGTCTGACAATTACGCAGGGAAGTGGGGCAGACGGACAGCTCAGCGTGGACCGATGAGACGCACAGAGTTCCCGCAAATCTCTAAATAAACTCACTGCGAGCTGTTCTGGCATTTTAACATAATTCATCCCAGTTTAAGATGATCCTCTCTTTTAGAGAAAATAAATAAATAAATAAATACTGTCCTAAATGAGTCTCTGTCTGTCCTGCCGGGATCCGTCCCTAGGTTGAGCATTCACTCATGTTTGGTGCTCTGTGGTTGTCACCTTTTGCAATCTTTCTTTTCTTCCCATCCCGGTGAGTTAAACAGGAAAGCGCACCGCGGTGTGCGCCGAAGCGCACATTTTCCAAACACACACACATACACACAAGAAACCCACGCGCACAGACAAGCAAGCGTAAAACCCAAGCAGAAATCCGCGCAGCTCCGGAGTTCCTCTTACCTTCATTGAGGGGGTAAATGACGCAAAGGGCAGGAAGGAAGGTGGACACAAAAAGGTGTATTAAGAAAAGAGGAGATCGCAGATCGCAATCCATGGCGGCGGATCAGAGGTGCATAACTCCATGAAGCCACTGACTAGTCTGGGAACGTCTCCTCTCCACTCGGCGCTCGCTGCCTCTCCTGCTCCGGCTCCCTCCAGCTGGAGCAGTTTTCCGCTGGGTCCTACAGAGTCTGACGACGAGCGAAAGCAAGCCGCTCAAGTTCATCACAGGTCAACCTGCAGCCTGGACCACGTGACGCTCTGACTTATTACTTTACTTATTTATCCAGTTGCTTTTCATGTGTTTCCTTCACTTTAGTCCATCTTTTTATTTCTTGTGCCAACCCCCACCCACCCCCCCAAAAAATATATAGAAATGCATAAAATTATGTTTAATCAAAATGGTATTTAACAATACAACAGGAACGTTTAAATTAAAGTTTTTACTGGAATAAAATAACAGTTTCTCTTGTATTGAAAACACAGTTAGGATAAGTAAATAAACAAACAAACAAATGAATAAATAACTGTATCAATAAACGAGTTGCTTTTTTGTCACAGTTGCAGTGTCCTTACTTCTAAAACAGAAAATGAGAATTTTATCCATTTTGCTCCTTTCCTGTCATGAAAAAGTGTGTGGTTATGTTCTGTACTATTATAATGTGGGACTCTTCATGTAGGTAATAAACAGAAAATAACAGAGTCTCCTGGGATTTAATGTTTGGACAAGCATAAATAAAAAAAAAGAAGTAAATTGACAATACTGGGTAAATAGTCTTATAACTAATTCTGCAAATGTGCAAAACATTTAATCTATTTATTTTTCTTATTTCTTCTTATTATTATTATTTCTTTTTTTTTAATTTCAGATTTGACTCTATTAGAACTTTGCTCCTGCTTTATACTGGTTTGAGACTGGAACAATGAACAATATCCGGTCTTGGTTTCAAACTCCTTTCTGAGCCCCCACTGGGAAAGAAAATACTATTTGGGCCACAAGAGCACACTGAAGGCCTCACAGGAGAAGGGAGTGCATGCATGAAAACCTTGTGCTTTGTTCTGATAACAGTATTACTGCACAAACTGAAATTTTATTACATGATTTCAGGTTTAAATTCAACACTTCTAATATGAATAGCTTTCATTTGCGCTCTAAAAAAATCTGTTTAAGCTTTTTTATATGTTTTGCTAATCACCTACTGAAGGACAAAGTTTTATTTATCATTATGTTGAAGGACAAGTGATATGCCATGCATTTGGTCCAACTGTGGGCTTTCTCTGAGTGGGCCATTAGAGGCCCCCTACACCGCAATGCTTCATATAAACTGAACGACTGTGGCAGCACAGTAACGTCAGGGTCCTCACTGAGACACCAGCTGTTGTGGTGGGGGGTTGGAGGCTGGAGGTTAGGAAGGCATGTGATGTATGAGAAAAGTTAAAGGACACAGCGCCCACTGGGCCCAACAACATAGCTCCGTTTAGACTTGGAGGAACTGCTCTTGAATTTAAATGCCTCCATAAACTACTTTGTGTTTGCACATTGGAGAAATGCAGGGGGTGTGATGGAGCCTTGAACAATATATCCATGTGATTAGTTAGTGTTGCACATAAAACGGTGGAAGATGTCAAAGAATGATCTTCTCTTGAGTTGGATCTAATCTGTCAGGCAAATTTCAGTCGTATGGAAATGGATGTAGCAGGACATAAAAGTTAAAATAAAGCTAATATCATTCAGCCATTTGTATAAAGTAGCAAAAACTGTTGCAAATGCTAGATTGAGCTGGAAAATTAACACCAGAAAACAAATTTACTATTCAAATATTGTATATGTCTGATATTTTACTAAACTTTCTTTTTTATATGCCAATTTTATCAAACCTTGCAACAAAGAAGTAAGTGGAGTTCAATGTTTTCAGCTATAAAATCCAATTTTTAAAATATTTCTATTATTTTAAGTATTTTATTTACTTTTTTCCACACTGCATTTATAGTAAATCCCCTAGAACAAATAACTGATTGGCTCTCAGAGATTCATTGTTTTTTCGGCAGGAAGGAGCGATGCCAGGCTGCATCAAGCTACATTATTGAGTGAGTATGGCCTGTGGATTTACAGCGGGTTTTAGCCATGCCAGCCATTGTCATACATCATCTTCTACATCCCTCTAATTCACTTATTACACACTGAAAAAGATTAATACGAGTAGCTCCACAGCTAGCAATCAATTCAGATGACGGCCATTGTGGGATTGTACTTTATGGGATGTATGTCTGTGGAGGGTATTCTCATTTAAATACAGAGGAGAAATTAATCCGCATGTCAGGGAAATCTTCCTTTTACTGAATATTTCTGTCCTTTATTTTTGAAAACAAGGACTTTAGAAGGTGAGAAATTTAACATATATTATTGTTTTAATCTTAAGCCACCCAATAAAAAAAAAAAAAGATGATCTGAAGACATATTAGGATACAATATTATGCACGGACTTCTGATTTTATTGTAAAATATGTCTGATTGTCATGCTGACAGTCGGACACAATAATAAGTAGTAATTGTTTTCATTTGCTTGTCTAAGAAGCACAGTGATTGTGTGCTTCAGTCAATAAACTGCAAGTCAGTGGAGACTAATTGTGGAAAATCTGTTTCTGATTGTGGTGAATTGGAAAAATGTGATGGTCCCCTCCCATCTACATCCACTCCAAGCTTTTTTTTCCCCCTCTCAATGGGTGCTTGTCCATCTTGATCTGTTGCCAGTGGAACAATCCAGTACAAAAAGAAGGAAAATATTGATTTCCAGCCAGAAGTTTTTAGGCGGCCAGGCTGAACAGAGAAACTCCAAACTCATGGAACAGATGTTATTTAAGAACAACTTCATAGTTTCCAAGACTGGGTCCTCTTAGACAGTAAGACGCAAACAAACAAACACTTGGGTTGCTCACTGTCAGTTCTTTCTTCCTCCCTGTGGTTCTTCAGCGGCGCATTCCTCCATACTCACAACGCAGAGAGGGACAAAAACCAGTAGGCTTCTGGCCTGTAATACACCCCCCCCCCCCCCGATACACACACACACACCAAACATTGTACTACAGACAATCTCATACATTTGCCATACATTTGATTTCAGAATTATGTAATGAGCCTCATAGATTCTTTTTTTTTAATAAGGAGGGGGTCTTTCTTTTGAAAAATGAGCCCAATTGTGTGTCATACTGTTTACACCAAAATCTCAAAGAGCCCCACCGTTTCCTGTATTTGCACCAATGATTAATTGGGTTATGGTTCATGAGGCAAATCCCCCCTCTCACCCACTGAGAGATGGTCCTGATAGAGCTGACTGAGCAGCCATAACAGTTTGAGACAGAGCTGGGCCTCCATCCACAGCGCCTTGCGATCCCCAGCCACATTCACATATTGTTACAGATCTGTGGGAAAGGCGTTGGCAGAGATCAAAGTGTAAAGCTTGCTGGGTGTAGATCAGGGGTTTATAGGATTATTTTTATATAAACAGGAAAAAAAAGGGAGGGGGTATAAAATATAATTTCTAGTTGTTGACAGAGTGGACTCTCCTCATCAGGAAATCTGGAAAAAAAAAGTAAGTTACTACATCCATCATATTGCTGTGAGTAATTATGACTTCAGTTTTTTCTACTTTTGTTTAGCTGTTTTAATTTTTTTTGACAGAATGCAGAAATGTGACTCTTTTTAGGAGATAAAAAAAAATATTTTATCTAAGTAGCAATAATTCAGTGAACGGCATTTCCTAAGGTATCCTTTCAAAATAATTTGAGTAAAAGTAAAAAAAAAAATGATAATAAACCTTTAAAATTTTAAATTACTGGTTTCATTAAGATTCTTAAAAGTGGCTTTTTTTTCTGTAGAATTCTAGATCTTGTAAAATTTCAGAGAATATTCCGTTTTCAGTTAAGGTGTGGGTTAGAAATATAAAAAAAAATCCAAATGAAATTAAAACTTGTCTAAATATTTTATTGAAAATAAACATAGAAGTATCTCTTTTTTCTTGGCTTGGATTTTTAATCAAATCAAAATGAATACATTTGTAAAAAAAATTTGTACTGCTTTGCGGTTGACAGGAAGCCGTAAAAACAAAGGCGACCAAAGTTCTGTTTGAGAATGTGTTTTTTTGTCAGTTGAAACACTATTCTGTTAGCAAAACTGCGAAACACGACACATTACGTTATGCTTTGAAGGCTCCTTGCTTTACTGAGGTTCTACTGTTGGTAAAAGAAAACAATTTCAAACAGGTTTAGTAATGGCACAAACTGTGGAATTGTATTTTGTGGTAAAATGTTTATGGAATTTGATCGTACACATGCCTCTGCTTCAATCAACTAAAAAGATTGAATGTTAGCATCTGTGTTTCCAAGACACGTCAATGGGAAATTTAATCGAATGCATTTAAATCTACTTCAGAGGGTGTTTACGTGGCAGACATATGACAGTCATCCTGAACTGAAGGCTAAAAGGGAGAAAAACAATGAACCTCTCAGATAGACTGAGATCATTAGTGTGGTGGTGGTTCTCTGGCCTTACCTCCCACGAACACAGTAGCAGGCCAAGGCCGTTCCCCCTGACAGTTCTTCTCAACAACCTCCAACGTAATGATAAAGTGTCGCACCACACCGCAAAAACCACTCAGGAATGACAGGAAGAGCTCAGAAAGGAGTCAAAAGTGTCAGCTCAAAGAACAGAACCTCAAAGGCTCACTTTCAGTGAACTAGCAGTCATACTCCTATGGTCAGAGCTGCTTTGGTCAAATGAAGGGAGGCAGCTATACAACATTTTTCAATTAGTTGCAGCTGATTGATGGTATAGTCAAGTTAACCAGTATGAGGTGATGAACCACAAAATATGACAGACATTTCCTATGTTAAGGAAGATGAATATTTTTGTTTTTAAAGGACCGGTTAAAGAAAAAAAAACTATCACATCGGAGTCATCCAGTCTTCTACTTTCTTTATTTGTCGGGAAAAAAAGAGCAAAAAAAATGAAATAAGTGATTTTCACGTGGGAATGTATTTATCCAGTGAAACTTGAAACTGAACAGTTAAGCATAGGGGTTCATTTACTGTACACACTAAAGCAAACATGGCTAAACCATGGAGGCTGTTAATTAGAGGCGGGAGACTGCATTCGGTCTCTTTGATGGCTGTGAGGTTTTGTTAAAAAGCACAAAAAAAATGCAAGTGGGCTGACGGAATCTGCATTCTCTCCATTACAGTCACACACTCCCAGAGTGTTGATACTCAGTCGAATAGATTTTTTGAATATTCAACCAAAAGCTGTTCCTGCATATCGCTGAAACCCTGAAGTACAAATTACTTCAGCAAATCACACAGTGGAAAAACTTATTAAAGACCACAACAATATTTAAAAAAGCAAAACACAATTCCAGAAATTCCAAAATATGAAACAAAATAGTTATGTAACATTTGGGAAAACTAAAGTAATTTCCAGAAGTCAAAATGAAATGTTAAAAAATGAAAAAGAATTAGAAACCTGAAAAGGTAGGAACTATGGAACATTGCTAATTGGATGGTCATGTTGTGTATCAGTTTATGCCTAATAACCTTCCGTTGAAATGATGAAAAAACGTCATCAATCAATCAACGATGTCCCATAATAACTACCTTTTCCAGTGTCTTCTTTTGTTTCCTTTTTTTAATATTTTGTTCAGATGTCTGGAAATTACTTTTGTTTTCCAAGTTGCTTAAATGTATTATGGGATATTGCTGATAAGATGATCAGGTTTGAGCATCATTTCAACCAAAAGTTATTTAGCATGAAGTGATAGTGGATATGCCATGTACTAATCATAAAATCTTTATAAAATCATTGATTTTCTGGTTTCCTATTGTGTTTTGTTTTTTTAACATTACATATTGATTTCTAAAAGATACTTATGTTTTCCAAAGCATTTCATTTTTATTTATTTTCATTTTTTTGTAATTGTGTTTTGGTTTGGGACTTGTTTTGATTTCTAAATGTTATTTTTTTTTCTATCATTTGTTTAGTTTTTTTAATTGTTGTTGTGATCTTTAATTTGTGTCAAGTGATTTGTTGATGTGATTTTAATTTCAGGGCCACCGTAGAAATCCCTAAACTTTAGCTCTTAAAACTAACCATTTTAGCTTTGCATTGTCATAAAAAATGGCCCACTACAATAAAAAGGGACGGTTTTTGTGTCAAGAACTATGACAAAGTAAAACTGGAATCATTTTAACCCAGAGACATGATTTCCAGAGGTATTGAATAAAATGTCCCTATTACTGTAATTATAAACTAATTTCACCGTGTTGCAACATTACAACTGTAGCCAAGTCGGCTGAGGTAATTAGCAAGAGTGGAATGGAAGCATTTGGTTTCCTTTGCTGGGGTTTTTCCCAAATATGAGAATATGTGGTCGAATCAGCTGCCATCAATGTTTGAAGGACAGTCTCTGAGGTTTCCATTCCACCATTCCACCATTCCACTTGCCATTTTTACTGCCAGTGTTGTGTTGGATTGTATTCCTCCTCCTCCATCTGCTGTTGGATTAAAGTCATTCACCCGACCCAGCTATGCACACAAACGCACAATGCCTGCCAAGCAGGACCACAGCAGGAGAGCTCCTGATGTCCAAGTATATTTCATTATTAGCTTTTAAACTCTTAAAAACCACTTTTTTTGGCATGAATGGGGTCACCATGTGCCCTATTAATAATATACACAAAAATGCATTAAACATCATTTGTAAAGAGTGAAAATGCACGTATATTTGAACAATATAATGTCATCCAAAAAAGATTACTTGTCCCTGATCATTTATGCCATGTTTTCTAACAGTCGGATAACAGGGAGAATCGGCTTCATTGGGAAGATAGTAAGGTCTGTGCTTCTGATGTGAAAAAATTTTGATCTAAAATATTCAGAAGAAAAGCATCTTAATTATACAGATGATGGAGAACAGGCCCACGAGTTATGCGTACTTGTGTGTTGTAAACATGAGACAGCTTCCACAATAAAGCTAATTGGCCAATAGCTCTGTGGATCCTTCTCTCTCATTGGCTGTTCAGACTGTTGCTACAGTTTTACCAGTGGATGTACATTTTTATCCACTAACAGGCGCGCGTGTGTCTATTGGTGTTTGTGCTGAAGGTGTACGTATGAGTAACGTAAACGTGACGTAGACAAAGCATCTTTTTGTTTAATTGTGGTTTTAAGACAAAAAGCACATTATAATAATCTTTATTATAAAATGCACATAGATAAATGAGTACATGTCATATTTTTATCTAAAAAAGGGAAAAGGTAATCAAGTAGTGACACAGTTTTGTTCTATGACTTACTAAAGTATATTATATAAATATCCTTTTTTTCAACACCTTATTAAATCGCTGCCATTGGAGCATGATGTTTTCATTAGTGGTATATGGCTGGTTTATTTGTGAGGGAAAAATGGATAAGGGCTTTGACATGGAATTGTGTAGACACAGAACTGTGTGAGGATTAATGTGCTCTCAGATGAAGGATGTAAAGCATTTGAGGTCTGAGGCTGAAGTTGCAACAAGGCGGCCTTCAATGAAAATTGCCTGTCTTCGTAAAACGTTGTAAATAATTTTGTGCGGTTTTTGTTGTTTTTTTGTGTTAATTCTCAGTCATCCAGGTCATGTCATCCCACTATTCTGTTCTTCAGAGCTACTCCACTGCTTTTAGGATAAACAGCAAAACTAGATCAACATTCTAAAGTCCAGAAAAAATAAGAAAATCCTATAATTCCTTTTTTTTTTGTCATTGGTTTTTGCTCTTGCCAGTTCTGGACATTTTGGCAAGCACAGTGCAAACCGAGTCTCTGGGTGTGGTGGTGCAGAGCTACAAATTGAATCCCAAGCACATTATTAAGAAATGGCATTAAGACTTTGGTACGGTCTATGATGAATCCACAGCGGAAGTCTGTCTTGAATGTTGTTTTATTTGTGGCTGCACTCGGGTGTGCTGCTATGCAAATGTTGAAAATTACAAGCCCACTAGAAACACAACTGAACGTTCACACAGTTATTTATTACTCACTGAGGTAGTCAAACCCTTTGGCCTCAAGGAAAATTCACTGCCATAAGCTCTAAAGTTTTGTTCATTGGTGTCTCATAAATTTAAAAGGAAACAAAAGAGCCTAAGTTAACTTTTGATTTCACAATGTCCTGACAAATTTTAAGCACCACTTCATTTGTTAACAGTACTACCCGAAATTTGTCCCACCCCAGGGATATATTAACAACTTAACAAAAGCTACATCTGGTGCTATAGGAGGCTGATTGTACAAAAGTAAGAATATTCCAAAAATTCATCAGATTCAACTTTCTTCACGACGGCGTAATTTTCCTCACATTCATCATCATTTCATCACAAGTAAAAATTTGAATTAAAAAAATAGGGCAATAGATGCAAGTGAAATGCAGAAGGTTTTAGTACTAAATGTGACTGCTCAGCATATGTATATCTCACTATGAAATCTAGAAACTGAAGGTTACTTTCTAATGTCTAGATGTTAAATGTAAATGCAAATCTAAGCGCAAAATCTGCAAATGTCCACCAAAATATGGGTTTGACCTGAGTAACACAATTATGTTTTAAAATTTAGATTTAGATTTAACATTTACTTTAAAATTCACTATTCATGTCTAATATTTATCAATTAAAAAATAGCATCTAAACTGGATTTATTTATTTATTTATTTATTTAAAGTATATACAAGAACATGAAACTTTAACAATTTAGTAAAAGGTATAAATTGGACATTATTCTTTTTTACCACAATCTATCCCAAATGATGCAAAGAAAAGCAAAACAAAACAAGATAGAATAGAATATCTTTATTTCTAGAGCACTTTTAACAGAAAGAATCATAAACTGCTTTACAAAAGACAGCATAAAAATAAAAACCAAACACTGTGTGGGTAGTAAAATCCAATATTAAAAGTTAAAAACATACTAAAACAAGGACTAAAATTATCTAATACCTCCTCTTACTAAATATGCCTTGACCTGGGATTTAAAACACTTAAACGATTCTTGTTGGTTGGAAGACCTCAAGGAGCAAACCGAAGAGTATGGGGTTAAAAGGCCAGAGATGTACGTCAGCGTTTGACCATGCAATTTTAAATATTCTATATTTTAAAACAACCATACCAGATACGACTTAAGCCACTATTAGCGTTGGAATATCCATTGGCTTAAGCAATATTGGGTCCCAGATGCCATACTTCGACAACTTTTTATCCATTCCAAGTATTTGTCAATTCTTGTGCCTCAACTTAGGGAAAGTATGTTATAATTCCAGTGCAGAACTGAATGCAAAAAAGTCATTTAATCATTCTTCATTACTCCCAACTCAGTTCCAGTAAAAGCCACATGGTGCTTCATCATCTCACAGGTATGTCAGTGTCCATTAGCTCATTATTTTTTAGCACAGTCTACACATGAACATCCACTTGAACACATGGTTGCCATCAGCACAACTCTGACCACAAAACCACAGTGTTTTTTTTAGACTTTAAACATCATGTATAATAGACCCTGTGCTATTAGACTGCGTTGCTTTGTGACACGCAATGTCCACAAAACAGCAGCGCAATGAACTGTTTGTTTGTACCACATCCATCTGAAGTGCTTCATAGTGACGAATCGCTCATTGGCCTTTGTTGCTGCAGCTGTTTCTCCCAAAAAGAGTGGCTGATTCTCTTCCTGTAGCATTTTGATCATTTTTAGTGCACTATTATGAAGCATTGCTTTGCTTTTACAAACAATTGTGAAGTCACTTAAAAGGAGGGGAGGTCTCAGACACTGGCCTTTATTAGTGCTGACTGGAAATGTACATAAACTCTGATATTAGACCTTTATTATCCTCTGATTGTATTAAGCTTTCCCCATTTCTCTTCCTTGGTCTTTTCAGCTCACTTTTTTCTGTAACAAAGACATCCTGAGAACAGAGGGATTACCTCCATTTGTCTTCATTAGCATGTTAGCTACAAGCTCTTTGCTGGAGCCCGTGGGAAACTCCCATAATTGCTAAGATAGCTGTAGAGTAAAGCACCGGGCTTTTTTTGGTAATAGAGAAATTTTTTAGGTGAACTTCACCTCGACTCTCCGGTTCCTCGCTTTCCTCTGCTGCTTTGCAAGCATGGATGTCTTCACTCCGTAGGGGAGAGCCAGAACTATCGGAAAGACAAAAGCCCAGAAAATGACTCAAAGCAGCCGGCTGTTTCTCAATCTCATCATCAGAACTCTTCAGCTTGGATAACTCTGGCATACAACATCATGTTGCGCAATGTGTGTTTTCTATGAAAAGAGTCCTCACAAAACTTTCCCTTTCATAAAAACACGAGATAGCTGTATATGAGGGATTTTTGCAATTGAGTCAGATGAATCAAAGAATGATTGCTGTATATGTGAAATGATCATGGGGAAAAATTTTGATTGGTTATAACACATAGATGGTTTCAAGCACAGTGTAATTCAAAGGTTGAACCATATGATTTTACAGCTCTTTCTTAAAGTGTGAGTGGTTGCTGAAATCGCTCTTACTGCAAAGAATAAAATCCTAAAACTTACAGAAATTGGGACTAATCAAGGAACACTTTTTTATTTCTGCCTGAGGTTTTATGGATGACAAGTTGTCTCTTCAGATAAGCAGATGGCATTACCCCACCAAGGCTTTAAAGAGTTTGGATGCTACGAGTTTAACAGAGTACAAGGGAGCTGCAGCAGACATAAGCTGGTGGCGTACTGGTAATATTTGGAGAAAAGTTTTCCGAAGCATTCATACTTGCACAAAGTTTTGTTTTTGTTGTTCTTTTTATTTAAAGAAACAGCACACGAAACCTAGGGCTTTTGTGCTATGAAATACAGTAAAAATAGTTTAAATCTCTTTTCAGTTTGGAATTCGTAGACTTTATAAAGCTACAAGGAAGAAAGGAAAATGTACTTTCCTCTGCCGTCTGGCCGGAGGCCAAACCGACATGCATGTGTGATGAATCTAATGAATCAGTGGCACAGATTCACTGACAGTAATGCCTAACATCAAGACTCTTCATGCCCAAATGTAAACAACATTATTTGCCAAACATTGGAATTTTTCATTTGTTTCAGAGTGGTTGTCATTTCTTCCTTGTGATCCCTTTTGTTTATTAAGTTTTGGACATTGTTTTTTTTAAATCTGTACTGTGGCACTAGAAACCTACACACATTAACTTACTTCACACCAATCACAACTTCAAATGAGTTCTTTGTAGGTTTTATTTAAAATACAGAAATGATTTAAAGGACTTTAACTAGTAACATGGGTTTACTGAGAAAGTCGACATTTAATGAATAGATTATAACTTGAAGAAAAAAACTTTGACTTTTATAAATAATTTATATTATTTATTTTCTTCTTTTTTGTGTGGACCACAATGTAATTACCCCATTTGGCCATTCTTTTTTATTTATTTATGTATTTTATTTTATTTCCTTTTCTATTTATTTATCTTTTTTTTACATTTTTGGTTACTGTTAATTGAAGCTACCCTAAATGAACAGACAAAAAGAAAAGTCAAATTCACTTTTAAAACCCAGAAGAACATCATTCTTTGCTTCCTTCTTAAAAAACAATGTTAAGGGTAAAAAATGTTTTTGTTTTGAAGCTTACACTTATAAAGCCTTCTTTAATTTATAGAATGCACTGTCAAGAACACATGTCAGATGCTGATCAAATTTGCTGTCATTTTTACCTTTAAAAAATATTTTTTACTTGAACAATATTTAATAAGAAGATAGGGTTATAACAAAAACTAAAAATCTGGAAACTTTAAATTAGAAAACTTTAAGCTCAAGTTTCATTTTAGCCCACGTTGTTGCACTGCTAAACCATGGCTCTGAAGAAAAAGAAAAAATGCTATTGATCTTCTTTAACCATGTCCTCAAAAGGTGATAAATATCTCACCAGGTGTTAAAACTTGGAATTTCACTGTTTTGTTGTAAAATTAGTTCATTTTTGAAAACTTTTATGTAGAGTTACCATGGAAAAAAACTCAGGTTTATCCCTGGAAAACACACAATCCTTACAAAATGGGAGACTTAGGTTCAATTTGGTAATAAAGTTTGCTTAGGCTTTCAATGTAGGATTGAGTGAATGTGACTTGAGGTGCCTTTCTGTCTGCAAGAGTACTTCGGCACTGTTTAGATTCTTCCCAATTGGACAACCCACCAAGACGGCCACTGTCCTACTGTCTTTCCTCACTTCTCAACTATTCATGGTTGAATGTTTGCCTGGGCCTGAATCACACAGGCAGTTCCTGGCAAAACGTCATTGTAAATACAAAGAATTTCTTTACGGTTAAAAGAAGCGGGATAACAGTGTCTTCTTTTTCCACTTATGGTCTCCCCCGTTGAATTTTCCAGTCGTCCCTATCTGGTATCTATTCATCTGAGCCAAGGCCATTGGAAGACATGCCAGGTCTGAGAAATGTAGTCACATATCAGCCATCTCCCTCCAACATGCTCTTCCTCCCTTTATCCTTTCTCTGCCAACCCTTAACCTCATCACCCCAGAGGCATTCATGGAAGACTGCCTTCTTTTTATGCCAAAAGTTGAGTCCACGTACTGCTTCATGAGGTTTCTCTCAACACACTGGTATAGGTTTTCACTAAGACTTCTTAAAAAGCCAAATGTACTGTAATAAATTTTATAGATATGGGTTGAAGGATAAAATAACAATTTATCTTGTATAAAACTAGTGCTATTTAATCCTGTTACTTGATCAACATCTTATTTGAGCATAAACATCATCAGTATTATTAGGAAGAGGAAGGGAATTTGCTGGCACAAAAGGATTCAGTGAGGGAGGTGCTGAGATTGATGGAGAAAACAAGAACAAATGAAGTCAATCAAAATTAACTGGATGTGACAGCTCTGTGTGGGATATTCTTCTAACACATATGGAATATGTCCTCAGGTAACCATTCTGATTATTGTGACGACAACACATCCTGTGTACAATCTGCCTCACTGCTGTATTCTTTTGATGTGGAAATGATTATCTAAGCATCACATAATGATCACTAAATTGACTGAAGATATTTGAAAACTTTTTTTTGCTCACATTAGATTTGTAAATATTGTATCTGACTGAGCTTGTTGACTGATATGTTTATTCATTCATCATTCACTCATTCATTCATCTTCTTAACCGTTTTATTCCCTTTCGGGGTCAACGGGGTTGCCGGAACCTATCCCGGCAACTTGGGCGTAGGCAAGGGATGCCCTGAACTAGTCGCCAGTCTGTCGCAGGGTAGATATCCTCAATCACACATCCATTCACTCTCACACTCACGGACAATTTAGAGTTGCCAATCAACCTATGAAGCATGCTTTTGGACAGTGGGAGGAAGCCGGAGATCCCGGAGAAAACCCAGGCATGCACAGGGAGAACATGCAAACTCCACACAGAAAGGTCCCCCATTGATGTTGTGTTTTTCATGTCCCCCAGCCGGGACTTGAACCGGGGGCAGAGTTGAGGCAAAAGCGCTAACCACTGCGCCACCGTACATATGTTTATTCATGTGTTCAATATTGTCAGGAGTTTTGTTTTGTTTTTGTTTTTTTTCCAATTCGGTAATATGAGTTTTGGTGAGGTTCCTATTACTTCCTTTTGATTGTTAGTCTGTCAATCGGTTTTGTTGCTAGGACTTGGACCTGTGTATTAGTAGAAAGGTTTGGGCGGGGGGAAGGGGACATTTATTGGGTTCCTATGATGAGGGACTGGGAAATTTGTTCAGTAAAGTTGTTGGTGTTTGCATTCACAATGGCCTACAGGGGACACAAATAGTAGAAATGTAGGGGAAAAAAATGATACAGTGAAACATTGCGATATGTGACCATACTTCTATTGATTTAAAATGTATCCAAGATGATATTTAATTAAATATTTCTAAGCAAAAATGTAAGTCAGCTTCTTACTTTTGTTTCCCACTTAAACCCCCTGGCCACTAGCTGGCAGCACATCAAGCTTCTTACAGCAGCACTACACAGAGCTTAATGAGACATATATAATGTAGTTTTAACTTGGGATGGAGTTGGGCTTGAAACAATAAGGTTCAAGTCACTTGGACTGGTTAGACTGTCCTATAATGATTGCATATGACCACATCATTTCAATGTAATTTGTATTTGTGTCACTTTGGCTTGCAGTGTAGAGGCAGACAGACTGATTTCTGCTGCTTTTGTCGGCTAAAAACATAACATTTAGATCATGATGAAGGAACATCATTGCCAAGTGTTAAATATTAATCAAGAGCTGTATGCCAAGTGGTCAGAGAACAAACTTGTTTTAAATAAAATGTTTGAACATTTTATTTTTTCATTTTAAGTTGTGTTGTTTTGTCTTATGACGCAAAGTTGATTCTACCAGAAGGCCGTGTTCAGCCCTTTTGTAAAGAAATGTACAGGGGTTGACATGATATTACTTCAGGCAGCAGAATATAGAGCAATAACATGGTTAAAACTCATCTTGCTGCCATTTAGTACTCCAGAATTGGTTTTGAAATTACATCCAAAAAGGTCAAATTATACTGTGTGTGCAGTTACTTAGGAAGACAGGTTTAAAAACACTGAAATCATTTATTTTTCTATGTCAAGTTATTTCATAAATTGGTCAATTGTAGTAAGCCACACGTGTGGAGGTCTTAGCAGCAACGCTCGCAAACTCATTTGGGAAAGAAATCCTCATCTAGCAACCCTGTCAAGTTCTCGTCTTTCTCCTGTACCACTGAATTCTGCACATGTTGTCCACAGATGTCTTCCGTCTCCGTCAGTTACTGGCATCGCAATATTCCCAAATAGTCACAGTAACTCCACCACTAATCATAGATCTGTGGTTACCTTACACACGCACACAGACACATTAACACATCAACTGTGGTGCAGTTCCTCGCTTCTAACAAGACAACAATGTTTACCTTAGCAGCCACAAAACAAAATTAACTTTCGTTCTTTGCATGTGTCTCTGTATGAAACTGACCATGCTAAATCAGAGGAGGCCCACCAAATAAATCTCTGTCACTCAATGACAGTGGAACTCAACCTAATTTTTACAAGATTTTTTTCAAAGTAAACTTTTAGATTGATTAATTTTTTTAACAGCTGATCACTTTAAGAAATTGTACAATATTATATATACAGTACAGAACAAATGTTTGGACACACATTCTCATTCAAAGAGTTTTCTTTATTTTCATTAACATGAAAATTGTATATTCACACTGAAGGCATCAAAACTGGGAATTAACACATGTGGAATACCTAACAAAAAAGTGTGAAACAACTGAAAACATGGCATATTCTAGTCATGGGTGGCGAACACGCAGCTCTTGACCAATAAGCATATGGCTCTTTGCGTCTCATCATGTTGTGGCGACCAGGGGGTTAGCCCCGCCCTCAGCCCCTAAGACTCATGGGAAGTGGGGAATTGTGGGTGTAAGGTTCCTCACCATGAGTGAGGGGGCTATGAGCAGAGGTCAGGTCCATGCTGTTTTGCTAATTGAAATCTTGTTCTAATTAATAGGCATTGATGTTGGAAAGGAAAGTATGAAATTTGCCTTTATATTTGCTTCTCTCTTTCTGTGACAGGACGGACTTGTGAGGTGTGCGGCTGCATCTCTTAACATTATTTTCTAAACAATTTGCCTCATTTCTTAGTTTTTTCCCTTTAGATCTACACTCTAATCCATCAGAGGGTATAAAAAATAAAATTTGAGTAAATTAACACTGTGTGTGTTTTGATTCTGCTCCCGACACGTAAGTGACCGTTAATCAATTGCACGAGTTACGCCCAATGCCGGAAAAAAATACTTAACATTTGATGTGTGTGCAGACCGTATCCCTCATGGGCAAAATTGCGAAATTCAGAGTATAAAGAAAGATAAACACAGGACGTTTCTGGAAGAATGGGAAGATTCTTACTTTTTTACTGAACAGAATGAAAAGTCACTATGTTTATTATTATGAGCTTTTGGAAGCAGTAAAATTTTTCATGGCAGAAAAGAACAAAACGTGTCCTGGAGAAAATTAAAAATTCTTCCTGATCTGACACAAAGTGTATTCTCCTTTATGAACAAGTTAAAGCTTTTAAAAGTGCACAGACACCTGACTGAGCATGCTTGTGTGAGTAGTGTGGGGACCGTGGGGGGGGGGGGGGGGGTAGCCCCGCCTTCAGCCCCTAAGATCCATGGGAAGTGGGGAATCTTGGGTGTAAAACCATGAGTGAGGGGGCTATGAGCAGAAGTGACTTCCATGCTGTTTGTCTGTCTGTGGGTTGTTTCAAATACAGGGTCTTAAAAACAGGATGGGAGGAGCACGGATTGCTTGTCAATACGGCCAGACAGTAGGCAGCTCATTGCTTATTTCTCCGAAACAGTGATGATCAAGCTGAGTCGTCACAATATTGTCTCATTTATCAATTATCAACTTTACATAATTACATTCTAAATAAAAAAATAAACTGACATTTTTTTACTGAAGGATAAAAATTAATTTGTGCTGTACACAACTGAAATGTAATGTTTTTAATGTGTTTATTGTGATTATAAATTATTCAGACACCAGAAGGATGTTCTGTCCTGATGTTTGTGTATTTGTTCGTGTAAGTGTCATTGAAAGACGAATGTTGAGATACAAAGAATTACCAATTAAATGTTGTTGGATGAACGGTGAAATATTCCGTTTTTATCATCAAAGATCTGACTTCAGATGAGTAGGTGCCTCACCAGCCATCAACCTCACTGTACGTCACTGAGTAGTTGTGTGTGTCAAATAAAGGCAGAGAAAAGAGTGAGAAAGAGAGAGAGATTGTGTGTGTGTGTGTGTGTGTGTGTGTGTGTGTGTGTGTGTGTGTGTGTGTGTGTGTCGCTGTGTTAACTCTGGCTAAGCTGCGTTTGATGTGTGTATTGAGGGTTGACACTTTTCTTAAAATAAACACAAGTACAATACTTGCTGTTGTATTGTAGGGAGAGGAGTATTTTATGGAAAATAATACAGCTTTAATTGCGTGTTTGTGTGTGTTCGTCTTGGCAGGTCAGTATGTGGTGTGGCTCTTTGACTCTCAGAGTGAAAAAATGTGGCTCTTGGTGTCAAAATTGTTCACCACCCCTGTTCTAGGTTGTTCAAAGTAGCCACCTTTTGCTTTGATTACTGCTTTGCACACTCTTGGCATTCTTTTTATGAGCTTCAAGAGGTATAGTCATCTGAAATGGTCCTCCAACAGTCTTGAAGGAGTTCCCAGAGATGCTTAGCACTTGTTGGCCCTTTTGCCTTCAGTCTGCGGTCCAGCTCACCCCAAACCATCTCAGTTGGGTTCAGGTCCGGTGAGTGTGGAGGCCAGGTCATCTGGCGCAGCACTCCATCACTCTCCTTCTTGGTCAAATAGCCCTTAAACAGCCTGTAGGTGTGTTTGGGGTCATTGTCCTGTTGAAAAAGAAATGATGGTCCAACTAAACGCAAATCGGATGGAATAGCATGCCGCTGCAAGATGCTGTGGTAGCAATGCTGGTTCAGTATGCCTTCAATTTGGAATAGATCCCCAAGAGTGTCACCAGCAAAGCACCCCCACACCATCACACCTCCTCCTCCATGCTTCATGGGAACCAGGCATGTAGAGTCCATCTGTTTGCCTTTTCTGCGTTGCACAAAGACACAGTGGTTGGAAGCAAATATCTCAAATTTGGACTCATCAGACCAAAGCCCAGATTTCCACTGGTCTAATGTCCATTCCTTGTGTTCTTTAGCCCAAACAAGTCTCTTCTGCTTGTTGCCTTTCTTTAGCAGTGGTTTCCTAGTAGATATTCTACCATGAAGGCCTGATTCCCACAGTCTCCTCTTAACAGTTGTTGTAGAGATGTGTCTGGTGCTAGAACTCTGTGTGCCATTGACCTGTTCTCTAATCTGAGTTGCTGTTAACCTGCCATTTCTGAGGCTGGTGATTTGGATGAACTTATCTTCCGCAGCAAAGGTGACTCTTGGTCTTCCTTTCCTGGGGTGGTCTGCATGTGAGCCAGTTTCTTTGTAGCGCTTGATGGTTTTTGTGGCTGCACTTGGGGACAGTTTTCCCAATTTTTCAGACTGACTGACCTTCATTTCTTAAAGTAATGATGGCCACTCGTTTTTCTGTACTTAGCTGCTTTTTTCTCGCCATAAGACAAATTCTAACAGTCTATTCAGTAGGACTATCAGCTATGTATCCACCTGACTTCTACACAACACAACTGATGGTCCCAACCCCATTTATAAGGCAATAAAACCCACTTATTAAACCTGACAGGGCACACCTGTGAAGTGAAAAACATTTAAGTTGCCTAGCTCTTGAAGCTCATCAAGAGAATGCAAAAGTGTCCAAAGCAGTAATCAAATCAAAAGGTGGCTATTATGAAGAACCTAGAATATGACATATTTTCTGTTGTTTCACACTTTTTGTTCTGTATATAATTCCACATGTGTTAATTCACATCAGTTTTGATGCCTTCAGTGTGACTCTACAGTTTTCACAGACATGAAACATTCAGTGTGAATCCACTGTTTTGTACTTTTGTTGCACATGATTTAAAAAGAAATAAAGTGTTATAATTGATTTAATTAAGTTTTTTTTGTTTTTTGTTTTTTTACTGTGGGCGCAACCTGGACTGTACAGAGAGAGCCCACAGATGCACAATGGGAACATGATAATTCTACTCAGAAAAGACTCTTGATTTTAGTCAGGGACCTCTCAGTGTTAGGTGAAAGTCCTAAGCTACGACTGTGCAATCATACGGAAGCCAACCCTACCTTGCAATAATAACATATTGCATTATTGCGTGAAAACAAATTACATTTTTTCATGAAAATGAAATTTAGAATAAATGGTTGGGTGTCTTAAGACACAGAGACATAATCTCTTTTAGTTCTCTTCATTTTGTGGCTACTGTAGGCCGCAACCAATGCCATACAGCTTGCCCATCAACTGTTTACAGAAGGAAAAGAATGTCAACTCTTGATTTATTAGTGGAAGTATGCTCCCTAAATGTCTTAATTCCCTGTCTCATGCAACCTCCCACCCCTCGTTTCCCTTATTTATCCAATAACCGAGCAATAACCGCATCTGCGTTCACTGAGTTCAGAAACATAGAACATTAGCAGGACCCCAACAACCACTCAGCCCTATTCATTCATTTACAATATACTTGTTTATTTTTTTTTTACATTTTTCTACCATCCGCAGCAAAACAAAGCAGTTTGTCAGAGAAAATTTCAAACACCAGCAGAGCTGATCATTTTGTAATTGATTACTTTAATCACGGTCTTACTCAGATGGAGATTGAGCTGATGTTGTTAGTCATAAACAATGTCCAAATCAGTCATTCTCATTTGAGGAGAGAGTGGCACAACTGCAGCTGCGCAGGCGGCTGCAGTTTAGGGATGCTGTGGTTGTTGTCAATTTCATTAGTGACCAGAAGAGGGGATCAGGCTGTTTACTTGGTTACAGAATGATGCACGAGGGGTGTAGGCCAAAGGGACTATGTGCTACTCTGGACTTGATCTATTATCTTGATCGTGTTTAGATCTTATTTAATTTGATCTATTAAATACGTGTTTTTTTTGGTGATAACAAGATAGGTGTCATTATAAAAAGAAAACGTAAAAAAAACAAAAACAAAAGAGAAGCCAGGCTGTTCTCGGATTCCATCCAAAAAACCTTTTCCAAAACCTTATTGTAAATTATGATTTTTAGCAATAAACTATTACATTTTTTTCAAAACACTTGAATAGGTGTGGAATTGTAGAATTCTAGAATTTTGAATTGAATCTTTTTTTCCCCTTTATAAAATCAGAGTGTTTCCACTGTGTTGTAGTTTTGTTACCATATGTATTTAACAAAAAAACAATTGTTTTGAAGTAATGTATTTCATTGTAATTTTAAATAGTTTATGTTAATTTTTCTAAATCATTTAACATGACCAAAATTATATCAAAAATGGGAGGAAAAAAAAGGGTAAAAAAAATGGACTCAGGTCACCTAAAGGTTTCACTTTTTTGCATTGTGAAGCTGAAAGGCTGCTGTTGTCTCCATTTGTGCTCTCAAAGATTATTTTTGTTTTTTCAGGACTTTTGCAACATCTCTTAACTCTGGCTCAAAAAGACAGATGATCTAAAGAAAAAAAAATGTTGTAATAATGTATTCATTGCTTTTTAAAAAAATTGGCTTTGTGAACCTTGGCAAAGTGGTGAATAGCGCCTCGTGAGAAAAGAAGTATTCAGAAAACATCTTGCATCGGCAGAAACAGTTACCCTGAAAAAAACCTGAGTCTGCTGGTTTTAGACTCAGATGGAACCAAACAAAGTATGAAGTTAAAGTACATGTTGACTTTTAGGAAGGCGGTGGGAAGAACAGCTAAATTAGAGGTGACCAAAATTAAAATGACATAGCTATAAAAAACAAAAACAAAGTAAAAGTCTGGCACTGTATGTTCATTAGTTACACCAATAGGTTTGATAAAATCCAATGAGTTAGGAATGTTTGGACTTGTATTAAAAAATAGGAATGTGCAAGTAAAAGCAAAAATGAGATAAGGAAAACGTTTTTTTTTCTCTTTAATCTCAACAAAAATGTGTCACAATATTTTACTAACGGTCTAAACTGCTGAGGACAAAGTGTAGTTCAAGGAATGGAAGTCACATGCTGTTAGAGCACTATCATGGTCAGAGAGTATTTCCTGTTTCAACTACAATTGTGGTATTGAGTTATTCTCACAACAGGCATTTGGTCTGCTGCAGCCATGTTAAGTGATTACACAGTGTGAGAATGGTGATGTCTTGCCTTGAGGTGGTAAAGAGGTAAATTGGAAGTGAAGTGAGGGGTTCTGTGTCCAGTGTGCCGAGCAGGGCAGGAACAAACCCCAGGGTCTTCAGAGCCTTCGTTAGCAGACTGGCGTACATGTTTTCATTTGCTGGCAAACTGCAGGAGGTCAATTGCTGCTAAATTACTAGCATTGGCTGGGAAAACAGCATGCAGATAATTAGTTCACTCTGCCCGTCCACACGATTGAGTTTCCTGAAAAACTGTCAAAGAGATGATTCAGGGGCCCAGTGCTGCAATTAGACTGGCATTAGTCCAGAGTTTGTGCTTGTCTGTATTTGCAACGAAGGGGTAAGTGCAAAGCATGAGAGAGAAATGCCGCTCAGTGAAGAGAGATCCGTATTTCATTTCAACTGCCGACAAATTCTCCTCAGCTTTTGCTCTCATTATGTCGAGTTCAGCTGAAATCATATACTTTCACCACTTTACCGAGTGACCAAGGTTTTTTTTTCCTAAAAAAAGAAAGAGTGCTTTACAAATATTCAGATGATGGAGTGAAAACACTCTCCTTGTGAATGACTAAAATGGTCAGTGACTTTTTCTGTATGGCTGCAGCCTTAAACCAGCTTTCCCCAGACAGGGGATTGATTGTGAGACTACAAGTTAAACTTCATGGAATAGATTCATAGTCAGATGTGAGCAACGGATTGATGTTTTTGTGGGAAAATGACTGTATTCCGCATTCTTTCCTTTAGCCTTTCCTTCCGTATTGCTCCCTTTAGAGGGCGCAATATGGAATCCTTTGCCTCCCCTGACCCTATCCTCTGCATCCCTCTTACACCATCTACCCCGTGTCACTACATCCATGATCCTCTTCTTCGGTCGTCCCTTTTTTTTTTCCGAAACATCTAACTGAGCTTTTCCTCTGATGTATTCATTCCTTTTTATTTTTATTTTATTTAACCTTTATTTAACCAGGAAAGTCCCATTGAGATTAAAAAGCTCTTTTACAAGGGAGTCCTCGCCAAGAGGCAGCAAAAAAAGACCATTCCTGGTCTTTTCTATCTTTGTCATTTCCAAAGAGAACTTTAACATCTCCATCTTTGTTACCTCCATCTCTGCCTCCTGTCTCTTTCTCAAAGGCACTGTCTCAAAAACCAAAAATATGGCTGTTCTCACCACAGACTTGTACACCTTTCCTTTCATTCTTACTCTCACTCTGTTGTCACACATCACACCTGAACATTTTTCCACCTGTTACAACCTGCTTGCTCATTCCTCTTTACCTCGTTCCCTCATTCTCTGTTGTTCTGGACGGTTGACCCTAAGTGCCAAAAGTCCTCCACATTTGTCACCTCTGCTCCCTGTGACCCCAGCGTTCCACTTGAGTTCCTCTCATTAACAAACGGGTACTCTGTCTCATTATGGCTGTCTTGTTTCCAAACCTCCACCTCTCTAGATGTTTCTCCATCTGCTCCCTGATCCTACAACGGATGAAAGTGTTGTCTCCAAAAACTACAGTCCATGCAGATTACTGTCTAACCTCATCTGTCAGTCTGAGCATCATCACTGCAAACAAGAAAGGGCTTAAAGCTTATCCTTGGTGCAGTCCAACCTCCACCATGATCTCCTCTGTCACGCCTAACATCTCACCACTGTCTTACAAAATCTGCTTTCGATGACTTTCATTATGTCTCCACTCGTATTTTTTTTAATTCTTTGATTAATAGGTTTTTTGTGTGCTTTTTTATTTTGTGCCACTTTAAAACAAAGGCTGTAACTTTCAGACACTCTCTGACACAGTCCCCTGATCTCTTAAGTAAAAAGCTTACAAAGCTGTGAGCATGGGCAGTAAACTGCACTTAAACGGATTGTAAAACTCAATAGCACAGTCCATTAAATACAATAAGTCACTTAGATTTACACAGTCTGGTTTTCTCTAAACTTTTTTTTCATGACTAGAAGCAATAAACTGCACTAGTTGTTTTTGTCAATTTTATATCCTTTGTTACACTTACTGAGTGCCATGCTTGAGTCAGTATGCGGTACCCTGTGGAACAGCCCATCTTGCAAATGTGCAATGCTGAAAACTGTATTTAGCTGTCTTTACATATGATAGGTATTTAGTTGGTCACTCCTTCTTGCCCAAGGATACACTCAGTCAAAGCATTTGTATCTCCCTTCCCAAACAAATTCATGCTTCCCATGAAACTTTATGTCAACTTTCTTTAGTTTTTCAAAGTTGTAGTCTTGAGCTATACCTTGTGTTTGACAGAGGCCAGAATTTATAGACAATGATACTTGTTTAAATTCATGACAGTCTCTAAACACGCTGACTATATTACACTTATGTTCATTATACTCTCGTGCTGCAGACAGGGCCCTCTGCTTCGGCTTCACTGCTCTCCTACAACAGTACAGTGGAGGCAATTACATTAGGGGTCATGGGGCTGACAATGAACCACACAGACCTGGGAGGATTTGGCATTGTCCTTGTCTTTCTTTCCTTTTTTTTTCTAAGCAACCAGAGGAATTCTTTAGCAACAAAATCCTTAGAATTTGACCTACTTATGGGTCTGTGGTTCATGCAGAAAGGAGGGTGGTTCCTGTCCCTTTCCCTGCAGTTGCGTATGACTTCAGCCTGTCCAACCCAATTAGCATGCCTTCAACATTTGCCTGTGTTTATTTATTCCATCTGCTCAGTACTCATCACACTTTTCCATCTGGGACGTTTTCCAGATTGCGTTTTATTTTGCACACCTCTTTCTTGCTCATCTCAATAAATGAGGTGCATTATCTTTGTCTATCTCAGTTCATCTATTCACCTGCTTTCCTGGTATCTACGCAACCCATCATGCATGCCAAACTCTGTGGGTGTCAGCTGCAGGTGCTGCATATTGTTTAAGGTTGGGAAAGAAAGCCAAGCCATTTTCCATTTTCATACCATTTGCTAAGCGCATCAAAGATAGATAGAAGCTTAAAAGCTGTCTTCAGATAGATCTGTGATGGTTGTAAGGCTTTAACAATAAAATATTAGAGGACTATTGCATTTAATAGGTGCCTTTTGTCATAAAACTGATGTTTTCAAAGTTTTACAACACAATTGCACTCTAATTGTAATGTTTTTTCCTGTTCAAACAGAAAATTATCCTGTGTGTTGTTTACCATGACATCAATGGTTGTCTGTTATACTCCTTTGGTTTGATTTTGTTCTGGTTTTTGTCCGTCCGTCCGTCCGTCCGTCCAGATAGATAGATAGATAGATAGATAGATAGATAGATAGATAGATAGATAGATAGATAGATAGAGTTGAGAGAAGGTCGAGAGATTCCCTCTGCCTTTGAGGCTCAGGTAAGAGACCTACGTTAAAATCTATAAGTTAAAACGTTTTTTAGTTTTCTTGGGAATGAAATTTAAAGAACGTCTCTTATGTTTGTTTTTGGTGATGGTAATCCCTAGGTATGTTACACAGTGTTAGAGTACAATGTCTGTCACTATTGACGATCTTTGTTTGATTACATTATTTCGTAAGCATGCGCTACTGTTTTTACGTGCAGTTGAAAATAAAAAGGAAGGCGCAACGTCTCGTCATAGTGATGACGAAGTGAGTGGGGGAACTGCACTTCAGATTCAGAATGAAATGTCTCCTGTGTCCATTATTTAAGAGTTGAGAAGCAAACTTGGTTGTCTGTAACAGGGATGTCTTTAACGGCTGTGGCGTCGGGAGAGAGTTCCCAAGCGGCGAGAGAGACAAACGCTAAGTATCTAAATCAATATCTCTCTATATATCTATATCTGTCTGTCTGTCTGTCTGTCTGTCTGTCTGTCTGTCTGTCTGTCTGTCTGTCTGTCTGTCTATATATAAATGCAGAAAATATGTGTAAATCTTGTGCACATGTGGACTGTATAACAGTCCAACATGAGTCAAGTTGGTGCAGCACTGGAATCTCTTGGAGTTTAAATCTATTAAGTTCAGCTGCACTTACCACCAAGAGCAAAGGGATCCCAGTGAGTTTAATGTGGAAACAGTGCATTACATACATAAACAGACAGCAGGGTTCAAGCACTACATATTGAAAACTGACTCAGGGGTGGCCTCCTCCAGTTACAGTCATAGCACTCCACAGAGAAAAGTACCTCCCAGAAGAATGGAAGCAGTATTTTGCAGGTTTTATCCTTTAACTTGAATAGTTTGCTATGTGCCTCTAGAGAGGAAACTATTTTTTTTCCACATAGGAAGGGACAGTCCTTCATGGGGCATGTATACATTTAATGCAAATGATTCCAAAGCTTCCTTTTTACCTTTTTTTCCTCAACTGATTTCTACAGGTGAACTAAACACATATATTTAAGCTTGCTGTTTCAGACTTCATACCAAGAGTGCCATGTCATATTATATACTGTAAATCATTTGCCAGTCTTGGTATGATTTAGTTTTAAGTCAACACGTCTTGTCTGCTTTTTTTTTAAGTTGATGCAGTTGCAATCTCTTCTTTTTCCCAGATGAAATATTACTTCTGATTATTCATGAAATGTTAGAAGAGAACAAATCTTGGTCATTTTTAGCCCAAAGTGACAGTTTTAGACATCAGCAGATGTATCCTCAGAAGTTGGTTTGTAGACCGACTCAAATGAAATTTGCGATTTTGGTTTTTTTTTTGGTGTTCTTATCGCATTTTTTCTCATGATGGAGGACAAGAAATTTAAGATTAAAACTGGATTTCTGAGAATTTCTTTATTCAAGTTGTGAACACAGATGAAAAAATGCTGTTGGAAATAACTTGTGGCAGTGAAAGTGAAAGTCTGGAGGCAACAATTCCCAGTTACGCTCCATTCCGATGCATGCACTTGCAGTCTAATAGATGCATGTAGGTCTTCACTGTCCTTTTTCTGAGCTGGCATTTGGCTCAAAACTGTGGAGCTGGATAGCTCCTGTGTTACTTGCCATTTTTATTGATGTGAGGGGCTGTAAGCTGGTGAAAGAGAGTGTTAACAAAGGGATGATGGGACAATTTGATCGACGCCAATGGTCCTGCACACAACTCAGATGCAAATTTTTAATGTACTACTGCTGCTCTGCAGAAATTATGTCCTTGAAAATGATACAGGTTTTTATAACCAAAATAAAGACCACAGAAAAAAACTTTTACAATAAATCAAAAGATGATCAGAGTGGGACTTTAATGGATGCTCAGTAGGGAAGACCTTGCTTATGAAGATGACCTAACTTCTAGGACTTTTAAAATATTTTTAATCTAAGTTTACATGTAGTGTTATTTTTTATAATAAAGTTTTTTTTAGAAAACCAACAACCCTTTAGAAATCAAACTGCATGTGATCATGTTATTGTATGGAAATAACTCATGTAGCCCTAAGAGATTTACTTAACTCAATTTATTCAATTATACAGAGACAGTAAAAACCCAGGCTGATAAGATCTAAATGTATCTAAAAGTGTAAAACTGTGTCATTAGGATATCTCAGAGGATCGTTGGCTCATTTCTTTATACTTTAAAACAAAGTATTACTTTTGTACCACTTCTGTGATACCACATTCAGATTTTCTTTCTATAGAGATTATCATTAGTTTTCACCATAATATTGTATTTTAATGTTTACAGGTTTTTTCTTTTTTATTCTCTGCTTTATTGGAAGTAAAACATTTGGACATTTGCATTTCTGTTTTCAAATCAAACAAAACCACAAAAAAGCTTTTAAATGTTGTCTTATATTTATTTATATGTTTTCCCATTGGTTTAATGTTTCATAAAGCTTTAACTTAATACTGCAACAACTCCCTTTAGTTGTCTTTGCTTCTTTAAATATAGAGAAATGTTTACATTTTGTTTGTCGAACTCCAATTGGATAGAGAGTGACATCAAATTAACTGATGCCGAACACTGAAGTATCTCCAATTATTTATCGTATATAAACCATATGATAAACAGGCAGTACTATTTGGCTTGAGGATTTAAAGCTTTACTTTGACACGTGTGGAGATGGAGATAGAAAGACAATTATCTGCTTCACATCCACCGGGCTTCTGGCAAACTGCGCAGCTTTTATTGTTGGACTGAGCATTACTATTACTGCACATAAAAGCCACCAGACAAAGCAAACACAACAGCACACACAAATGGCTTGATGGCCTGCTTGCTCTAAGTGTGTAAACACTTTGACTGCAGGGATTTGTGCATATATCACATATTTATATCATGATTCTATTACTCTTTCCCGGTATCTCCATCACACAGGCCTCTCACATCTCTAAGGGGTTAAAGGAGGGCGTGTGTCCTCCCCCACAATGACCTTCAGTGAGGTTTACTGAGGAGGCCTCAAGGGGGATTTTAGATAAGGACAGAGTCACGCAATTACACACTATGGTTCAGTAACTATGAAATATATATATAAAAATTGACTTATTCATTTGAATAAGTTATCCATATATTTCCAATCATTATTTCATTAGTCTTCTATACTTGTGGGATGGGGTCCACAACGATTTACATGAATGTGCTTTGAAAATACTATATAGCCTTCTTTCCACTGACCGGTACACTCCGGTCTGGTTTAGAAAGGTCCAGGCAAATGAGGTGAGCATTTCCACTCAAAGTCGGAAGTTTCACCCATGGACGACATGGATGTCGACATGGATGTCGTCCAGCAGCGTGACTGTTTGACTTTTGGTACTTCGTACATATAAAGCATTTATTGTTGCTTAAGAGAAGATTGCTGGTGGTGAAGAGGAATACAGTCACTTTCCTGAAGCTTTCTTTTGTTATAATGACCTTCAGCCAATCAACGATTTCAAAAGTAGCTCCGCCCTAAGCTGTCCAGGACCTACAACCAATGGGGGCCCAAAAATGGTATGATTCTTTCCAGCTTAATGGGTTTGTTTTATAATGGAAACACTATACCGGATCAGACTGTAAGAGTCCTTTGTCCTCAGCTGGGGGTTTGGGAGCCAGTGACTCTCTCCCCAAACTGGTCATCTCTTTCAGCTGTTAACGACTCAGGTGGAACTGGTTTGGGTTGTTTAGATTTTTGAAACCTAAACGACCCGAAACCATGTAGACTAAGTTAACAATACCATCCAGTTTCAGGTCTGACTCCTCCGCCATGAGCGCATATATACCAGCTCCTCAACCAGCTATTTCAGAATTGACAAAGCCTCTTGGATAAGAGGTGAAACGTCTTCTAACTTTAAAAACCAAGTCCAGATGATAGCCCCTAAACCTACTACAATGCTCATTTGTACTGTATAGGTCACTTCTTATAGACTTATAGACCCAAATGCTATGTTCACACCAAGCTCGGAAACATGTTGTCAAGCAACCACTTTCAATGAAGAGTTAATGTAAACACACATAGAAGTGTGTCTGGCTTCCATATTCAAAAGTCTCCTGTTCAGAAGCTATTGAACAAGTTTTATTTCAGTTTGCAGGCTCAACGTACAATCGAGCGCTCCTCAAAGTTAACCAATTGAGCTTTGGCCAATCAAGGACTTACATTTGGTAGTGACCTTTGTGTAGTGTTCTATTGAAAGCATGAAGCTGCCAGCAGGTTGGAAATAGATTATGAAGGAGAAATGAATAATTGCAGTTTGTGCCCGGTCAGACTTATATGACACCAAGTCTTTCATATATCTGAATAGAGCTGTGAAAGAAAAAGCCTGGAGCTGGATTCACGAAATTTGCACTGCTACGACATTTCGCATCAAGCCTCTTCCAACTGTTAGTACATGCGCTAGTAACGAGTAGTGACAGTCCATTGTGAACACGATATCCATTCAAGAGCATTCAAGAACCCTTGTTCAGAGCATTCTTCAGTGCGCCACACATGCCCAGTGTGTAAGTAACATAATACAATAGTTTGGCTTTTACAATATCTATCACAAACCTTTAAATCGATAAAAGAAAAAAATACATAATTTGATTTTTTTAAAACTAAAGCTTTAGTAAATCCAGGTCTCACCAATAATTAGATAAAACTTCAATCCAGTTTTTGTGATAATAGACAATAAAACAACTTTTTAAAAATATCCTTAGATTATCCTAGTGTGTGCACCTGTTAAATATAATCATTTTATATATTTTGTTAGCTGTGATATACTAGTTTAGTTTGTTGAGTATACTCTGTCTCTCTCTGGATGACAGCTGGAATAGATTCTTCCTGCCCCCTCAAACCTGAGTAGGATAAAGCAGGTAAATTAAACAGATGGACCGAAATGTTTATCTCTGTAACGATTTTCTTACATAAAAAAAAAAAAAAAACAGATTACCAACAATAGCCAATCCTTGCCTGGAGCATAGGGCTTTATGAATACTTTTTAAAAGAAAATCCCCACATAGGACCTTTTCCAGTCTGCAGGACTCAATTAGTTTTATTCTAACCATGAAAATCTGTAGAACTTTATTGACCAATCAATAAGGGATTGGCTTTTCGTTAATCCATCTATTGTTATTCATTAGGCCTGTCTGGTATCGGAGTTTCATCTGTGACCTTTGACCCTGCTGTCAGCATGGATTAGATCATTGACTCTGATTAGGACATCATCTGCCCCTACTTAGGGTTCAAGTTCATTCTGTGTGATCCTAATTACAGACTGACCCAGCATAATGGAATGGGTTATGTTGAGCTGGAGAGATTCGCCTTCAGGTGGATTGGGAGCGAAGCATGAAATAAATAAAAAAATGTTAAAAAATATTGAAACTTTTCAAATTCAATTAACCAGGGGGGCTGTTATTTTAGAAAAGATCATGCCAGGAGAGAGGTTAAAATTGCAGTCAGTGCAGAAAATATTGTGGGAACTAGATGGGCATTATTGAGAAACATTTCGCGAAACCAATCATCAAAATAATTGAAGCTTTCATCTAAATGCTTCAACCTGGCTCTCTATTTCCAATTATAGTGCCAAAGGAACGTTTCATCTTCTTAGTGGATGTGAGTGGTGGCTATAACTCAAGGAGATGGAATGAGAGAATGGAAAAAAAGAAAGAGAAGAGGTCTCCAGTTCATGGAGAGTAAAGTAAAATATAAAGCTAATACAAAACGGTAAATTTCATCTGAATCCAAAGGGAAGAAATTGAATTTATAATGATGCTATTTTTAGGACTTGATAGCATGACTGCAGTGACTAATGAAATAGGAAAGGTGAAGATTCATTACCTGCATTATGATTTAATCATGGCATTGTATTAATTTCCTCTGCCCAAAGGTGTCCATTTGCATGGCCTTTTTCTATTGTCCATCTGTACCACCTTGAGTCAGAAACTCTGCAGCAAAGAAACTAATGGTTTGAAAAATTATATATTTATTGAAGTTGTGTCAGTCTTTCATAAGTAAAACAATTAATTGGTCAAATATAGCAATGACGTCTGACTTCATATTTTCTTGAAAAAAAGGATACAGTGTTTGTCATGTAACTACTATTGTAATGAATAAATTGCTGACACATGTATTATCCTTTTTCTAGCATGTTATCTCAAACTGCATGATTCAATAATGAGAGACAGCATTGACAAAATTACTTTAACTGGCAATAAGCTGTGAAATTTATGGGTGTCTGAATTTCTATGAATATGGACTGTAAATCTTGACATGATGCAAGTATTAAAAGAAAGAGAAGACACATAAGAAACTACCAAAAAACTGCACTTTTTTAGCTGCTTGCAAACATTATTGACAGTTGTGCAGGGCATCAGGCTTCCTTGACAGGCACATTTCCATGTTTAAAAACATGAAAAGCATGCTCTAAAGTGATTTGTGACTAAATGACTTACATGAGTAAATTGGACTGTTTGTCTCTGGGTGGCCCTGTCTTTTTTAATATGTTTGTTTACTTGACAATACTTGACAATACGCCCAATTGTGCACAGCTGCAAGATCTGACAGAAACCGCACAACCTGTGGAAACATCTGGTTTAAGGCACCAGCGACAAATATTTTAGTGGACAGTTTAGACATTTTGGTAAGGTCATTAGTACAAATTATATATATTTTTTATGTAGATGAATATGTTGTTTGTGTATTTACATAGATTCATGACATGCAAAAATTTTATAATTTATAGAACCCTAATTAGCCCTGTTACTTGTCTATGATTCCCCTTTGATTCTTGGACAATTTCCAGTTTGTCTTTTTTGATCACCTCTACAACTTTCATGTTTGAACCTTTGAAAGTACAACTCTCTCAAATAATCTAGGCTGATGCGGCACTAAAACACACATACAATCAAATTGGTAAAAACTTTCTTAGATGTAACTTTCTTAGATGTAGCCACATCCAAGCAACTGCTTCTATATTTGTGGTTCTAACAGAACTCAAAATTCATTACGGACCAAAATTGTTGTTTCGCAGTCAACCATACATGTATAAATGTTTGCTTTGTTTTCAAAATATAAATAAACATTACTTTTGTATAGACATGAAGATTTACCTCCAAGTCAGCAGATCCTCGTGCAGGTCCACCCTGCACTAAGACAAAAGTAGGAAAATGAATCTCATCTGTAAATGTGGTTCTTTTTTGGTCGTAAAGTTTAAGGATAAAAATGAGCTATTTTAAAGACATTCCCAGTGGTTTTTTAAATTATTAGTTTTTCTGGAGCAGCAGTAGTTCATTAGAAATTCGCCTTTTAGTTAAAGGGCGGGACTGTTGGCACGGAGCACCCCCGCTCCCCTTCCCCTCCCCATTGCTGAGAGTTCTCTGCCTTGTGCTATCTTAGATGACCCCACCCTTACATTGACGCATTCTCCCTACTATGACAAATGTGGATAAAGGTGGAATGATTTCATGTAATCCATGGACAGCAGTTAGGTTCACAAATCATTGAAGAAAAAAGGTTCAGCGCAATGTCTAGTGGGTCTAGATGACCCAACTCCCAATGTTAAAGTGCCTAGGATAGCACAAGGGTTTCGAGCTCTCCTGCTAGTTCACACCCTGTTACAGAGAAGGTAAACAAAGACGTAAATGATCTATATGTCTATAAGTAGATGAATCAGAATGGAGCAGGGTGCTCGTGGCCTGTCCAGTATGTTTTCTGTGCAACAAATAGGCTCTCTTTCAAACAGTATTTTTTGTCTGCTCCTGATTCACCCCAATATGATTAAAGAATGACTCAGAAATGCATTTTTTAAGCCTAATTTTCTTTAAATATGGTACAATAACATGTTACAAAAAACACAATTTTCATTGGAGTGACTGAGGATGAGATTCAAATTTTTGTCTCTTAGTTTCCAGTTTGAATGGTGAACTACATATACATTTTATAAAACCCTTACTTATCCAATGAGTCCCAGCTATGTAGCTGTTGTTCCTTGTGCCAGGTAAAATAATCTGTTCCAGAAGATTGTTTGTTAATCCTACTGACCCCGTTATGCTGCTGTCACTTCTGTACCTCATTGAGATGCACACTTTGCAAGGTAAACAGTGTTCTAAAGGATCCTAAATGAGGTAATCCAGCTGTGGCCTCTCCTCCTCTCGCCTCAGGCCAGCTTTTGAATGGGAGGACTGTTACACTCCCACTTTTATGTTAATCTGTGAAATGAGAACCATATGTCTGACAGAAAGTGCCACAGAGTGCACTCACAGGCTGTTCTTTCACAAATCAAGTGCTGGACAACCTGATAGGGATGCTAGCTCACATGCAAAAAATTTTAGTTTTTAAAAGTGTTAAACAGTAGAATTTTGGACGGCGTTACAGAAAATGTTTATTTAAACTGATAATCATAAGTCTTATAGGTGTAACCCAAGGCGATTCAGAAATCACAGTTTATCTGTGGCATGGGAGATTTATTTGTTCTTCAAAATGGTCGTCACTGCTGTAATTGGGACATAAAGAGCAGTCTAAACATAATCTTAGTCACTTCAATTTGGAAAACCTGTATTTGTTATTTAGCAGACAGAGCTATAAGCTCATCAATCATTTTCTTAAGCAAACCTGCGAAACCCAGAGCAGCTGCTTTAACATGAATTCTGGTTTTGCAAAAGCTTTTAAAAAAGGTGACAATATCACCATTTTGACCTTACTCAGAGGTGTCGCACTCAAGAAAAACCTTTATTTCATATAAAAGACAATTACGCAGTTTAGTTTTTATCTGTTTTGTATTAATTTATTTTACATATGCCTTGTGGATGGTCATTTGCTAGAATTCAAGTCCAAAAATGTCTTAAATCTCTCTTAAATAAGTGAAGCTCAAAAGTAACCTCCTAGAGAAATTTAAAAATTAAGTTCATCTAGAATGTGTCACTGTATGACAAGCTAGCCTTCAGAGCCAAACACCCAGGTATTTCTACTGACGTAAGGCAGCAGATTCATGCTTGGCCCATTTTGCTCAAATAAATAGCATTGGGACATTGATCATTTACAGCTGCTGATCAGATGCAATTCGTTTTTTTGAACATTTTTGCCCGTTTGCATGACTTCCGACAGATTGTTTTGGTCAGCATGTGAACAAGCTGAATGTGAATAGGCGCAATTTATGGATCCCATGCACAACTAAACACACATGTGCACCATTTAAGATTTGCAACAACATAAAATAGACCCCTGAGATGACTTTATTGTAATTAAAAACATTTTAAAAGTGCAGTGACATAAATACCAGTGTTTTGACCAAGCCCCCACTTTCCATTTGCCAGACATGAAGCAAACCCAGATGTGCTATGTATTGCACTTTTCTATTCTTAAATCAGATTTAAACTCTAATTTCTGCAGCATCAATATCATGTTCTTAAATTGGGAGTCAGCTGGAATTATGCATGGACTCAACAAAACTCTCACAAGAAATTGAGCATTTATAGGTAATGCGTAGAAAAAAAATCAATCTCATCCAAATTCATGGTCATTTGAAAATACTGCTGTAATGCAGTGATTTTCTGAAGCAGCTTTTAGGTGGACCAACAATCTTGCCTCAGAGCTTCTTTGTGTTCTTCCATCTTACTTTGTCTCTTAACGCTTTTTCACAAGCCTTCCTGTCATGCCATTGATTTGCCGTCCAACTGTCTGTTACGATGCAGACGTCTTAAAGCAAGTATAAGCTCCCAGATGTGTTACTCTAATTAAATCTATAATGTAGTTTACTTCTTTGACAGCCTATTCTCTAACTTATCCATCTTTCCCTTGAAGCACAATAGTATTCACTCTCTATAATTGAAAGATTTCTCTGGAGGTCTTCCAGGCTTTAACGTGTCTGGTATTTGCAGCTCCAAGCTGTTTCCTATTTCGTTTTGCACTTCTAAAACATTAAGCATCTTGTTGTGATTCATAGCAACAATAAATCTTTCAAAATGCCAAGAAGTTGACCATTAAAACAATTGTTTCCCTAACTGCTGTGCATTTTTTTGGTTGCTTAAATTACAGAGTTTTTGTGTGTGTGTGTGTGTGTGTGACTCCTCCATCTCATTTAAAATGACTTTAAAGTTTATTAGTTTTACTTAAAACAAGTGCCCTAATGAGCCACGCCTATACTGCTGAGATTTAAACTAAAGCATTCACCGTCAGTATCACGTTCATTCCGCTGATCACAGTGTCATGCACAGCAGGAATACAGATGAGACGAGTAGAAAAGAAATGTTAAAGAAATCTCTTCCAGTTACCATATAGAATGCTGTCAGTTAAAACTGAATCTTTGTGAAGCACAAGGGAGTCTAACACACCAAAACCTGATCCCTATTCTGTCTGTTTCCTTAAAAATAGTGCAATTATGCATATTTTCATGTTCATAACGTGCATAATGCTCAAACATTTGTTATTTCGTTCCAGTGTTCTCAATTTAAATTATTACCAGATCAATTTGACAATTTTGGACAAGAAATGCAATACTGCTTGTTTAACCAGTAGCCTCAATGGCCAGCAGTGAGAGCACGGAAGAAAATGTCATGTGAGAGAAGTGAAAACGGATGGAGGAAAAGGAACTGCTGAGATTAGGAGGGGCAGTAGTTTGTGTGTGTGAGTGTGTGTGTGTGTGTGTGTGTGGGGGGGGGGGGGGGGTATAAAGCAAAGATGTGGAAGACACCCACTCCAGTTCCATTTTCAGTCAAAAAACACAAATTTAACTCTCACATAATGGATCTTTTAATGATAACCCACTAATAAACAACTAATTTTTAAACAAAAGCTATTGCTTCATTCATCTGCTGCACCTTTAGAGCAGGGCTTGTCAACCTTGGTCCTCAAGAGCCATAACCATGCTGGTTTTCTAACTCTCCCTGGACTCTATAATTCTGACAACCTAAATCCTTGATGCTCATTTAATCAGGATGTACAATCTCTTGAGTCATGTACTCAGCAGAAAGCTGGTCAGGGAGAACTGGAAAATAGGCAGGGTTGTGGCTCTTCAGGACCAGTGCTGGTCAGCCATACTTTAAACACTGGGACAGCAGATCATCTGCTTTCATCAAACGCTATCTTCTACATCCTTTTTTGAGACCAACCACCCTCATATACTACTTCACTGCTTCCATGAACCTCCTCTTTAGTCTTCTTCATTCATGGCAGCTCCAATCTCAACATCCTCTTACCATCATATTCACCGTACTTCCTCTTAAAGTGTCCAAACCATCTCAGTCTGCTTCCCTGTTTGTATCCCCAAATGAGCAGTCCCTCCATTGTCCTGATACTGATTCCTAATCCCATTCATTTGTGCACTTTACTTTAATTCTTGTTGACATTTTAGTCACACCTCACACGTGACACGGTCTTCCACCTGTTCCACCTCACATCCTATGTGGTAGGCACAACCACTGACGTTCAACGTAAGACTTTCTCTCTTCCAGCTTCAGACTTATCACCTCTTCTTATGTATGCTTCACTTCCAGAACATTCTTTGCAAACTCCTCCTTCAGGATCAGACCTACTCCATTCCTCTTTCTATCCACACCGTTATAAAACAGCTTGAACCTTCTTCTAATCTAAAGCCTTGCTTCCATTCCATCTCTTCTCTGGAACAAAAATGATCTCCACTTATCGTCTTTCTATCTAACAAGCTAACTCAGGTTTTTGTTGTCAAAGTCACTACAATCTAAGTATGCACTGTACCTCTTGCACCTCTGCCTTTCCTTTGTTTTTATCTGTTCAAAAAACATCTTACTCTTACCCTTCTTTGACCTACAGCAGTATTTCCACAGGCAGCAGTGCTGTTGGCGTTTGTCGTTATCCGGGCCACAACTGAACCAGTATGAAGGTTCTGTTTGTTTTTCACACAATGGATTTGGCTTTGATTTTATGTAGGTTCCACTTCCTGACACAATGCTTAGCATTTACCTGTACTTGCTGTTACACAAAAACACTGATTTGTATAGTTTTGGCTGCCTTCTTCTGTTATTGTTTAATTGTGTTTAATTTTGATTACAAATTGTTCTGTTCTTCATTGTAGTGTTTCTTCAATTAAAGTGTGTGGAGATATACAGCTTTATAGCACTCCTGCTACTAATAATCTAAAACATGACTTTAACTGATCAGCTGCAGCAACTTAAACGATTATTGAGTTATTGTGTTGTAGACTGAGGTCAGCTAAGGTTCATCAACCTGTTGTTTGATCAAGTTTCATCAAAACTGCAACGTCTTGGCAACAGAATATTTTTATTTGACAGAAAAGAACAGAGTTTTCAGGTTCCTACTGTATCTATACCCTAAATCTTTACTCCTCTCAATCTTTATTGTACATAGGTGAATAATCTTTTTTTATGGGGTACCCATCAGTGGCTACCGAAGAAAAACATCATTCTGCATCTTTTGGCATCTGTCTTGTTCTTAATCTTCATGCTAGATTGGTTGTCTGCAAGTCCCCCTCTCCTAAAATTGAACATGCCTTTTACTCACTGTTTACTTGAGTACCCACATCACCCTGCGGTACAAAGTATTGTTTTCAAAATAATAATAGGGTGTACACTTGCTAGCTGAAGTAAAGCACTTCTCGAAATGTACCACAAAATAAAGCTTTCTGAACAGACCAATTTGCAAAACCCCATCTATATTCACTTTATAGTTTAAAGTCCCACTCCGATCATCTTTTGAGCTGTTTTAAAAGAGTTTTCAGGTATGACAATGCCTTTTTTAGCCAAAATTTAAAAGAAAAACGGTGTAGCTTTCTTAGACATAGTTTCTGCAAGGTGGCATTAGAGGTTGGTCTCTGTATGGGAGCTAGTGGCCTGCCTGGCATATTTTCTACAATGCAAATAAGCTCTTTAAAAACAAACAAAAAAAACATTGTATTTTTTTTTTTACAATTATTTGTAAGCAGAAAAACTCAAAAGTGCAATTTTGAGCTTAATTTTTACTTGATATATATCTTCCATCATCAGAAGAATGTCCCACAAACATGATAAAAACAATAAAAACATCATTTTAATCAGATTGGGTTTTTAATAAGGACTTGTGGGTTTGGCGTGGGACTACTGTGTTACTCTATAGGTAACAAGAGCTACATTTTGGTGGAATCCTCTTTTTGTTTTCATGAGTCCCATTAGAGATAAGGTGATCAATGAATATCTTTGCATGCAAATAGTGTTAAAAAGAGTTGTAAATATATTTTTATTATTGCCACTCTATGCCATGTTTTGGGCTTTTGCACCTTGCTTGGAGACGAGAAAAATAAATGTCATCATCAGTGTACGAGCAATTGTGCCTTCTTTCTGATAAATTCCAATTGAACCCCATTACACCCTGTAACAAAGTGGCATTTGTTACTTGTGCACTTGAGTTGTCTTGTTTGACAACTCATTTCTGTTCTGCTTACCGACTTCCTGCTCAGGTCATGATTGAATAAATGTTTGTTAAGCTGCTTGCCAGCCATTTTGAATAATCAGATGGAACCATTTAGACTGACAGGAGTGTTGTTTGGTTAATGCTAAAAAAAAACAATTGTGGTGGTTTTGACCAATTGAGGTAAGGCTATAACAGCAGAGGTGTTTGTTCAGTGAGAAAAGGATGGATGTGAATGAAGTTTAATGCTGAGGAATCACTGGCTGGTGAAAATAAACCCTTTCTACTCCAAAAATACTCAGACGACTCACTTTGGCACAGTCGCTTTGAGCTGCTGTAGTGTATGCCCTTTGGAACTTAGAACTCTAGTGTTCAACTTAACGCAAAATGCAAAAAGAAACCCATTTTCAGGGTTTAGTCAGACAAAACATAGGTATATTGATGTACTGCATTAGTACGTCCAATATGAGTCAGTTATTTTCTCACATTAATTATGACATTTTAGCATAAAATAACATATATTATATATAAACAAAATTGTAAAAAGATTACATTTTTCTCTTGAAAATATCTAGTGGCTTGTTTTTTAGGTAGTTCAGCTTTTTTGCTCCAGATCTCAGATGTCAGAAAATATTAAAGAAATGATGAAATCATCAACTGGAGACCATCCGTCTTTTGTCACCTTGTTGTGTCATTGATATTTGGGCCTTAATGGTCTTCAACCCTTGTCCTTCATATATACTAGTCTGCTTGTTTTCTAAACATCCATGTCCTACAAACTCCTAATTTACTGAATCAGGTGTGTTCAATCAATTAAAATGTTGATGAACAAGATCTTCTTAAGGTGAGAGTATCAACATGCATAATTCTTTAAATAAATGGGTTAAGGCTAAAGTTCTGGATCCCATGGGGAAACTCCATCTGAACCTTCTTTACACAAAAGGCTTAAACCCCCCCTTTAGTCGTGCAAATCCAAGCAATGAATGTTTATTGTCTAACACAGAGAAAGAAGTTGGAAGTTTTAACCAGGATCCAACCCAGCCTTTACCCTTTCTTAGCCACTTTTTCTCCCTCTTCTCTGGCAGTCTGGTTTGCTCATCCCTTACACTGTGGGTGTCTTTGTGCATGCCTTTGCTCACTGTAGTCCGTTTTAACTAAAGAACTTGTCTTTGCTCCTAAAGTAATTTCCCTCCCTGCCACCATTGCACAATGCCCTACTCCCAACAACTGTGTTACGGCTGCTCAACTGTACAGGCCCTACCATGCCAGCGCACATTAGAACCATGCTACATAAATTAGGTACACATGAACATGTAAAAATAGGTGCAGCAAGCACACATGCACTTGTACACACAGACAAAGAAAATCACAGCCTTATTGCCAAGCTAATGGTTGGATTTGCATCTCATTTTACTGGTGTGAGTGTCACTTTTATTTAGTGTGTGTGTGGTTAGTGTCCTGAATACCTCAGTGACACATGAATGCTTTTTTCTCACTCTCTCTGGAAAATCCTGCACCGTTGCAACAGGGAACAGATTTAGATGTGCAGTGACAGCTTAATAAACGGAATGTCTTTGGATGCATCTGTCTGTAGGGGGGGTGTCCAGGAGGCTTTGGGTTCTGCCCAAGATACATCAATAGGAGGTGGATCTTTCTTTATTAGTGCTAAGGCCTCCACAAAGCACATAGTGGCTGACCTACAAAACGGTGGTCAAGATGGGGTTTTATGTTTAGGGGCTGACAGGGAGGAGAGGTCTGATTAGTAGGTTAGGTAGAGTTCAGCGGCTCTGTAAGGCTCTGGAAGACCTGCCGACCGAGGTTTGAATAGAACTGGTGGCATGGTAAACATGGTGAATAAAGCTTCAATGTGAACAGAGTCGTGCAATAGCTCTGGGAGGGAGGGGAAACACTTGTCTTGGTTCAGGGAACCCTCACAGGAACTGTGTTGAGGGCACTGGCCCTGGCTATGGGACACATTAAGGCTGGAGCTCTGCAAAAGTGAGACACTACTGCGGGGTGTAAAACCAATCCCACTTCACAGATAACCTCTATGCCATTCATGTTCCCAGAAGGTTCATGATAATTGAGATTGAAAAACTTGATAAAGACAGGACAGTGTTCTACAACTGACAAAATCTAGTTTCCTCTTTTCAAGACTGTCAAAAAAAACTAGTTTGTGATTCTAAGTCTATGTTGTACAAACAGATGATCAGTATTTTTTGAAGTTGCCAAAAAACACTTTTATTTTCAGCCAGACCTAACTTCATTTTTGGATAGAGTTGAACTTTTAACAAAAAAAAATAATAATATGGGAAACACCTTGATCCTGAAATTGGCCCCCAGTGGTCATTTGAAGAACTGCAGCTAATTAAATAGTTAATTCTGGTTGGCTTTAAATTGAGCAACACCATTTGGGGGTTTGATTCCACATGGTGTTTTGTTGGTATACTATTTTACTTTGTACCTGTAATTTCCTGTTGTGGTTTGAAACTTGACGGCCCTGACGCGCAAATCACGTTTGGTGTGAACTAGTGCGCAGAGAACATGCAGCAAAAAAAAAAAGATTCGGCTCTCATCATTTGAGACTTTTTCGACTCCCAACCCATGCTTTCAAGCATGACCCATCACTACTCAGTACTCACACATGGCTCAATTTATCTTAAAAGTTTGCAAGGAAAGTAAAAGATTTAAGAAGTAAATGCATAACATAACAAATCAATGTAAAAAATATTTTAAAAGTGCTAAAGTTATAGTTAAAAGAAAAATTATTTTGTTCAAAGTTTTATCTTGAATTAATTTGATCTGGAAAACACTTTGCTAAGTTATGTTAGCTCAATATGTTTTTGTTTTTTGTATCATTTCCTTTAGGTTTGAATGAGTCGACTAAGAGGAAACCAGCCTGTTATCTAAATTTTTGAAAATATTTCAAATGACTGTTGAAAAAAAATTTGTATAAACAAATAAGTGAAGAGTGCAAGAAGTCCCCCTTCAATTTGCCCTGTTTTGATTCAATTATAGCTGGTGGAAATAGTTTTATGCTATAACTGCATTTTAGATGAAGTCAAACTCCTTTATTTTCCCATGACTTGGGTTTTCATTTGATGAAGGATTAGTCCTCCTAACTCTGAATTTAGAATTAGACATCCTTTGCCAATCTGGTGTCCAGCAGTTATGCTAATGAAATTGTATATGGATAGCCTCAAGCCACAGTGAGTGGACCACTCCTCATTCATGTGCTCAACCCCAATCTAATGCTCTATTAGAACCACAATGCTATATTTCTCAATTTAAATGCAAGCTGGCTCCTTTTTTTTCTTTCTTTTTTGTAAGAAACAAAAAATCCAGTCAGGCAAAAAGTCTTCTGGTAATCCACCTTTTAGGTTTGAACATGTGTTTACTTGAATGGGATCTGATTAAACAATGGTGTGGTCACCATTCACATTCAGCTTCTATGCAAATTAAGGCACGCTGAATATTGTGGAATAATGTGGCTGAAAACTCAAAGCTGGGTTTTGTTTTCCTTGCAAAACCACTATAGAACTAAAAGTCCTTTAACATGCTTTAAAAATAACTGCATGTTTTGTTTCTGTTTATTGCTATATATGCACATATTATGTTTGTGATTATCTCACGGTAGAGGTATCTGTTTAGCGTTAAAGGTATAAAGCTTTTGTGACATTGTGGTCAGAGGGAGAATGGCCGCTCCCCTTGCAAGAACAATTCAATTGGTTAAATTGATCTGTAATCTGTTTCCCCTATTCCCGTGAAAGCTTCCTGCACATTTTGCTTCAACATCTGCTACACTTTAAAAGATGTAGCCTAAAAATAGGAAAAGAACAGTAATCTTAAGTAGAAAATCGCTAGAAATTAGTATAATGATCTGCCTATGTAGCAAGTCCTTTTTACTTAATAAGAAATCTTATAACAAGATATCAAAAACTAAAAACAAGGAGTTCCACACAAGGATTCAAAAAGAGAAAAAAAAAAGATATCTATTACATAAAAATTCTTAAAATTGAATGTTATAGAGCTCGATAATAATATATTTTTGCTAGTTCTAAACAAAAGGTTTGTAATTTTCAAGTTATTATTTTCTTAATTGTTGTATATTTTGATTACCTTGACAAAAAACTAGTGTAATAAGTGGAAATGACACATTTAAAACTGAACCCGCTAGCCCACATTTCCTGGCTCAAAGAGAGCTCTTGTGTATGTGTCTGCTTGTATGAGAGCATGGCTGCGTGCAAACAGGATTTATCTAGCATGTCGTACAAAAGACTGTGGTAACTGGCAATCTGGATGACCACAGTGGGAAAAGGAAGCTCACAATATCGAGTATGGTGTCTCTACACGTATAAACATCCTCACACTCACACACAAAGGGGGAAAAAATGAGAAAGATGCTAGAAAATCTCATTTACTTTGTGTTTGGCTATGGTTTCCTAAACCAGCACTAATGCAATCCTAAAAACAGCAAGCTAAAACTTACTTTGTCATTGTCAAACACAAAATCCCAATCATGTTTACATTTGTTTGCACACATTTGTCAATTCATGCTGTTCAAACCTGCAGGTACCACATTTGACGAGACATAGAAAATATAAGTAATTCAATTTAAATGACACTATATCTACTTGGTGCAAATAGGCTGCTATCACGTTTGTATTCAAGCATTTACAAGCAATATTTATAAAAATAATGCAAACTGTCATTGTCGACCACTTCAGTCTGCTATCCTGGCCCCCACTTGCTGTCCTGCCTTTCAATCAGCTAACTCGCACCTGACGCACACTTGGATGGTTTTGGCAATCGCAAGCATAAAATCACGCCTCCACACAAAGACAAAGGAGTTGTTTTTCACCGCTGTTGCTCTCGTCAGCAACAAAACATGCATATTCCCTCTCATCAAACTTCACCTGACAAACAAGTGAAAGGAGAGGGATGCATTTATAGGGACTACTTTGAAAAGTGCTTTGCAGCTGTTTGTCTCAGACTCTTTCAGCTCTATACCTAAAGATTCATCACTTTAACGCCGCACCATTTAACTCTACCGAAAGGGTTTTCTCTAAAACCAGGTTTGTATTGCTATTGATTTCTTATGCACTACTTTCATTATTTCATGTTTTAAAATTGGTTAAAAGATAAAGGGCTAACTGTGTATCATGCTATTCTTAAGCCTTTCAGAGTAAACTATATCCATATATGTGATCATATATTACCTTTGGCACACAAAAGAACAAATTATTTATGAAATATTAGTGATTTTTGTGAACTATTTTACCCGGAAGTTAGACTCCTCAATCTCTGAGGCTCCGCCTTTCACTCTTTGTGGGTGCTGCCCATTTCATGACGTCAACCCAGAGCCAGCCTCATCAGTATGTCTGTGTTTCTCCTATGAAAACAAATACCATCACAGATGCCGGTAATGGTTAATGGGTTTTCGGGGGAAATTCGGTCAAGAAAGGCAGACAAGAAAGGCAGACAACAGCAACAGATGAGAACATTGTATTTTTTCTGCAGCCGTCTTCCCAATATCACCCATCCACTTGTGCCATTCTCAGATATGTTTAGGATCCACCCCAAAAATGTGGTGCAGATTCCTTACCAGAATGAGTTTTGGCATATGCCACCACATGAAATTTAAACGCTAAATCGAATGAGCATTTCTTGACCATCCCTACACAGCACAAATACCATACAAATCAAATACCACTACACAGCGTCTCACTCTTAGAGACTGGCGTCTAAAGTAACAAACACCTGTTAGACCCAGTAGCTATTGAAGACAGGACGCAATTGTAATATTTATACGATATTGTGCATTTAAAATGTATGCGTTTAGCTAATCACAGCTAGCTTCACGGAGAAAGTGGGTGTGTGTGTTAGCCTGGGGGCAGTGCATGCAGTCCAGACTCTTCCTGGAGGAGGCTGTTCTCACTAATCTACGTCGGCTCATGAGAACCCGCTCATTTTCATGGGTTGGGAGAAGCTGGTGCTCAGTGCACAGGTTTTTAGAGGAATGCTCAGAAATGCATGAATAGATCAAAATACAGCTTTGGGGGGTGTTTATAGTCAGAGATGAACACTATAAAACACTTAAAAGCTCAAAAAGTTGATTTTACATCATAGTGGATGGGAAAATAATTCTGTCTATATTTCCACATAAAAGACAAATATTGATAAAACAATAAAAGCTTATTTGAGTCCTACATCACCCCAGTTTCTGAAAATAAATTTGGTTTTTTTTAAGTAAATTAAAAGATTTGTGCAGTATCTTTATTACTCCACTTTTTAATGGTATCCAATTTAGAATATGAGCTGTTACTATATATAAAATAAAATAAAAAAATATGAACTGATTAAACAGACACTTGATTTTAAGAATTTTACCCATATTTTGAGAACTCCTATGCATTTTGCCAAAAACGTATTTAAAATGATCTAAAAATACATAATGGCATGGTGTTGTGATTTATTGATTAACCAACTTTTTAAGAAGTAAGTTGAATGAGTCGACTGAAGTTTAGCAGCCGGACACCAGCACAGTCTGCAGGACATCAACACTCCTGTCCCCGAGGAGGAAGAACAAGGCACAGGAGAACAACCAGAAGCCAACACGTCGCACCCCTCAATTGAGAAAAAGATCTTGGGGTGAAGGCCGTTAGTCAAGTGGCCAAAGTCCTGCGAAAAGACGCTGTGGATGGAGGTCAACAACAATCTCTGCAATATCCCTGAAGGGTTCAGAGGCAACACCATGAAGAACATGGAGAGAATGAGGAACCTCATCTTCACATTAGAATTGGAACGGTTCGGAGTGGGCGAGGGCAAATGATCTACTCCGACAATACACACCAAATCCAGAAGGCAAAAAGTGATAGACCTGCTAGTTAAGAAGAGACGGCAGCTGAAGTAACAGTGGAGGAAGGCTACAGAGGAGGAAAAGGAGGGAATAAACGTTATGCAGGAAGCGATCCACACTGAGAAGAGCGGAAAGCCTCCTGAGGAAGGAAGGAGCAAACAAGATGATGCTTCTACAAAGATTTCTTCAAATTTGTAAAGAGTCTATTTACAAAAGAAAAAAAAGTGGAAGTCTCTCTGCAACAAAGGCTGTCCTGGAAGAACAGCTTTAAAAAACCTGCACGGATGACCGACACCAGGAAGAGGTTTCATTCCCACCTGACATGCTACCAGTGAGCACACCAGAATACCAGCTTGACACGAGTCCACCTAGGCGGAGTGAAGTGGTCAAAATTGTGCGCAGGGCAAGGGCCACATCAGCTCCAGGCCCCAATGGAGTTTCATTTAGGCTCTACAAATATGCCTCGGGCGTCCTGCAATTCCTCTGGAAACTTATGAAAGTTGTGTGGATAAAGAAGGAGATTCCAACATCCTGGCGGAGAGCCCGAGGGATCCTCATCCCCAAGGAGAAGGACTACTCAGAACTCGACCAGTTCAGCCTTTGATCTTTTTCAGAGTCCCACCAGCTCTTACAACCCTGGTAAAGGCCTACTTTTTAGGATATCCAACTGCAAGTCCAGAAGTATCTCCATGGTCAAGGGGAAGCTGTCAGACCACCGCCTCCACATTGGCGAGGAACCTATCCCAACGGTTTCAGAAAAACCTGTGAAAGTATGGTATGATGCTCCCCTCAGAGATAAAGAGCAAGTAAAGCAGCCCAGAAAGGACATAGCCAACGGCCTAGAGAACATCGACAGAACCCTGCTCCCTGCCAAACTGAAGCTTTGGTGCATGCAGTATGGTTTACTCCCACGTCTTTTCTGGCTATTAACCCTGTATGAAGTGCTACTGTCAAAACTAAAAAAGTTGGAGAGGCTGATCAATGCCAGTGCCAGAAAGTGGCTTGGCCTTCCCAGGTGCCTCAGTACCATTGGACTCTATGGCAAGGGGATGTTAGAACTACCTATATCCAGTTTGGTAGAGGAGTACACGTGTGCCAAGGTCAGGTTAGAGATGACACTCCAAGATACCTGTGACTCACTGGTTGCCCAAGCAGCTCCCATCCTGGCCACTGGGAGGAAGTGGGCCCCGAAGGCAGCAACTGATCAGGTCAAGGCAGCACTTAGACACAAAGACATTGTGGGATGCGTGCAGGAGGGGCGGAGAGGTCTCTCACCTAGTGCACCTTCCTGGAGGAAGGCTAACCCAGCTGAGAGGCGTAGACTGGTGGTCCAAGAGATACGCCGGGAAGAGGAAGCAGGAATGTGTGCTCAAGCCGTGGCCCAGGCAAAGCAAGGTCAGTGGACGGGGTGGGAAGGAGTGGAGAAGAGGAAGCTCTCCTGGAAAGACCTGTGGGAGATGGAGGCGTCCAGGGCAAGCTTTATAATTAGGGCTACCTATGATGTCTTGCCTTCTCCTGTAAACCTAAACCACTGGTATGGCGAAGACCCCTCATGCTCTTTATGTCAAAGCCCAGCAGAACAAGCGTGAACGCCCTTCCTCAAGCATCATCTCAACGGTAGCTAATACCTTTCATCCGAGAGGTCCAAGCCACCTTCAATGCCACCAGTGCAGCTGACATTGGACAGCTGGGTGGAGCACAGGACTGGAAAATGCTGGCAGACCTGGACAAAAAACTCTGCTTTCCACGGGAGGTTGCATCCACCAACATACGACCAGACCTTGTACTGTGGTCATCCACGCTCAAGCTCGTATACATCATAGAGCTCACAGTACCCTGGGAGAGTGCAGTAGAGGAGGCATATGAAAGGAAAATGCCGAGGTACGACAAACTCGCAGCAGACGCCAAAGAGCAAGGCTGGAGTGTGAAGGTACGCCCAGTGGAAGTAGGCTTTGGAGAGTCATAGCATTTTACTCTGTTTTTTCCCCCAAGTATTTAAAACATAATAACACATGATTTATTTAAAAATCAGAAATTGTTTATAAAAAGTTGCATGTTTTGCAATCTTTTCAGCATGTATAAATGGTCTGCAACAGTTTACACCAATATGAAATCAATTGGCTGTAATTTAAAAAAATAAAATAAAATAAATTATTATTATTTTTATTTTATTTTTAAATAAGTCTGTTTTCAATTGCACAACGGCTGAATTTGAGTCTGGCAGTGAAAAAGAAGCATGATTTGAAATCTTAGCAGTCCTGGTGAGGTAAGCTGTAGCGGAGATGGTGAATGAGCTGAGTGCTGATGAAATTCTACACGTGTTGTCACAGTAGAAAAAAAACAAAAGCAAGGTTTATGCATAATTTATCATTTAGAAGTGATCTGTACAAATCTTCATGTAAACGATTCCAGAAGGAAGCAGCGAGGTCTGTCCAGTTACATTTTACCATGTTCATTCTTTTATTTTCGATAACCGGATGATGCAGAAAGAAACTTGAAGCTTTATATTAGACCATCAAATTTCCATTAATCTCAGTTTAAAAAGTGCAATTTCAAGTTATTGTTTTTTTATTTATCTAATAGCTTAAATCATAACGGTCTTCTCATAACAATAATTTCCAACATCTGAGTCAAATATATTTAGAACTGGCCAACAATATTCTAACAACGAATTCTTTCCACATCAAAGGGTTTAGCATAAAAACACCTCTGCATTTTCCCAACCACCCCCTGAAACCTGTATACAGCAACTTTTAAAGGTTGAATCACAGCACTCGTACCGTGCCAGAGTGTTGTTGACCCTTAAGGACTGTTTATTCGTTTGCTGACGGAATCAAGTCAACAGTGCAGAAATGGTTCAGAAGAGCGCCCAGTGCTATTAGAACTCTATACCTTTGTTCAATCACATTATTAATGTATGTCAGAAATACAGATTGTTGATGCTACTCATTTAGTCATCAGGTAAGATTTCTCAGATTGTATCATAAAAGGAATAATTAGCCCAAAGTGACATTTCTAGAAGAGACAATCGATGTAATCTGATGAGGATATATTAAAGATGAGGCCACGATCATTTCCTGCATTAGAGATAAAGAAATTTTGCCAAACACATGTAGATAATGTGCGGTCATTTATCCTATTGTCAAGCAGGGGTGTATTTTGCGTCTCACATGTACAGTATGTATTCATTTCCTTTTTTTCCCCCTTTTTATATTGCTAGGTGGAGCATTGGTAAGATTTTCTTTAGAATAACAATATCTGCATGTGCATGTTACAGCTGTGGCCGTATTTCATTTTGGTTTTCTTTGTATTCTATGTTTTGTGTGTTTTTTTTTTTTGAGACTTCTGTGTTTTTAAAGATCTCTGTGTGTCTGTCTCTGTTGTCTCATTGGACCCAAGCTGACGGAGACAGCCTTGAAAAGCACTGGGTGGACCTCCAGCCTACGAGAAGGGAGCTTTGCTGCAACCTTTCTCCTGTGCAGCTTGGTGCTCTTCTTTTCAGTCTGTGTTGCACGTTGTAGTTTGTCGTTTTGTGTTCTGGCCTACCCTGTTTAGTCTTGTTTGGTGTAGTTATGTTTTAAGTGAAGCTGTAGGGGTGAACTTCCTTTTTTTCACATATATTTTCTCCTGTTTATGTTAGTTATAGGGAGGTTAGTTTTTGTCTTTTTTTTCCCTTTTATTTTGCAGGTAAGACTTCGGATTTCAGTTAGGTGGGGTTTTGTTTGTTATTTTGGCCTTGGTTCACCCCGAAGCCTTCCGCATCACCTTTAAGTCATTGGTGTTACTCAATTATTATTGAGTGAATCTACTTAATATTTTCTTTTACAATAAAGTGACTTGGCACAAATAGAATTTAAATTGAACAGATGTAACTCAAATTATTATTATTATTTTTTAAACTTGTCCTGTCCAACAGCTGGGCAGACAGATGAGAGCTGAGGGCCTCTTGTGTTGGACATATTTTACTTTAACAAGAGGGGTTATTAATCTTCAGACAAACCAGAGGTATGTCTGAATAAACCCCTTTTGTAATTGAGGCCAAACTTTTGATTAATTTCAACCATGTTTGAAAATTTCGGGTGTTGGACCGGACGGAAAAGGAAAGAAGGGAAGAAAAAGGGAGGGATGTTAGAGAGAGAGGGGGGTAGGAGAGTGATAATGGGAGGGGAGGGGGGATAAGACCATGAAGCAGCATAAAGCAACAAGTTTACTGGTTGTTTATCATTACGGTAAGGTTCAAATGTAGTACAAAAAGGGCGGGGCCTGTCCACACACACACTCAAATGTTATCAACACACCTGTTAGCTGCAAAATTGTCCACATGTCGACATGCACACAAAACATATAGTGTTCACACACGCATACTTATGCCTTAAAACCAACTAGTGTGAAATATTTCAGTCATTCAATCATGCACACTGTTAATGCAAAGGTGAGCTAACACCTGTGCTCAGGTGAGTGTTTATGTTCTTCTAAAATGGATGGTGGAACGTGAAAAGAAGGAGGGAGAGTGCCCAGCCATCCCCACCCCAAGACCCCCGCCGCAGCAGCAGCGGCAGTCAAATATTCCTTTAACTACATAGAAGAAGAAAAATCAGTTGATATAACTAAAACCATCCATTTATCTTCTAATCCATGTATTAACTTTCAGGGTCACAGGACTGCCGCAGCCTATCCTGGCCACTTGCATGCAAAGGCAGGGTATACACCCCAGACAGTCTGTTGCAGGGCCACAATCAATTTAGAGTAATCAATAACCTATGGACGGTGGGAGAAAGCCAGAGTCCCTCGTGAAAAGCCCACACTCAGAGAGAACATGCAAACTCCACACAGAAAGGTCCCCCATTGATATGCTGTTTCGGGTCCCCCACCTGGGGCTTAAAAAGGGGGCCTTCTTGCTGTGATGCAGGAGCACTAACCACTGCTCCACCATGCAGCCCAGTTTGTTTCAATTTGTTTCATGGACTTGGTTATTTAAAGCTTAATTTTTCAAGTGCTCATCTTCACCAATGCATTGAAATTTGAACTTAAAGGCCACCTGTTCAAACTGGCCAATTCACTTTATTTACACTACTTCTTAAATTTCTCAATGTTTGGTACAGTGGCATCTGATGTGGGAAGGAAGCAACAACACCAACAAAAAAAAGTCTGAATGGAATTTTATTTTTTTTAAACAAGTGCAGGCTCTATGTTGTGCCATGTCTACTTTCCTTAAGTGGTTATTTCTGTTGGTGAAAAGCTAATTTTTAACATTGAGTAAATGCTCGATATAATTCCTTAAACCTATCGACACAACATGCAAGCATACATCAACCTAGAGGACAAAGTTCTGCCGGTGCTTGTTAAGAGCGAACCTGTTGAGTTGGTGACTGAAAAAGACATGGCGGCCAGAAATGTATTAAGCTTTACACGGGTCCTCCCACCTGGCATGAGAATGGATAACGACTGTAGTCCCAAACCTGTCTCCAAAAAATGTCAAACAATGTATTGAAATTGCACAAAATATTCTAAGTGGTATAACCTGTAAAATAAGTCTATTAGTAACATAAAGTAGCTGCTGCAATTTCAATTCAATTCTATTCAATTTTATTTACATAGCACTATTTAAAAACCTCAGAAAGCCAAAGTGCTGTACAGCATTAAACAAGAGAAACTTCCAGACTGACCAATAAAACAAAATATATATACATCTTAGTGCAAAATAATATAAAAGATACAAAAATAAAAATATCTAGAAGGAGCTGCATTTCCGCAAGAAAATGCACGGCTGAATGATATATTGCTGAATGAATATACTGTAATATTAATGAAACTTAAAGGGTAATAATTGGCAAAAAAAAAAAAAGAAATGATCAAAGTTGACCATAAATTTAGTGAAAACAGCACAATAACAGAAACAAACATATTTTTGTGAAAAATGCAAGCACCAAGTATCAAACCAGCAACATTGTGCTCCACAGCTCACATGTAATGCCATGACACCACCAATACAATGGAGAGGATATATAACAGCTGTTTTTGATCATTTAGTGTTGCAGCGACTCTACGGCAACTCTCTGGCATCCAGGATGATTTAAAAGAAAAGTAAAACTAACATCTTGACACAAAATACATTTTTGCATAATCACAAGATTAAAATATATTGTAGTCCAAAGCCTTGAGAACATTTTAACGTTTTGATGGTGTCTATAGCTGAAAGAATGCCAAAATAAGAGGCTCCAAAACAGGGTGAACTTTGGTAAAAATGTTTGAAGCCTCTCCCATTGAAACCCATAAGAAAGCTGAAAGTACTACAAAGTTTAAAGGTTTATATTTCAAAAACTAAAACACATTTTAAAAAATCTGAAAGAATTGAAATCAGTTTAAAGTCTTGTGAATAATTTCTAGTTTGAATGGTGTCTCTAGAGAAAAGTATGTTGACGTTATAATGAAAGAAGCAATGGTTTTCAAGGATTCCCCATGTATTTCAATGGAGGGAAAAATCCTGGAAATCCTGGAATATCTTGAAAGGTTCAAGGAACTGAAGGACCAAAAGTCATTGCTGGAAAAACCTGAAAGTGCTGAACCTTTTAATAGTTGAATGGTTGAAATTGCTGAAAAATTGTAGGTTAGCTGCAAAAAATGGTAAAGATACTATGGTAAAGAAAGAAAGAAAGAGAAACAGGAAAACAATAGGTTGAATGATTTATAGCATTTAACCAATTAAAGCCAATAATATAGCTCATAAAATAAAAGTCAAACGTTAATCAGAGAGGAAACTAATGAGCAACATTACTTACCAAAGTATCAGGTTGACGGTTGTGTCGAGGACCCACCCATCTCGCTGTCTGTCAATCTGTGTCTGTCCAAGGGTAACAGTTGTTAGACGTGACTTCTGCTTGTTTAGGTTAAATTATTTAAGTTTAGGTAGATTTCTAATACAATTGAGTTAAATTCTATATTAATTCCAATTATATAAAGTAATTTAGGTTCATAGTTCATTCTCAAAGAAGATGATGAAAATTATTTAAAATGAAAACATTTAAAATGATTTATTTTGTTACTTGAACATTTATTTATATTAAATACATCTACTTATTTTTTACTTGTTCATTTTACACAAATACCCTTGTTGGATAAGTACTTACAAAATGTGTTGCAGTGAACTCAAATAGTCTTCACAATGATATTTAACAATTTATTATGAATTCATAACCATATATTTCTGTCATATATACTACACCCTTGAAATGTTTTTAAGAGGGATTGTCATCCCACTCTGACACATTTAGACACCGTTTAATAAAACATTTTGGGCTTAAAAATACTTCACTTCAGTCGTATTGAAAAATTCTTAATGGTTCAATATCTGTCCTCAATCAGAAGTGAGTTTTGTTGCTATGAACAAAGCTTGTCTACCATGTCATTTGCATGCAAGCATACAAGCCTGCACCTGCCATTATTGACAGGGGTGCATGGAATTGATCTGCTTTATTAAATCCAGCAATGTAGTCTCATTAGGTTTGACATCCATGAAATATGTTGAGGTAATGCAAGAAGCAACATGCTACTAAGCCTATTCACTAGAATATATTTAAAAAAAATCAAAATCGTATCATTTTCTTTTTTGATGTGTTTTGATGTTTTGATGTGTAGAAACTTCTGCACAAACTTTTGGCATCATGGCTTATATTGCATATTTTTAAGATACAGCATTTAGAATGGGTGTATATTTTGAATTAGATTAGAATATTATTGTATGGGTAAACATATTGATTGCAGGTGCTAATTGAAAATGGTTGTAAACACATGATTAACGTTTAATCTCTTTATAATCAAATTAACTATAGTGTTCACACTTTGGTCTTTTTCAGTTTCTCATTTTAGCATAGCAGAATTAATAGAGATTTCTATATACCTGTATGATTATTTTATTTTGTTAGATTGGTCCTCTCGGCTTCACTGGGTCTGATTAAAGCTGCATATTGATGGCCCGGCTGGCAAACACGGGTCACTTCAGGGTCGTATTTCCAAAGATGTAATTCCTCACTACAGATGAGAGTCACTGAGCTTTTCTCTGGAGGCCGAAACAACACGGAAAAAAGGGCATCCAGAAATTGGAAGGTAATGAGACTATTAATTAAAGGGTTTCTCAAAACCAGCTGCAATAGCCACACACAACCTTATGCACCGGGGCATCAGAGCATAGAACAAAGTGCCTGGACTTTGTAAAAGCAACGCATGCGATGAGGCTGTTCCACACAGAGGAGAATTAACCTTTGAATTAGCGTTTGAAGAATAACCTGTGATTTACAATCACCCAGATCTCTTTTTACAATTGCAAAGATTAGTAAGTTTCAGATTCACTGTCTTAGTTAAAGATTCTCCACAAATTTCCATCTGTTTCCATTAGCTGCTCATGTCATTAAAGTTTCAATAAAGTCCATAATTTGGGTAGGTTAGAATATTAGATTTAAGCGTCTGTGATATAAAGAAATGTGAGATTTCTCTTTATGCCTTAGACTCTCAGGGTTAGAACGAGAGAGACTTTAAAACTCTAGGAGACATTGATTAGGCCAAGAAGCCTTGACCTTTTCATGTCCAGCAACAACATAAAAAGGCGGCAAGGTAGCTCCGCTGACACACAAGCTGGAACAGCAGCACAGAAAAATAAAGAAAAAACACACACACAATCGATTGGAGTGACACACTCACACGATGACAGATACAGTGATGGTAATCAGCACTGTACGTGAAGAAAGACTTTTTCACCGAGGCACACCAATTTATTGCTGATGCTGTCTGAATGATAGACAGATTGACACAAGGAAGCACAAAGACAGGTGAAAAGATGAAAGACAAGTTTGGGGAAGAAGAGAATGATCAGAGGAGCAAAATGGAGACATGTGTGCCTGCAGACAAAGGGGAAGGAAAATGATGCCTGCTGGAGGTCAGACAGGAGCATTTCCTCCAATTGGTAGTTGCTGTTGTTGGTGTAAGGTTACACACTCACGCAGACATAGGGCGTTGTGCACAATCCTAACAAAACAGAGCTGAGATTGGATTATTGATTGCATTGAGACAGATGAATCTCAAAGGAAAGCAAAGGTCTCTTATTGAATGACCTGCCAGGTGATAGCCAGGACCACCAGGAAAACAATAGGTGACCCTAAATCATAGATAATCAGCCATTGCTTGTTTAGTTGCTACACTCAAAACTAATCATTACAGTAAAAATTGGTTTAAAAAGAATGCTTTTTACAAATTTTCTAACACAGATTGTGAGGTAATAATAATTGTTGTCCTAAATATTTTGAACATTTTGTTGTTAAAAGTGTTGCCCTTTTTTGGTTCTCTGACAATTAGTACTTTATTTTATTTATCCGATTATCATTTCAAAAAGCACAGTGCTCTTGCGCTCTTGCCTCCCAGCAAGAAGGCCCCCAGTCCTGGCTGGGGGACCTGAACCAGAACACCACTGAGGGACCTTTCTGTGTGGAGTTTGCATGTTCATGCGTGGGTTTTCCTCCCACCGTCCAAAAACATGATTAATCTAAATTGTCACATAAATCACATTGTGAATGTGAGAGTGCTTGGGTGTGAGATTGTGGACACTCTACCCTGCGACAGACTGGCGACCTGTGCAGGGTGTCCCCTGCCTTTGCCCACAAGTGGCCGGGATAGGCTCCGGCAGCCCAGTGACCCCGAAAGGGACAAACAAAAGAAGATGAATGAATACATGGAAAATAAAAAATTAGGATTTCAACTGAACAAATGGGATTTTCTTCATAAATAAACATACCAATTCATAAAAAGTAAAGCCATTTATAATGTAAAAGTTCTTTTTTTTAATCTTGTGCACAAAAGAATGTATGAAATGACTTATGTGGGGAAAAAATATCTGCTTTTTGTTCTCACAAAATGCCTAACCTGTGCAAACAAAACAAATTGTTTGCAAAGCAATTCATAAGCCAATGCAATCTTGCATAATGCTAATGTATGGGTTTCATGCATACTTTAACACCTTTCCAGGCATGTTGTTGTTGTATTTTAATGATAAAACAATCTTTTTCTTAAATGTTTACTAATTTGTGCAAAACAATTGTAAAATTTTACTTGCATATTGGACATCGTATCTTCCTGGAACAGAAGATTTAAAAATATTGTTTTTAAGACTATTGGGGCTCCACAGAAAAGTATTTTTTAGCCTGAAAAAATTACAGCAAAAATTAATTAACAATATTAATAGGATGGAAACTCTGATATAACTTTCTTAAGAGAAAATCAATTTGTTAAGTAATTATTTTTAAAAATTCAATTCTGACTTTTTAGATTTATTTTTTTTTCCATTTAAAATCCAAAAGGAATAAGTTATAGTGAGGGCTTTTTGCATTTGCAACATATACTTTCCTTATATAATCTTTTTCCTGTTTGATCTCCACTGCTGTTCCCAGCATTTTCCTTTCTTCATCTTTCTTTGGTAGTGGTGGTACACCTGACTTCCTTTCCAAACTGGAACCAGCTGTCCGTGACCCAGGCCCCATAAGCACCTCATGAAAGTCTTTGCAAAGTAAACAATCAATCCATTAATGAAAATCATGCTCTTTTGGTAATCTAGCTTTAGACAAGGGTTTTAGAAAACGTTTTCTCATATCATGCAAAATATGCAAACCCACAGCAAAGAAGGCAGAATGAAAATATACTGAAAATATATAAAAAAAATTGCTAAAACAATAATCTTTGCAGATGTTAATGGAGCAAGAACTATTTTTTTTCTAAAATAAAGATCCAAATAGCAAATTCGAGTCATGATCTCATCAGTTTTCTTCCACAGCACCATTTGTCTTCATGCTCTCATTGCAAAGCTACACAAACTAAACTGGAGGATAATCTCAAAGGATTGTTTGAAGTTTACAATTGTAGATAATTTAATCAAATGTTAATTTGCAAGAGCGCGCATCATTTGATTGGATGGAAAACAATCTGCAAAGCATCCACTGCACTTAAGTAATGCGTATTTACACTTTAACAAAGTTTGGTGTGTGGAAGAGAGAAGACCTCTAGGCTTAGGCTTAGAATAAAATGTTATGTTTAGCTGCTTAAAAAAATAATAAATTCCCACCTCCAGAATAAAATCCAAATTTCAAAAAGAAAGTAAAAATTAAATGAAAAAGGAGCACAGAAAATAAATTATTATTGGGACAAAGGGAGTGTTTCTGGAAACTTTTAAGGGCTTAAAAAACAACTAAATAGGTTAAGGTTCCCAGGTTATTGTGATAGTGAAAAGATCAGCTTATTTTATGAAAGTATTGTATTTAACCAACATATTTTGTGCAAATCAAAGGACCTGCCACTGTTGAGTGCCCTCTACTTTGTTCAGTGCTACTATATAATAGAGCCATGGTTTACTTTAGAGCATAAGGAAGCTCTTGATAGTTATAGTATTAATGCATCTCAGGGTTATCCTGTAGGCTCTGTGTCAGTCTGACATTCAAGCCTTTTAGTTTGCCTCTCAAAACTTAAGAGGCTGAGACATGAAAGAGCTGCAGAGTGAAAGCGAGCTCATAGCTTTTATGACTCAACAGAGACACGTGCCACAGTCACACAAGACACGTTTGCCTGTGAACTGGTAAGTAAGTGACTAAGTACATAGTTTAGCTCCTTGCATTGAAAACAAGATGCCAGCTTGCAACGACTCACATGAAATGCATATTCAACAGAAACAGTTGCAGAATCTAAACCATCACACAAAGACTTCTTTTAATGGACCATCAGTAAATACACGTTCAAAATGTAAAATTGACTATTTAATGCAGTGCATCTCATTTCTTTCATTTCAAATCTAAGCATCATCCATATCTTATACTGTAAATTAGTGTCCATTAAGGAAGCAGCGTCAATCTGACATGTAACGCCCATACTTCAGAATGTTCACTACTTTAAAAAGTCCATCCATTGAGTTTCTATTTATTGTCTCTCTTAGGAAAAACGGCACAATAACAAATAAAGGTCTGTAATTTTATATCTATAAAAAAAAAACAACAACAATGAATCCCATATCTAATCCATCCCCTAACAAAAAAAGTATTTTGACAAAGAAGCACACCATACATTTTCTCTCAGTAGCCTTTTATTGCCACTGTAACTTTACATTTTTGAGATATGACAATTTAAATGTAACGAAGAACAAAAAAATGTGTGCCTAATTTTTTTAGACCACGCCAACCTTTTTCTGATGTTAAAATGCAGAAACAATGTCACTATTTTGGGAACTAATAACACTTGCAAGATTCAATTTAAATAATTTGGCCTAAAGGGTTTAAAAGACAGAACTTTTCAGGAAAATAGAACATTTATTTGAACAATATTTCAGTGGTAAAAAAAAAAAATCTGAGATTTCAAGGACTCAGTCACCCTTCCAGATAATTAAAAGATGCCACGGTGGAAACGAGGCCTTCCAAATTCCAACATAAAAACCAGCGTTAGACACTTGTTACACATTTGTTCCCTGTCATTTGTTTTGGCCTGAGGATGTCTTCTTAACCTTTTTAAGAGAAAATATTGATCCTCAATCGTGAATGAGCAACCCCCCTATAAAAACAAACCAGTATGCAGATAATCTGATGTTAATGAGGGCATTCATCTTCATTGGCTAGATCTGAATCCCTGCAATTTATCATTGTGTCTGGATGTTTTCTTTTATTTTTTTATTTAAGTGTCTGCCAACAGAACACATACAAATGAGCATGAATAGAATCTGATTTGTAATTTTACCTGCCATTTTTCTATCACCCTGCTTTAAGGATGCAGAAAAAAGGATTTAGAGATGCTAAAGCATTGGACATGCATTCCTGGGTTGAAGTCATGGCAGGTCTGTCCAAACATGCTCCATGTGGTTAGAATGATCTGCTTGTGAGAGGTCACTGTTTGGCTCTTATCCCGCTGTTTGGACAGGACTCCAACAATCACACACATCTCAGCTCACCAAGACATTTAAACAATTGCCCGGCATGACGAACCTGCAACCCACATTTGTTAGGTATTAACCAGCCATGCAGAGGATCCCTATCCCATGCTGTCTAAATATTTTGGAGGGCTTTAAGATAACTGGTGATCTGGAAGAACATATTGGACCAGTTTCAGTGTGTGTATTTGGCTTACAAAGTATTGATGACAGAGTTTGCAGGAATTTGACAGACAGCCATTATTACATTCCAGTTACTTCATCAATATGTGAACTTAAAGAGAAAAAACAGCCCCCAATGAGTCCTTTCTCTTTAAATCTCTTAACTCAAGTTTGAACTACACAGTTTTTGACCTTGTTGTAAAATGAACATATTGAAGATCTTTAGAAATACCATAAATTGTGAATTTTAAGCCTTTTAAAGCAATTATGATGAGAGTTGGGTTTATGTAATTCATTTAAAATAAATGTTGTCATGTCATAGATGCATTCCTTTAAGCTGTTGCAAACAGTGTATTCTGTCCTGTTGGTCTTTGATAAAACATGGTAAAAACAGATATGTTTAAATGTTACTATTTTAACTAAAAGTAAGATGACCAGACCAAACTGAGCATGAAAATTAAACTGGTGATGATATAATTGTAGAATAAGGGTATTATACACTTGAATACCCAAAACGGAAAAAATCTATTTTACAAATCAAATCAAACTATATTTGTTTAGCACTTTTCTTACTAATGTGACATGTGCTCTAAATACTAACATTTACCAATTTTAAAAACCAAAAGCAAACAAATTTGCAATATACATATTTAACACATACAATGCCATGTTGTTTATGTTTATTTTGAACATAAGACCCTTTTTCAGTAAATTGTGAAATTTAGAAAAAAAAATGTATTCATGCTAATACTTTATATCTATTTTATAAACAAATATCTTTATACAACTTGCAAATAAATTGCAATTTGTGTCAATTATAATCCTTAAAAGGTTATGGGAGGAAGACAACCTATGAGTTCCTACTTCATTAATTATATATTTTATGAATTCATCAGAAATCCATTATGGTCTAAGATACAAATCCAAATAATGTATAACTACATCATCACATATAATCAGCAATATCATCATAGACTCAATAGTTGTAGTAAAAACACCAAGATAAAATATTAAAATAGAAGTATGACTTTTTGGCATATTAAACTTCTGCTGTAATCAGCAGCGATAAGTTTACTATTATCATTACAGACTCAAGGTATATTTGCCACAAGAAACACAAAACAAATAAAAAACTTAAGAATAAATATAAAAGCATTCATGATAGTACAAGTTTAATACAATTACGTAAAATTATCATAAACCTAAAAAAAAGAAAAAACTAAAACTCTTGCTGCCTAAAAAGCTGAACAAAGGCAACCAGACCAAAACTTCCAAATAGGTGACCTAAAAGTGCTGCACCTTACATTGGTGAGAGTTAAAATGATTATGTTATTTGAAGTTTTAAGATTAAAAATAACACCCCAGATAAGATCTCTCAATAAAGCTTGGAGAGTATTAACTCTTGCACCAACAAACTGCTTGCCCTGCACCACCATGGCTGTTTTAACCCTTGTGCTATCCTAGGCACTTTCCCATTGGCAGTTGGGTCATCTAGACCCACTAGACTGTGTGCTGAACATTTTTTCTTCAAGGATTCGTGAACCTCACTGGTATCCATGGATTACATGAATCTCTCCACCTTTATCCACCTTTGTCATGGTAGGAATAACACGTCGATGTAACGGTGGGGTCATCTAAAATAGCACAAGGGTTAAGAAACTCTTTAGGGCATCATTATTGGCAGCCTGCACCCTCCTCATGCTGGATGCCCTTGGTCCACAGGTGAGCATTATACAGTGGTGTGCAGTAAGTTTTGAATGGAAGAATTTTATGATTGTCAGAATGTGAATAAAATCTGAGTGCAAGCAGGTTTGCCTGAGCATATAAAATGCACGGTTGTCCGTGGATAACATCATCATTTATCTATGAAAAAGTTTAAAAGCAGGAAAATTCAATGTAATGTCATCTTTTGTACGACAAATTAACACAGCACTTTTACTGGAATTGTATAAAATATAATTTTTAACACCAAATTCAGAACAGACATTTAAAAGTTGTTGAGATACAGATCTGCTGGGGCTAAATACAACTACAGTGGTGGACAAAATTGTTGGTACCCCTCAGTTAAAGAAAGAAAGTCCACAATGCTCACTGAAATGACTTGAAACGTTCAAAAGTGACAATAAATTAAAATTTCTTGAAAATTAAATAATCAAAATCAGCCATTACTTTTGAGTTGTTGATTAACAGAATTATTTAAAAAAAAAAAAACTCATGAAATAGGGCTGGACAAAAATGATGGTACCCATAACTTAATATTTTGTTGCACAAACTTTTTATGGCAATCACTGCAATGAAACGGTTTCTGTATTTGTCAATGAGCCTTCTGCACCTGTCCACAGGAATTTTGGCCCACTCCTCATGAACAAACTGCTCCAGTTGTCTCAGGTTTGACGGGTGTCTTCTCCAAATGGGATGTTTCAGCTCCTTCCACAAATGTTCAGTGGGATTCAGATCTGGGCTCATAGAAGGCCACTTCAGAATAGTCCAACGCTTTTCTCTTAGCCATTCTTGGGGTTTTTTGGCTGTGTGTTTTGGATCGTTGTCCTGTTGGAAGACCTGCGACTGAGACCAAGCTTTCTGACACTAGGCAGCACATTTCTATCCAGAATTCCTTGATAATCTTGAGATTTCATTTTACCTTGCACAACTTCAAGACACCCTGTGCCAGATGCAACAAATCAGCCCCAAAACAGAACTGAGCCTCCTCCATGTGTTCTTTTGGTTGTATGCTTCATTTTTGAGTCTACAAACATAGAGCTGATGTGCCTTACCAAAAAGCTCCAGTTTTGTCTCATCTGTCCACAGGACATTTTCCCAGAAGCTTTGTGGCTTGTCGACATGCATTTTTGCAAATTCCAGTCTCGCTTTTTTGTGATTTCCTTTCAACAGTGGTGTCCTCCTTGGTCGTCTCCCATGAAGTCTACTCTGGCTCAAACAACCACGAATGGTGGGATCTGACACTGATGTACCTTGATCTAGGAGTTCACCTTTAATGTCTTTGGAGGTTGTTCTGGGCTCTTTGGGTACAGTTCCAACTATCCGTCTCCTCAATTTGTCTTCAATTTTCCTCTACGGCCATGTCGAGGGAGGTTGGCTACTGTCCTGTGGGTCTTAAACCTCTGAATAATATGTGCCACTGTTGTCACAGGAACTTCAAGCTGTTTAGAGATGGTTTTATAGCCTTTACCTTTACGATGTTTGTCTATAATTTAGTTTCTAATGTCCTGGGACAATTCTCTCCTTCTCTTTCTGTTGTCCATGTACAGTTTGGTACAAACCTTTTCACCAAACAGCAACGTGACTATTTAACCCCCTTTAAATAGGCAGACTGACTGATTATGGGTTTGAAAACAGCTGTGATGTCAATTAAAGGACATACCTGAGTTCATCATGACCCCCTGGTCAATTTGTTCTCAGTCTTTTATGGATGTACCATCATTTTTGTCCAGCCCTACTTCATTAGTTTTTATTTATTTATTTTTTTTTTTTTTTTATAATTTTGTTAATCAAAAACTCAAAAGTAATAGCTGATTTTGATTATTTAATTTTCAAGAAATTTTAATTTATTGTTACTTTTAAACGTTTCAAGTCATTTCAGTGAGCATTGTGGACTTTCTTTTTTAAACTGTGGGGTACCAACAATTTTGTCCACCACTGTATATCCACATCCATTTTTACACTGTTACACTGTCCTAAAACAGAGAGAATGTTTAAAAGGAGGGCCCCCCTCCCTTCCTCCGATTTCTTTTTTCTTTCCACATCACTCATCAGTGTCTCTGTCTGTTAGCCAATCGCTTTCCTTGTCTTGTGCCAGGTGCTGGCACTTCATCAGGCAAGCTATTGGGACAGAAAGCTCATGAATCCACTTTAGTGTCTTCATGCAATGATAGAAATGTGGGGATGGGCCAGGGAAACTGGGAACCATCGGCTTCCTTATTCAGCCATTCAAAACTACCCCAAACCCTCTGTCTTCAGTCCAAAGACGGTCTCTGATTATCACCAAAGAGTAAATCCCTGGGTGAAAAAGTGGTGGAAGGGAAATATCATCCCTGGCAACAGACAGTGGTGTCACTGTTTATATTTCGATGCAACAACATCAAAACATCCACTAGAGGCGAATTGCAAATGACTGTGGAATGATGGTTTTTTTCACCAAAGTGGAGGGTGGAATCTTTAATTATAATATTCCGAGTGATGTTAGCTTGCCTCACAGCCATTGGGACTTAACAAAAATGCATGCACACAAACTGTAGCAATTTGAAAGTCTGTTTTTAAATCTATCTTTTTTAACAGAAAGGGGTTTATGCAGTAAAAGGTAAAGGCTTTCTTTTAGTGGATTTCTAAGGTTTGCTTTGTGATGTATCTATAAAATATGGATAACGCTTCTTGTATGATTGGAAACACTAACATTGAGACCACTGGAAACTAATTTGTGGCAAAATGCAGGAGGGTAATTCACACAACTGTGCTTTGTCTTGTAAGAGAAGTGGGAATGCAGCACCCGCCAGTGTAAAAGCATGTCATCTCACGGCCCCAAGCCTGAGCGCTTTGACGTCTGCCAGCATCGTCAGAATCAGAGCAGGTCTCTGCAGACGATCCGACAGCAAATCACAGTGAATAATTCCCTCAACCTCCTTCCTCGTCTGAAACAGCCTTATTATGATGCCGGATTAATTTTTGTTCCCCACAGTAAAGATAGGAAGTAAAATGCTTAGTGTCCAAAATAATGAAAGATTCCATGACACATCCTTATCAGTCAAATTAAAAAAAATCATATTATCTTCAAAAGGCTTTTAAATGCCCCGCCGCCCGTTCGCTTCCAACCTCAAACTGCATAGGGAATATCAACTGAGAGACAGTAATTCGCCCAAGCTCTTAATATTCAGTTCTCAGCTATGTAATATGCAAATTCATCGGGGTCATGCAGAAGTCACATAAAAAAATCCCCCTAAACTCAATTTGAGAGGCAGATGGAGATTTTTCTAAGAAAATCAGTGAGTTATGGTTAAGGTTCAGTAGAAGTCAAACTGCCAGACTCCTCCATGGACCTGAGAAGTCCCTGCAGCCCTGACATCAGTTGATTTCTTAAGATTCACTGTGCGTGCGCTCTTTTAAAACCCCAACAGCAGCCACATTAACACTCAGCACCTCCATCAGCTCCTGTATAACAGTCTGCTTCAGTGGTGGGCAGTTTGGTGCACAGAGACGATTTTGGACCCGGCAGCCTGTTGGGAGAAATAAAAATATGCAGATTGCATAAGCAAAGATTAGTCTGAACATATGTGCAGTCATCTGGGGTCTATTTATATGTCTACTTTTGATTTTAGAAACCACAACAGCACCAAAAACTATCCTAACTACACACCCCACTGATCAACATTCAAATGCTTTCATTCACACGTGCATGATATTTTATTTCAAACTGTCAGCTGAAACAAACGTCAGCATTTAGCAGCTCTTTATGTGCTATCTCTTAGTCCTCAGGAGCGATAGGGCCTCTTACGAACCCTGATACCTCTGAGAACAGGATATTGATCCATCTCCAAAGGCTCCAGATGTGTCATTTTGTTGTGGCTGCACACGTTGTAAAATCTACTCTGGTGTGATATCACATGTCCGGTAACAAGCAAAGATTGCTGTCCTGATCATGGCCTTGATGATGACTCTGAAAAGGGGCAGAGAAAGCTGCGCCACAGGGCATACTAGTTGCTGCCAGAGTGGTAGAATTAGACATTTGAAGATGGGCAGGACTGATAGGGGAATCATGAAGCTATTAACCTCTGAACAAGCTGCTGAAAGCTCAGCAGATGGCAGGGCTGATGGTGAGTGTGCTGCCAGATTGAGCAGGAAGCAGAATGAGAGCCCAGACTTCTCAAGAGCTCTGAGATTGTGGTTCTTCCTGACTGTGTTTCCTGTGTGTGTGTGCAATGTTTCTGGAATAGGAGTAAATATTTCCAAAGGTTCTGCCCTTATAAACGTGAGAGATGTTGATCTCACTCCTGAAGTCCACAGTTTTGGCCCTAAAATTTAAACACAGACACATAAAAAAGACTTGAGTAAAACGCCTTATTGTAACAGTTTTCTTTACACTCATAGGTTTTAGTGCTTGTCTAAACTATTTGTGAGTGGAAAATACCATTGACTCAATATGAAAACTGGATCATATTACAGTGACGTCATCCATAGAAAATGTCTTACTTCCAATTGCCACAAATTGAAGTCAATTCACTCGCCATATTTCAGGATACGAATGCCGCCATGTTGGAGCCAGACATGTCAGTAAGCAGTAAGTGGTCAAAGTCAATGTTCCTATGGCAACCTATGTCACAGCTCAAGAGGGAGCTTGTTGGAAGACCACACCCATAACACTTGAAAGTGGTTTCTAACTTGAATAATTTTTACTACAGCAAAAACATAATGAAAAAAAAAATTGAGAAAAATTAAGATACCATAATAAGAAGATAATAGAAAATACCTGGAGCTTTATTGTTCTGTGATAAATCTTTTAATGATTTGTCCATGGACTTGGTGTGCAGCATAATTAGGATTATTTAACCTGTCGTGAAAAAACGTTTTCTTCCTGCTGTTTGTTTTCCTGTTAACAAAAGAAAAGCTGTCTTGGCTGTGAACCAAGCACAGGCTGAAGCCCCAGCGAGAGAAATAAAGCTCACTCAACCACTGCACAGAAGACAGTTATTTCCCAAGTGAAAATGTCAAGACAAAAGCTTCATATATTTTGTTTTGACTTGTTTTGTGAAAATATTTGTGAGAAATATTCTTTGTTGCATTGTCCGGGGAATATAATCTGAGCACTGAATGAGCTGGGAATTGATATCACAATCATATACATCCAGAGCGTGCTGCTTTGAGAAGAAAAAGTTACCACATGTGCCACTTTCAATATCTGCATTAGCTTGAATTGAAAATATAGGTGATGTGTTGGATTTTTTGTGCTCACTCCAGTCATCTCTTTCAAAGAATTTAATTTTTAATGTTCAGAAGCATGTAGGTAAAGGTATTTCCCTTTCTGCTGTGGAGCTGTAATCTCCTGCCAGCATTGTTTACACAGAAGCCGACCAAGAGAAAAGGGCCAGTACATTAAGAACAGGGATAATAACCACGCATACAGAATGAGTATAATGGGCAAACAAGAAGAAAATGTAATAACTGCAACTCCTTGCTGCCGTCATGCAGCAGGATTGCTAGACAGTGAGATGAATAAGCTGGAGAGATGGCGCAAGAAGATGCTGTGAGAATCTACTTGTATTTTGGCAAATGTTTCATGTTTAATGTTCCATGTCTGACACTCTCCAGGTCATCGTTTTAATCTTCATTAATATAATTTTTAACTTTTAATTGATTTGGATGGGGCAATTTTGATTCTCAGAGGAGTAAGTTACTTTAATATCACGAATATTTGATTCCATACAGAATATTTCATCATCTTTCTTTAGTTTATATATATTTATTGTACATGTGTGTCTGTCTCAATGTGCATTTTTGAAAGTAAAAGAGTCTTTAGAGAGCTCCTTAAGAAACCATGATTTCATTAGTGGTTCAGCAGACTGCAGCTGTCAGCTGTGATACACAAAGCAGTAGTTAGAGAAATGAATACCGATTAGTACTTTTAAATTAAATGCCAGTTCTGCCGAAGGTCAGCGGAGGATGTAAAAGGTCATGGAATGCACGGATAGCTTGGGATGGGAGTGAGTTCATTAGCTCATACGTGCTTAATGTCATGTGGTGCTCTTATCCCTCGGGATCCCTGTAGAGCTCTGGATAGTATTTGTAATCCTTAAAGTTAAGAGGGTAACCTCACACATGTACTTTCATAAGCACTCATGTTTTAAATGAGAACCTGTGTGTCTTTCATCACTTTTATCAAAGTCATGGATATTTGTTTAAAAAAGGAAAAAAAAAAAAAAAACGATAGCATTGGTTGTGTAAAAAAACAATAAAATAAAACAATTTTTTTCCATATAGTTTCTCTTCAAAACCTAGAAAGATTAAAATGCTAGAAATAATACAGATCCTTTTTAAATAAGACTTTTTTTCAAACAATTATGCCATTGTGTTTTTATTGTTTGAATAAGTAACTTTAATTTCTCAGAAAATAAATCAACACTTAGCTGATATACATATATATATATATATATGAGATTCATAGAGTCCTGTTATTTGTCTACTTGGGGCCCGTCAAAGGACTGTTGACCGCTTTATGATGTGCATAAAAAATGAAACGTTCTTGCTATCTTCATAAAAGATCAAAGGTTATGGAGATAAACATGGGTCACTATAGGTTAATAAAATTGCTGTTTATCTGGATGGACCAAGCCGGTTGCCCGTTAACTTCTCTAATGAGATTAAGACAGATGGGGAGGAAAAAAGATAAACCATTAGCTCCAGTGAAGGGGGATGAGGTTGCCTTAGCTGACAGGTTAATCCTGTAATACAGAAATGACAAAAAAAAATGATTACTGTTTGATGAATGTTATGTTGCTGCTCAGTCTCAACTCTGACCATTCCTAAATCATTGATTTGAGGGTATTTTAGGTTCAATTTGAAAAAAGAAAAAAGAAACTGGATGTAAAATACACATCTCCCTTTGTCTGCAGAAATTGTATTTTTATGTTTTCTTTTATTTTTAAATGGGAACATTGTTGGTGAGATTAAGCCATTTTTATGGGTCATAAACAAACGACTGTTTATTACAGTTTAGAAAAAGTGAGAAAGGAAAGAAAGGAAATTCAGGCTTGAGCCACAAAACTGTTAGATGTATAGCGTTCTCTGACTGAAACTGAAAGGTGAAGGTTAGTGGAGCAGCACTGTTATTTTCAGTTGTTGTCAGCCAGACACTTAATTGGCTTTAAGGTTGCGAGCAAAGGGTTACACTTTACTCCTTTTTTTTGTCTTTTCTACCGAACATGTAGAAACATGTAGAACAGTTTTAAATGAAAGTATTTATAGCAAAGTGTGAAAGACTGTGTTCCCCATATAAAAATGATATTATTTTATTTGCCAAAAGGTGACTACAAAATACTGAATTTGAGCTTTACACCATCCGACTGTTCACCTTCCACCCCTGCTCAGTCCTGTAAAGGGTCATGAGGGATCCTGGGGTATTCCCTGGACGGTTCACTGGTCTATTGCAGAGTTACATAAAGACAGGCACACCCGCACTTACTCCTTAGAAACAACTTTGTCACCAATTAATAAAAAAAAAATGTGTATTTGAGCTGTGAGACAATGGTGAAGTGCCCCACTGAAAACCAAACCAAGAAAACTTTTTGCTTATGCCGGTATTATTTCAAAGGATGTCAACGTACGTCTTTTTAATAGCAGCTAATGCATATTAGGGGTACTAATCAATGAATGGATTATTCCAACAAGATTGATCTGTCTGATCCAAGATATTAATTTAGTGAAATCAAACTATGCTATTATAAAATCATTTCAAAAAGAAATAAGTCGATTATAATCGATATTGGAAAATACCATTTGGACTGAGCCACTATGGGCTTGTTCTACTTTTACATAAAAACGACCAAGTGCATCACAGCAGATAGCTCACATGGGATGCCAGCAAAAAAAATTATCAAGTCATCATCACAGTCCAATGTGCAGAAACACTATGAATTTTGCAAAGACATGTGACCATATAGTGCGGTAAAATGTTCTAATAATGTTCTGTTTGGATTATTTTGATGTGGAAAAACAACAGAGGGCTGAACGTCATGAAACTATTTTACTATTATTATTTACTTGTTTGTTTGTACACATACTTAATTTACACTTGATTATTTTGCAAGAAATATAAGGAATCTGAAACACATCTGAGTCACAATAAAGATGTCCTGGATTGATTTTAGGTCAGTGAATAGGCTCGTTCAAAATGAACTAATATCGACTATGAATCGGATCAGCCCATTTTGGATCCTACACAACGATTTCCTGACATATCTGTATCAATGTAAAAAGGCCAAAATGCCTAGGTACCAAACAGAATGGGATGGGGATTTGCAGTGTATGCTCGTGATGTCATAGAGATTTCATAGTACAGTTGATGGATCAGAGAAATGAAAGACTTTTATTTTTTCATAAACCTATTGCCTGGGGTGATCATGGAAGGAAAGATCAATGGATAGTAGCAAATACCTGCAATGACTGCATATCTACTCCTTACACACAGCTTTGCAGCAATCACTTCATCAGAACTACTTATAATAATAATTGATGCTATGCCCTTTTAACAATATATATTTCACTTTTTTGGGGGTTGTAACAATGATATTCTCTTGTCACCAGGCTTTGTGTCGTCAGTTTACTGCTATACACCTTTCCCTTCGAGACAATAACATGAACGTAAAAAAACCTGAGCTTTATTGAGGACGTGAAAACAAACATTGACGTAAAATAATTAATCAAAGCCCTCAGATTCTTGATTGTTAAAAGAACTGTGTAAATGACATGTACTGAAACATGACGCTGAAATATACAATGGGTATTATTTTGGAGTTGAGCAATTTAGTAAACATTGAATTCAGCATTAAAAATGGGTCACCGAGCCCAATTAAAAGGATTTTGTCAGTGTAATGACTCCTTCATCTTTCAGATTGCTAATCCCTTTAGATAGACTTGGGTTACCCTTATTCTGAGGAATTTTTAGCACTTTCAACATTTTTGTAGCTAAATCCAGGAGCAATTATTCATCTAACATGGTGAGAAAAACTGGTGATTAAACTACAAATACATACTATTTTTTTTTTTTAATAAGTAACTAGCTTTTTTATAAACTCCAACAATACTCCACTAGGACAGTTCTAACCAGAATAGCTGAAGCTTTAGCTCAAAACGCCAATGGATTCATTCAAATTCAAAATAACCCACTCGGCTACCATCATCCTAAAAAAATGCTGTACATGTTTGAGTCAATCTCCTATATCCCCTTTTGTCCTCATTTTGTTGCTATAACTTGACCTTTTACCCATAGTCCTTCCTGTTTCCTTATCTCCATGCTTCTTCTCACCATACACTCTCAACCTGGCTATTGTAGATCCTCTTTTCATTCAAGCATCCTCTGTGCCTGCAGCAGACTGGTGTGTTAATCTGTTGGAGGAGGGGAAGAATGAAGGTGTGTGGTTTAATCGTCCCGAGGGCAGGCTGGGTGGCTGCTGGAGGTTTTCCTACTAGGACTAATTGGAACAAAACGTTACCATGTATTCCATCAGAAGAAGACAGACTGAGAAAGATAAAGAGAAAATCACTTTTTTTTTACTATAGCAGTCTGCTAAAAGGTGTTTTTAACCCATACGAACTCACCCCCATTTTCCTGAAAAGTTAAATTATGTAAAATACACCACAAACCAAGTGTACCACTAAACACATTTACGATAATTTTCTGTTACCCCAATGTCACCATGGGTTCTTAGGGGTTAAAGAAAACAAAGCCTCATGAACCATCAAACCACACATCTTGTCAGGAAATGGTTTTTAAATGAAGCAGTGACAAATCAGAAGCTTCTTACTTGGCAAACAAAATTAACAGGTTTTTTTTTTTTCAGATAAAAATAACTTGTGCATTTATTATGAAAATTAAGGTCACACAATCTGGAGGAAGAAAAGTCATAGGTAAAGAATCCTCAGTCAGTGAAGAATTTGGCCTACTTTATTTTATCACGTCTGTGGCTTTCTACCCAAATGTTAAAAGCTTTATGGAGATTCAAAACCGGTTTTCAAAACCATAAAAGACACGCTACCATAGAATCGGTTCTTGATTTGAGAATCATGGTGTCCTGAAAATGATTTATTGGCAATTCAGCTGATCTAAACTCCTTTTGAGAATCTGGAAGAGAATTTATAATTTTGTAAAGAAATCCTAGAGCTTAGCAGGTGTCATGCTACCTTCAAACCAGCCACTGTAACACATGACCACTTCCAACAAATAGCCTCTGTAAATGTCCGTATTTGTTTGTTTCGGGGGTCCGCGTTCAAAACTCGTTATAAGTAAAACCAGTTGAACTTTGTTCAATCAGACACTCAGATTTGGTATTGATGTGTGGGTGGTATCCCATTTAATTCATTGTGCCATGCATTTATAAGTTGATCATAGAGGAGAAAGTAATATTTACAGTTTGTGCCTGGCAAAAATTATATGACACCAATTCACTCATTTTCAACATAAAACTTCTGTTTTCCTTTAAAATTTTCTTTACATTGCATTAGACCTCATTTTATTTGTATGTGTCCAATATTGTAATTCATTTACCCTTATTATTTGTATTACAATTTGTTGTAGGTAATCACAATCATGCCCACCCTGCATCAGAAGCCTACTGTTTACCTCCATGAGCGACTCACTGCAGCCCTTCTCTGAGACACTCACCCTTCACTAAGGTCGATCATCTATCCCCAGTCATTCTCTGTTTAAACGCCTCTCTAAAAAGATTTGTGGCAAAAGAAAACAGAAAATGGGATTAAGACTCTCTTGAGAAGTACTTTCATTTCTTTATACCCCTTCTTAATTTCATAACTGACTATTCTCACGTGGGATATGGAAAATAATATGACTGCCAGCACAAATGCAGTCATATCAAGTTCCTTTAACAAAAGATTGAAATTTCTAAGCAAATTTGCAGGGAATAGTTGAAGCACTGACATCCCCTGAATTCACAATAATCATAAAAGAAAGGAAGGCGGTGTTGCTGTAGTATAATATTTAAGTCCACCTGCATGGCAGCACCTTAAACAGACAGCATGATATGACAGTGAATTGTGTTACATCCTCTCACTATTCATAATTGCTCTCCACTTGCCTTTAATTAAAAGACATAATCCCATTAAAAAGCAGAAATAGGATTAATAATGTCTCAGATTCTAGCTGCTACTTTGTAATGACTGTGAGTGTGTCCGTGTGCATGTGTGTGTGTGTTTAAGAGAATATGTCTTTTCCCTTGACTCAGAGATATCATTAATACCATTGGTCATATATAGATGAGAAATACAATTAAAATTACGTAGGAAAGCGTCACCAAAAGAAGGTCAGAAAAACAGAGAACTGAAACCAAAGAAAGACTCATAAAATTTAACACAAACATTTAAAAAGCATCATAGAACTTGATTGTTTTGCTTGGGAAGATAATATTAATTAAACTTAACAAAATAAGTATTTAGAAACATGTAGTTCTGTGATAGCAGTTGGAGATTGGAAGAGAATTACAGGCTGAGGCAAAGACAAGAGCAGAGACGGATTCGGCAAATGATCCAAGGGGTCCCCTCCTTTCCTCAGAGACATTGTCCCTCATCGCAGAGCTGAGGTGAGAAACAATGGGCGTTAAAGGATAACATGCCAGCACAAAGCTACTATTGTCAAAACAACAAAGACTACAGCTGAGCCACAAGGATAAGAGGACATGGTTACAGGGGAGTGTTCAATGTCTCGGAGTCGATTATGTTGTTTTCTCCGCAGCGGCGCTTCAAATTCACCTTTTGTTGACCATTATTTTGGAGCCATTTGTTGTCTCAGAAAATAAGGATTTTCAGCACTTCCCTACAGAGACCCTACTATTGTTAACTAGAGGAATAACCTTGATTTACTTTTTTGTTAACTATTACAGAAAATGTCAACACTATTTTTTTAAATGCACCCTAAAAACATACCACACAATTATAGAAATATGTCACACATACCAAAAAAGTGGAATTTATACGATTCACCTGACTCAAGGCTGAGGATTTTTATATATTTAATTAATTAATTAATTTAAAGTAGGTGACAATTCATTAAAAGTTACACAGAGCATAAAAAGGCATATAAAATAAAGGTTTTTGACTCAAGTAAGACAAAAACGAACACTTTTGTTGTTTCAAGCTATTTTACCAGCTGAAAGTGAGTGACCTTGAGTATCATTTTCTATGGTTGTGTCGTGGTCAGCATTCCAGTTGCCAATTCTGTCAGTCAAGCATGTGTGTGAGTGTGTGTGTTTTATGTGTCAGGGTCTGAAACAGTAAGTGGTGAAGTTCAGAGGGCTTGTCTGTGCTCTCTCTGTGGGCATCTCTCTGACAAGACAGTAATGTGACAATGCCAAAGAGTGGACACATCTCTGACAGGTAAGGTTAAACTGATAAATAGGGGCAAAAGCGGCTTTTTACTTATAAATTGGGTTTACCTGTCACTGTCAGACTCTATTAGTTTGACAATTGCAATGCATCATGATTAAATCAACTTCATTGTACACAGTGTCATTTGAAACCTTTAAATTTAACATTTAACCTCTTTGTTATAAGATAATAACTTTTTCTCTGTGTATTAAAAAATGGCTCACTTTAGGACACCAATAGCAAAGCTAACTGGGACCTGTAATAAAACATTTCCCAAATTTAACCCCACAGAGACATGTAATTGATGATTTCTGCAGAGGTCGTCTCTAACACCATCAAACAATCGATTTGGTGTCTAAACAACCAGAGATCTAAAACTTTGGTCACAGTTTTAGGCACAAAAAATTAAAATTAAGACATCACAAGTGCATATCTGCATGCTTATATTAGCAGTAGTTTAACCAGCAATGGTAAAACCAACAAAAAATAAATATATCTTAAAGGGCATTTTCTTAAGCCTTTCAGAATAAACTACCGGTACATATGATAATAAATTACCTTTGGCACACTAAAGATTGATTTTCCTTTTTTTTTCAATAAAATAGGAGTTATTTTCGCTGTTCAATATACCCAGAAATAAGACGTCTCCATCTCTGAGGCATCGCCTATCGCTCCTTGTGGGTGCCGACGATTTCATCACGATAACCTAGTGTCGACCTCGGTAGCGTGTCTGCGTTTCGCCCACGAAAACAAAAAAACATCAGAACTTTTGCAAAGATGGATGTGCAAGCATTGTGACAGATCTACGTCACAATATGTTTTCGTGGGTTGGAGGGGGGCTGGTGCTCAGAGCGCAGGTTTTTGGAGGAAAACACAGAAATGTGTGAATGGATCAAAATACTGCTTTGAGGCTGTTTTTGTGAGGAATTAACATTATAATACAATTAAAAACTCAAAAAGTTTATTTTGTATGATATAGGCCCTTTAAAATGTGAAATATTAGTATGGAAAGTGAAACTTAAAAAAATATTGAGACAAGCTATCTGTTGCCAGACATTCAGGAGTGTGGGATTAAAAAAAGTAATTTCCTTGAGCTAAATGTACTTTTTAAATGTACTTTAATGATCTGTCATAAAGGTAGTTAGTAGATTTTTTAAGGCTCACACCAAACTGCTCTGACCCTGCTCATCTTGCCCACTTCCGCTTGTATGTCAATAATCATAAATATGCTCCAATTTTGCAAACCCTGGAAACACAAGCAAGAAAAACCTTAATGTATTGAAATGCATGGGTCCTCTGTTTTAGAAGTTCTTTGTAGCAGATGAAAGTTCCAAGGCTTCAACCAATGGTAGAGGTTGATTTACATAAAATTTTGGCTCAGAGCAAGAGTACCATAAAACTCTTGCTTGATCTAAGTCTGGAGCAAACATTGATTAAACAGATTTTTATCAAAGAACCAAAAAAAAAAAAATCAGATGGTTTATATGACATTTAATATTCATCTAAGAGATCAGGCCTTGAAACGATTTTCAAGTTCTTACTAACCCTCAAATGGTATGGATTTACCCTTTTTCAGATTAATTTCAAGCCAGAGAGCTGAACAAAAACAGCCACATTAGTTAAATGTGCACCCACTTAGAATAGGGCCGTCTTTTTTTTTAAGCCCCTTAAGCCTCTGATGTAAATAAACCCCTGGAATAGAAGTCAAGTCTGACGCAAAGCCTGAAATGAGAAATGGAGAAAAAGTGCTTTAACTGTTGGAATACAAATGCAGTCCAACTGTAAGGCCTTCACACTCATATTGCATAAGGCAAGGCAAGGCAAGGCAAGTTTATTTGTATAGCACAATTCGTACACAAAGTAATTCAAGGTGCTTCACAAAACAGAAAAATGCATTAAAATCACAATACATCATAGAAATAATCAACGTAAAATTTACTTTAAAAGAAAAGTCCAGCCATTTTTTTGGTGATCTTTTTAGGTTGGAAATATTTTTTTCCTCTCTGTCAGTCTCTCAGCCTTTACTGTTGATGATGTTCATTTCCTTTGTACCTCATCTTCAGTCCAGACCAAACAGAGAGTCCACCACTTGTTCATAAAATCCAGATTAGTTTAGGATTTAGAAAGTTAATTTTTAATAGCAAAGGTAAAACACATCCAGGGTCATGTTAGCTTTTAACTGCATATGTGATCAAAAATGGAGGGATCTGTGAAACATTAAAGGCAGCTGCAGTTTCCTTTAAGTTTTTTTTTTGTTGTTTTCATTTTTTTAAAGATAAGATGACACTTCAGGCCATTTCAGTTTAAGTCTGCAGTAAAAGATTATATATTAAAAAAATCTTTACAATAATTAAAAATGTGAAAAATTTAAGCTTCAAAGTCGGACTTTAAAAAAGAGGGGGAGTTAGAATATAACTACTAAACTTGCGGCTGATTTTGGCCTATTTCTTTTTCTCAATGAGCCAAATATCTGGAATCTGTCTTCTCCTTGTCCTCGAGTTCACCTCACTAATTTTTTTCCCAAGCTGTCCTCCTTGTTATTGAGTTAATCCCAGACACTGTCAAGCTATAAATGCTGCTTTTCAGCTTTGACACATTTTTAGCATTCAGCATCATCTCTTCTAGCCCGACAGACACGGATAAAAAAGAGGAGTGGAGAGGCGGTGCTAGCAAAGAGATAAAGAGACCCACTCCATGGATTACACATATTGACATAAATATGCATACAAACACACGGGAACACATTGCTTAAGTCCCTGTTTAATTAACCAGGCGGTTTATCAGAGGGATCAGGAGTTCAGCGCAGTAAAGATTCCGGTAGATAAAAACGTTGTTCGGGGAAGCTGGGCCTAATGAATGCTGAGCAGCACGAAGGAGGAGGACAAGCAGGAAGAAGAAGACACAAAGCAAAAGGTGGCAAGAGGAGGATTCAGTAAAAAAAAAATGCTTACTATAGACATTTGCTTCCTCTTTCCTTCTCTTCAGTTCTGGGGCAAACGAGAAAATCGCCTCTAAAAGATGCATCCAGTGCATTTACCTGATTTGCCCTGAAAACAGTCGTAAGTTTACGATGACAGCTTAACCATGATAGGAAGGGATGTTTTCACTATTCAGACATTTAGGAGCTTTGAAACTGATCAGTGCAAACTAACAGAGCCACTTTCTTTAAGTGAAATCCAATACTTTTTGCTGAAGCTGACAATACCATTCCAACATGCACAGTATTTTCTCTTGAAATTCGATTTATTTGCTAACTGTATTCTAAAGCATTAGCTGCATTTATTTTCATTTATTTCTTTAATTTTGCATTTAATATTAGCACAGCAAGAAGGCCCTGGACTGTGTGTAATGGTCTCCTGCAACAACCTGTTCAGGGTACCCAGTCTTTGCACAACAGTAGCTGGGGCAGGTTCTAGCAACCCCATCACCCGGAAAAGGATTTGAATGAATTTATTAAATAGGGACATATGTAAAAACATAGTACAAAACACGAGTCCCCTGCCCGTTTCATAACACTTTTAGCAGAAGCTAATTTGCAGCAATTGTCCCTAGATGTGCTTTTTTACAAGAGTCACATCAAAAGGATAAAAAAACACACATTTTATCATCCTGCTAACACGTGCGTTCAGCTAACTGCTGGTGCAAAACTTTATTTTTTATTTTTAAAGGCTAAAACTAGTCACAAAAAAATCAGTTGGAAGTAAATTGCAGAGTTTCGTGCCTTTCACAGAGGGAAGTTTGAGCTAAAGCAGTTTTGCAGCATGTAACATTACAATTTCCTCTCAAGATAAACAAACGTCCTTTAGCCTCTTAAGACCTGGCGTTCACCTGCATGGACATCACATTTTGGGTTTGATTACCACACTAGTTAATTCACCTTCACTGTGGCCTCCTGACCAAGTGTGTAGAGGGTTAGCTCAAATATTAGCTCAGGTCTTTAGGTGCTAATTCATTGAAAAATATAAAGATTGTTTTTAAATGAATAAAATTTATCAAATTAGTAAATGAAAGAAATCAAGAACTCAAGAAAATGTGACAGTGGTATTTTACTGGGTTTTGATCTAGGATCTTCAGTACACAATTATAAAAAATCACTGGATTTAAAGAATAGATGGATGTACATATAGTAAATAGAAAGTGGTTTATAGTCCAAAGTACCTTTTGTAAACTTTTACAACATTAAACAACCAAATGAATGCCAATATTGATGGATTAAAATAGTACTAAAACAGAATCTAATGTAAAAAGAAAACAATGAATAATTGGAGTAAATATTTTCTCAAATCTACTTTTTTTTTTTAAAAGGTATAACAAATATAAACAACACTTAAAATACAAATTGCCAAAAGTTGAATGCATTACAGTGATCCCTTGCTACAACGCGGTTTACTTTCACGGTTTCGCTTCTTCAATGGATTTGTATTGCAGCATTGTGTTCTGCATTCTGATTGGCTAAAACACCGCTTCTTCTCTACCTGTGCGCTAATAATCGTGCCAGAAGTTTAATATGTACACGCATCGTTAAAACAGCCTGCCAACGAAAGACATGCATGCAAATTCTGTTGCAATTTTCGAGTTTCTAAAACCCATAGAAAAGACAACAACTGCCTATCACTATGTTCTTCTCCCCAACAAACACACCTGCACCGCGGGCTTCAAGAAGAAAACACTGCAGAGTGGAGACAGGATGCAGCGGCTCAACCTGTAGAGCAGTGAAATACACCTGAGTCTATTTGTCCCATCGTATTTGGAATTTTTTCAAATCATTTTATATTCCGCTTAATCCGACTACTGGTCAGCGGTGGGCGGGCTAATTCCTATCGGAAGCCTTCTGTTCACATTGATGATTAAGATTATTATTTGACAGTACAGAAGTTATCTGTTGAAAAACGTTTCTTAAGTACTTTTATGTGTGAAACAAATTCTTGAGCCTGTAAAATGGTTTGTTCTTTCTTTTCACTGTATAATAGAGTATTTTTTTGCCTATCACGGGTTCTTTTTGGAACGTAACCCCTTCGAAAAACAAGGGTTTACTGTATATCAAACATATTCAATTTAATTTTAATGTTCTAAAAAAATCAAAACATGCTGCACTGTGTTCTGCATTTCTTATTTTAGTAAATGAGATGTCATAGCTATATATTAGTGTGAATTATCACAGTAATCCATTTTTTAAAGTCATGATAAATAACATGGTTGCTCATTAAGTGAGGGATCATAAATTTGGAAGGAGACAGCAGCTGTTTCCTTCAGTAGTAAATGATGGTGGGCCTTCCCTCCACTAGAGGCAACAGGATAGCGTGTTGAGAAGCACACAAGTAAATTACATTTGCATAAAGAAGTGCTGATGAAAACGTAGCACATAACATTCATTTAGCAGAGGAGAGATGCTGAGTTTTGTAAATAAAACCATATTTATTCCATAAGGTTCACGATTTTGTTCAAGTCTATCACTTAAGAAAATCTCCTCAAAAAGAACAAATACAAGTCAACTCTGCAAAGTTCTCAAACCCCAGGTAAACAAACTACAAGAAGATATTTGTGCAGATAACCAGCCTCCGCAGGAACAACTCTTCTCCCCTCACACAGAAACTAATGATATAATCTAAAGTGAGAATGTTGTTTTTGGCACAGAATAGCTCAGTGAAGTTTTTTGCATAATATGACAACACTTACAGTCACAATCCCATTATATGCATCTCCCATGGCTCACTTGTCTCCTCCTGCTGCTTGGCTCCACAGCTCTCCTGAAAGAAGTCGCTCTGATGATGATGAAGATGCCTCAAACATTAACTCTTAAGGACCTGCCACATGGTAAACTATTATCATGTTGTTTAATAAGACATCTTTAACCTGTGTATAAAAGGTTAGAGGTAAAATTTGATGTATGAACAGACCTGATGTCTTAATTACTCCAGCACAGCTCCATCACACAGAATCGTTCTATTTCTCTGTTACCTTTGCAAAACAAGAAACAAGATGATACCCTTAGTGCAATTTATAAAAGATTTTCTTGGAACTAAAAATATAACCAGCAACAGATAATAGCCCAACAATGTTTGTTAGTCATTTTTGTCTCCAACAATACTTGTTGGTCTATTAAAGCAGCATTAATTGAAAAAATCGTATTTATGTAAATATTTCCCCTTCCCTTTAATTGGGTCAGTCAGTTTTTTATCATACTTCTGTGGTACTTACATGTAAACACAAGCATTTCTGACTGACTGAGAGAACATGAAATGAACTTGCTATTAGAGACAGGAATTTCTACAATCAAACCTGTGTGTATGTTAATCCAGACAAACTTGTGCGCACAATTTGTCTTGGTGTCTGTCACCTGATTTCCAGGATAGGATGTTCTGTAATCGCTGCATTTTCTCAAAGCATTAAGTTTTTCTAAGGTATTAACTTTTTTAATTTTACCACAGTGCGATGAGAGATTGGCCTGGGTTTAGTTTGCACTTGTTGTTCCCAGTAAAAACATAAAGTGGAAGGAAAATACTCAGCCAAGCAATTACCAAGTTCGTGTTTTACCTGTTTTTTTCTTTAGTTTATTTCTTAGGGTCTATTCAGATTGGACACATTTGGTACGCTTAAAGTGAACCAGAGTTCGTTATCCCAATAATCCTGGAACAAATTTTCAGTCTGAATACACCCAAACGACCTGATCCGGGACCATGAACCGCTCTCTGACCCATCTTTCGAGGTGGTCGCGTTCGTTTCCAATCAGACTAAGCTTTGGTTTGCTCTGAGATTCCTCAGTCTGAATGCAATCCAGCGCAACAACTGAACCAAAATGGCCACCATAATGGTCACGTGATCTAAACACAGTCAGAATGTAGCAACAGATGAGTTGCAGACAAACGTAAAGCAACAATTGTCGATACCAAAGAGAACAAAAGGGTCCAACTCCTCACTTGTTACAATGTTTATTTTAACATTGCTGAAAACGTATTTTACATGATTCTCTGTGTCACGTTACGCGGCACACGCTGCTGTGTGATGTTATCTGAAAAGCTTTAGAAGTTTCTTAACCAAATTTTTAAAGCAATGCCATAACACCACAACAATGAGACAGCAACTCATTGAAATATGATTGGATGAATTCAGACAATTTTTAATGTGATGCACATTGCTTCTCCCTGTTTTCCCGACAATCTATGTGTCATAAATACTTATTAATACCTTCTAAGTCAGTAACCGCCTTGCAGCACATCTCCACCAGACCAAAGCAGCAGTAAAAAGTGTTGAGCCTGAAGTTCATACAGGCATTAAAAATGAGTCAGCAAAATATAAAAATTGAACGAAGTACCCTGAGAAGGACTGCAAAATGCAGGACTTCCATAATTTCTATCTGTAGTTACTTTCTCTGCCCCTGTAATTCCTGTTTATCAGCTTCTATTGGTTTTCTGTTTTTTCAGGGTTTCCCATTAAATCTTTTAGTGGGTCCGAGTTTTCTTTCGGGGTTTTGGAGATCACATGAGATAAGACTTTTATCTTTTTGGTTTTTAACTTTTGTAGTAGTGATCCGAAGCATTGGTATTATTATGTTAACCAGGTTTCTTGATAAATCTATTAGTGTCCACAACAGGGCACAGGGGAGCAATCTTTTACAGTAGTAAATTGCTCTTAAAATGTAATTTATTTATTATTATTTATTAACAGATTTATTAATAGATTCTTTCTTTCATTCAAAATTTCACAAGTGTTTCTTCTAACAGTATTTTCTTTTTTGTTTCATCCATTTTTATTTTTCATGTTTGGCAGTGGCTTTTGCCCTTCATCTGCTGGTAGATATGGAATGGCTGTGTATCTTTTGAAATAGTTTTTTGCTTATCTTCCCTGATTGTTGATGTTGATCTGTGGGAGTTCTGCTGATTTGAAAATGCTCATGACTGTAGCGCATAGTTCTGCTTTTTTCCCCTGATCATAGCTTTTGAAAAATGCCTGTTCTAGTGCCAGTATGAATTCCTGGTGTGGGAATTTTTCATAGTGATAGATATAGGTCATTGTGTTAACACTTGTTTCACTGTCTGTTTGTTGCCGTTGTCAAAGGTTTTGGATCCACTTCATCATCTTCCATCACTTTTCAGTTATGTACTTTCTAATTTATTGATTTGAGGTTTTGTTATTTTAACTTCATAGCAAATGTTTTAAACATAAATTTGTCATTCGACTGATATATTTCTGGTTCTCTCTGTTTAAAACGTTTTTTCACTGTTGTCTTTTTATCTCTTTATGAAAACTTTTTTATTTTGTGTATATTTTTTAAAAAGTGTCATTATGTTATTTTCTCCAAATGCACCCAAAATGTAATCTTAGATTTTTTTCAGGCTGAGCTCTTAAGTCTTTCAAGAAAGCAGAATAATGTGGCACAATCATAAACCAAATGTTCACAAAGAACAAAGAACTTTATTCCCATGCATTTTTTTCATCTTTTTGTCACAGAAATGCAAGGATAAAGATGTAGTTTGCTCTGGCATCTTCACAGAGGGTTTTCAGCAGTGATGTCACTATCAGCTGTTGAAGGGGCCGTTCCCTGCCATCATACACACTTCAGGTAAGCTACACATTTCTTTTACTTATATTTGTCTTGTACAAGGCAAAAACAAGTATTTACATGGAGATAAAAATGCCTTAGTTTCTCTACTTTCTTTCTGTTATCACAACTGTTAGGCCTTGCAGGGCACAATAGACTTCCCAGATTATAAGGTTCCCTCTTCGTTTAAATTGAAACAGTTTTTGGAAATTTTATATTTTTGATGGAGTTTTAAGACAGTGACAAAGTGTGTCAACACTTGTGATTATTGATGGTTTTAACAGGGAAGAGGTCTGCTGCTAAAGAACTTGCCAGTTCTCTCCAGCTCAGGTACCCATAATGGATGTCTGGAAAGTAGCTTAAAGGACCAGTAAGCTATTGTTGTTCTTTTTTGCAGTCTGTGTTTATGAATAGAAAATTATCCTGATTATTTTTACAGTTGGGTCCAAGATTGACATGATTCCAGTTGAAGTTAGAGAAAGTCTGCCAAGTTTTACTGAAAGAAAATTAATTCAATAAGAGGTTGTTTGTGGTTGAACATCAAGCCAGTCTCACCACTGCCAGCAAATGGAATACTTCCCTCCTAGTTATAATGCAATCACGTCCAATTAGGGTAATGACAAAGCGTGTATCAGTGTCATCTTACCTGTTTGTTTATTGGGATAACCAAGGTCTATTATCCCCTTGTCATCATGCCAGTGTTTGTCTTTTAGCTGCCTCCGATTTTAATTTTTCTAGAATTCTGCTTGCTGTCTGGCAGGTCTTAAGCAAAGAATCCATCATATCCCTCTGCTGAGGACAAGTCATTGAAATAGGGATCCAAAGAAAAGAACCGAAAGAACGTATGCAAGCAAACGACATGCAAGCTTTTTTTCTTTTCTGCGCCTGTATTTATATAAAAGCATAAAATAACAGAAACAAATGAGGTACAGTGCAGGTGCAGTCAAGTTCACTTTTTAGTATAAGCTTTAGAATAAAGCTGCATACTGGATGGTTTTTGAGTGACACTAATATATATATATATATATATATATATATATATATATATATATATATATTCATATATATATATATATATATTCATGACCATGAAAACTGTAGAGTCACATTGAAGGCATCAAAACTTTGAATTAACACATGTGGAATTATATAAAGAACAAAAAGTGTGAAACAACTGAAAATATGTCATATTCTAGGTTCTTCATAGTAGCCACCTTTTGCTTTGATTACTGCTTTGCACATTCTTGGCATTCTCTTGATTTGTCAAGAGCGTAGTCACCTGAAATGTTTTTCACTTCACAGGTATGCCCTGTCAGGTTTTAATAAGTGTGATTTCTCTGCCTTATAAATGGGGTTAAATTCATCAGTTGTGCTGCAGGTTGTGTGATACACAGCTGATAGTCCTACTGAATAGACTGTTAGAATTTTATTATGCCAAGAAAAAAGCAGCTAAGTACAGAAAATGAGTGGCCATCATTACTTTAAGTAATGAAGGTCAGTCAGTCTGAAAAATTGGGAAAACTTTGAAAGTGTCCCTACGTGCAGTCTCAAAAACCATCAAGCACTACAAAGAAACTGGTTTCACATGTAGACCACTTCTGCGGAAAGGAAGACCAAGAGTCACCTCTGCTGTGGAGGATAAGTTCATCTGAGTACCCAGCCACGGAAATTACAGATAAACAGTAGCTCAGATTAGAGAGCAGGTCAATGGCACACAAAGATCTAGCAGCAGACAAATCTCTACAACAACTGTTAAAAAGAGATCAGGAATCCTTCAGGCCTTCATGCAGAATATCGTTAGAAACCATTGTTAAAGAAAGGCAACAAGCAAGAAGAGACTTGTTTGGGCTAAAGAACACAAGGAATGACATTAGACCAGTGGAAATCTGGGCTTTGGTCTGATGAGTCCAAATTAGAGATTTTTGCTTCCAACCACCGTGTCTCTTTGCAGCAACGCAGAAAGCAACAGTTGACTCTTACATGCCTGGTTCCCATCATGAAGCATGGAGAAGGAGGTGTGATGGTGTGGGGGTGCTTTGCTGGTGACACTGTTCAGGATTTATTCCAAATTGAAGGCATACTGAACTACATTGTTACCAATACATCTTCCAGCGCATGCTATTCATCCGATTTCATGCTTAGTTGGACCATTTTATTTTTCAACAGGACAATGACCCCAAACACACCTCCAGGCTGTGTAAGGGCTATTTGACCAAGAAGGAGAGTGATGGGGTGCTGCACCAGATGACCTGGCCTCCATAGTCACCGGACCTGAACCCAATGGAGATGGTTTGGGGTGAGCTGGACTGCAGAGTGAAGGCAAAAGGGCCAACAAGGGCTAAGCATCTCTGAGAACTCATTCAAGACTGTTAGAAGGTGACTACCTCTTGAAGCTCATCCAGAGAATGCCAAGAGGATGCAAAGCAGTAATCAAAGTAAAAGGTGGCTACTATGAAGAACCTGCAATATGAATATTTTCAGTTGTTTCCTTTACACTTTTTTGGTTCTGTATATAATTCCACATGTGTTAATTCATAGTTCAATTCATACAGTTCTCATAGTCATGAAAATAAAGAAAAGTCTTTGAATAAGAAGGTGTGTCCAAACCTCTGGTCTGTAATTGCTATATATATATATATATATATATATAGATAGATAGATAGGGATAGATAGATAGATAGATAGGACAGACAGACAGACAGACAGACAGACAGACAGACAGACAGACAGACAGACAGACAGACAGACAGACAGACAGATGACAGACAGACAGACAGACAGACAGACAGACAGACACAGTCAGTCATGTGAAAAGACACTTGTAACTGTCTCTGAGCAAATTCAATCAAGAAAATTTTATAATTTATGAAAGTTTTCTCTGATTTTTCTTTAATTTTAAAGGCAAATGGTGTTTTTTAAAGAATGCCATGTTAGTCCAGGTTGCAGTACAAAAACATTACTCTGTGAAAATTTAATTGAGGCTTAGATTGTCCTGCAGAGCAAGAAAAAATTAAAAACATAGATTTTAATTTGTTAAAACTCAAAGTGAAATCTAAGAATTTTACCAGATTAAATTAGAGAGCGTCTTATTGAGAAACTTTGGCACAGAAATTATCCCTTTGTGGTATATTGAGTCAGTATTTAATCAGGAAATTATAATTACGATCCGAATCCAATATAATTACGATCTGAATCCAATATTATATTATATATAATATATATTATATATTATATATTATATATTTTATTTCTCAAAAAGACTATATTTGTATAGTTGTCAGTATAGCTCCTGGAATTTTTTTAGACTTTAAATTATTCATACTTGAAATTAATGTTATAAATTCAAACAAATTTTCTGTATTTTTATCTAATTTCTATGTTAAATAAACATGTCAAATTTAAATAGTAGAGGCACATTTTGCATTTTACCTTTTTTCTCTACCCTTATATCACATTTGTTCGATGATCATAGTTTTATGCACATATTGTATACAACATTTTATGCAAATCTGGTAGTTTTCTCAGAATGAAATAGTTTAGATCCAACTAATAAATATATCGGTAATAGCAATATTACAAACTATGTTTTCCCTTTGTGCAGGCTTGTACTAAGTGACCCACAAACCAGAGTAGCCAACCTAAACCTTTTGGTTGCAGACTCAGAGCAGGTAAAGACCAAGAAACAAAAGCACTGATTAAAATAATACAACATCAAAAAATATATACATGTTGGATCAAGTGAAAGGCATTCCCAGCCCCCATCCTGAAGATTGAAAGAAATATCCAGCACAAACATGCCGTTTTAACCTCCTGTATAATTGATGTCATTCACTCTTCCCCTCCCATCCCCATCACTCCATGGATGACCCTGGCCAATAGGGGTGCTGTTGGTGAGACTTTAGTGACCCCATCTGGTCAAGGATTGGTTAAAATCTTCATCTGTGCAAGAAAGCAGACCACCCACCAGCAACAGCAGTTCTGATTGGAGCCTCAGCAGCTCATCCCAGTTGTTGGAGATCGTCCTCAATCTAGGAATTTGGCTTTTTTGTTAGAGGTGTGTGGGCTTGCCCAAGAGGCGAAGAGAGAAGTCATGATTGCTGATCTCTGTCTGGAAAATAAAGAGCTGCAGAATTCAACTGCCTGCCGTCTTAGTTGTGCCACCCACTTTGACAGCTCTGCTTCAGTGAAGCGCAGACTGAGAATGAAAATGACTTTGAGGCCTTCTGCTGGATCAGACGTTACTGCGCTCATTGCCTTCTTCTGCCTACTTAAGGTTTTGTAGGTATTCAGAGAAATTTGTTCTTTGTATGTACAGCTGTCCTATTTAATAAAGAACATAGGTTCTGTGATCAGCTACGTACATTCAGATTAAACCGCATTAAGGTTTTTTAAGGTTCACTGCTGTTATTTTTTTAAGATAGACAAAAATAAGAATTATTTTGGGATTTTCTAACCAAAAAAAAAACCTTTCTTGGATTATTAATTTGGTGAAGATAAAAAAAAAAAGTCTGTTCAAGGCAAACGTTTAGCCAGAAATCATCCCTTAAACTATGAAAAAGATAGAATAAAATCTTTCTTTCAGGGGTACATCTCATGAAAAAAAGACTATTAAGACCGAATAAGTCGTTAGTATTTTTTAGTATTGGAATTATTTGCTTAAGTATTTTTTTTGCACTTGTGTGAAGTACCCTTAAAGTATGCATTAATCTGAAGTTAATTTATGAAACTATCATGATAGTGTTGCTTGTTGCCACTGTGACTGCTACAAATCAGGAGAGGTTGTCGGAAGGTAGAGGAAGGATTAGAACACTTCAAAGCATCGCTCGCTCCTAAGCTGGCTGACGGAAAATCCGCTTTGTGCAAACGGACAGCCAGCACTCCAAGAAAAATCCAGAACCGAAGCCGAGGACAATTTGACTGTAGGCTCAATACGCTACTTTGAAGCAAAAAGTTCCTGAAAGAACATCAGGGTATGTCCTCCCAAACTAAAAGCTACTAAAATGATCAGATCATTCCTATTCCCCAAGTTATTTTATATGTCTTTTTTTATTTTCCCATACATGTGAAACTACATTTTTACACGTTGGAACTATTTGACTTTCAGTTAAATTCTCTGTTTATCAAAGAGAAACTATCCAGTGAGAAACAAGAACAAAAAAGGATGAAATTTGAGCTCTCGGCTGCGCCGTCTCAGTAAGCCTGGGGTGTGACCAGCTGATGGAACGGCCATGGTCAGACTACAGCAGCCAGCAGGGCCACGGCAGTAAACACTAAATCACGGGACAACTAGATGGCTTCAATGATGGATGGACACGGCATGCCCTAGATCAGACAGTCACCATCCGCCTTTAAGTGAAAATACTTAAATGCAATACCAGATTTGTTAATACACAATGATGCGTATATTCAAAACTGCACAAACACAAAACTGCACATTGAGATACATTGTGAGAAACAGTGAGATTAAAAAGGCAGCAGACAGATCCCCCGATTCATGTTAAAAAAATCCCTCCAGTCAAAATAATAGATGTACATGAATATTTATACGAATATGGTGATAAATTATACCATTGAGATTCATTGATAGTTTGCCAACCAGAGTGTTACAACAGTGGAATTTCAAAAACTTTCAAGGTAAAATATAAAAAAGAAAATCCAAGCAAAAAACAAAAAGAAAGCCACAGACTTTCATTCTCAGGGAAAACTCAGACTATTATTTTCTTCTAGTCAAAGTAATTATATATGAGTGTAGTAAAGCTGTACTAAAACAAAATATTTTGTGTATGTGCTTATTTGCTCATGTAAAATTTACATATAAACTATGTTAGATCTTAATGTTTATAAAACAATTAAACAATTTCTGTTAAATGTCATAATCGCTTTATATAGCCTATTACAATTAGGTCTTAAATAAAACAAATTTTTAAAAATGCAAATTTTATCCAAATTGCCCAAATTTTTTTCTACAGATTATTTCTCTTTTTTATTTAGTTTAATTTTATTTATTTTTATTTTACTTTATTTATATTTCTGAAGTTTTTTTTTCTTTTTTTTACTTCAAGCAAGAGCTTGGAAGTATATTTTTTGAATCAAACAAAACTAAGCACATTAGATGGCCTTAATGTACTTTAAAAAAATTGAGTGTCAAATAGGAAACACATGTGATCCATACAGTTTTTGTCCCTTTGCCTTAGACTTTTATTATTATTATAATTTTTTTTTAAACATCAAATGTGGTAACAATAAAAGAAAATAGATTAAATGTTTAAATCTGTTGTTGTCCTCACAGCTTTATATGGTATCATTTTTTATTTTTGGAGCATGCGATACTATCTCCGATCAAATTTTGTGTGGGCCAATCCGAGGACTTGTTTTAGCGGTAAAGTCTCTCTTGCAGCCCAGAAACTTTTCTATTAATGAAATGGAACTCCAAACTGGAGTGGAAACGTTTTATTTACAAAAGTGATTTATATTAGTTAGCAAAGTTTTTAGGTTCTTTTTGGTTCTGAGTGCAAATTTTCTAATTAATATTTACATTAAATAACGGCCCCCCCAAAAAATATTTTTCCTTAAATAAGTCTGCATTTAGATAATTTGAATTTCAAAACTATTTTGAATTTTGTGTTTTTTTGTTTGTTTCTTTGTGGGAAACATGTTTGATTGTACATTATTTTATTCAAGTACTGCTGTTGCATTTATTTATTTATTTTTCCAAAAATAGTTTTTTAAGAGATGACCACATGGTGTGTACTTTAGTTCCCTTTTCAAATATATGCAAAATGACCCAATTTAATCTTTTTTTTTTTTTTTTGTATAAATCTTTGCAGACAGGTGTGACTTTGTTTCTTTTTCATGTCAGACGTGTTGACTTGAGAACGCCGAATAGTGCGAGACAGCTGGTCACTCTGGAGCAATCTGAGAGATGGCTGGGTGTGTCGTCATATTTCTCCTGTAGTGCAGTGACAGAATGAAGTAATTCGCAGGATTAGCACGAGGATTTGTAATTGTTGACGGCGCAGCGAGAGGCCAGACCAGGAGGCAGGGTTTCATATACAGTCTGCCACACCCAACATGTAACATATAGCCTCTTTAAACCACTGACTGTATGTTCAAAGAACATACATCATAATGTCCTTTTCTTTTCAAGCAAATATTGAATAAAAGATGCATGACACTCTAAAAATTTAACAACTGGGTGGATACAAATGCATTAACAGCACTTTTGTCATTTGACAAAAAGACTTGAAAAAAGAAAATACTCACCTTTTCATTTTTTTATGCTTCATTGTCCCCTGAATGTGCACTTTGAGGTACGTCAACTTTAGTTTGACTGGAGTATTTGCATGGAGAAAAAAGTACTCACATTTTCCACTGATTCTTCTAGTAGGATCCCAATCCCTCAAGAAAGTGAGGAACTATTTAACATTTTTCAGATGCCTGGAGTCACGTCCATGACAGCATATCAAAGAGTGATTGCACTCAGCAGGATTTTAAATGGTTTGCAGGTGTCACTTTGCATCATATTGATCTGCTGTGCTGCTTGCAGCTCTGTGGTTCTGCCAGCAGGTAGGTGGTAACAACCTTTCCCCGAGTCGACGTGTGCATGGCTGCATTTATTAGGTGTGACTACTCGGGTCAGGGGTCAATTTGGGGCATCTAGAGGGTCAAGCGTGTTGTCCAATATAACAGCGGGAACCTCCAGACTGGATCCGGCCAGTATCCCAGCAACAGGCTCCCCTCAACCTCGCTAGCACACCGAACCAAGGGAGCACCCATCCTGCGGTGAATGAGACTGCAGGGGCCCATTCTCTGCCCATCAGCTTCACTTCATCTGTTCCTACAACTTGGCCCAGATGAATTAACTTGAACAATGGAAACAAAGCATCACTAAAGCGTCCACCATTGTTACAAGGAGTAATTAAACAGTGTTCAGTTTGAACCGTTTTTAGATGAAAACAGTTTAAAAGGCTCCTCTTCTGAAGCTAAATTGTGGAAGCAAGATCAAACGGCCATTTCCTCGCTAAGAAATGGCTTCATCCCAATTCAACCAGTAACCAATAAAAGGGTAAAACCATACATTAAATATAAACTACAACAAAAAAAGCAAGGTTTAGTGTTTTTGACCGCCCTGTCAGTAGTTTGGGACTTAAATGTCAGTGAAGTTAATGCAGTCTTATTGCCTTATGGTCCAGTACTTTTTTTTCCTACCGGATCACTGAGCAAATTCAATGCAGTGCTATTAAAATATCCCAGTGATGTGTTTCAAAACCATTCAAATAAGTCATTAAATTAGAATAACATGTGCCTTGCTATCTAATAATGTCAAGTGATTTGAAATAAAGAGGAGTCAGCTATTCCAGGATTACATGCTCAGTTGAATTCAATAAACCGTTGAATATCGTAATAGGAAACCAGAGAAAAATCCATACTTCCCACATCATCTGATAAAAATGTCTGCCCGGTGCTCTGCAGGAGTCTGTTAAATCTATTAAATACCTTTTTTTACTCTCAGTATTTTCAAAAATAATCTGTGAACTACAACAGAGCAACAATAGCAGTAAAGACGAGGCACTAATTAAATAGTTATTAAAACCAAATGAAATACGGGTCATTAAAATTCAGTCGGTGAGGGCAAAAACATTAGGAAAAACAAATTAAAAGCATCTCTAATTGTTGTTCTAAAGCACTTTTCTAAAAGGAAAAAGGGGAAAAATAGTTGTCTTTTTTTTGGAACACGTTTATCATCACTTAATTTCAATATTCAATAATAATGCTTTTGCTTGCTGCAAAATGTATGAATCTCTGTTTTTCTTCGATAAAAATAAAGTTGATCGTCAATATCTGACTGTGCTGCTGTTTAAGCTTCCATGGCGATGGGCAAGGGTTTTCTTGTTTTCCTTTTTTTTCCTTCTGTCAACAAAGTGAGAGGTATCTCTCCAACCCTGTATAAATCTCAGCATGTCGGCATGTGTAGTGCTGTTTGACAAAGCTTTATTGACTGTAGCAAAAAAAAAAAAAAAAAAACAACACCAATCCACTTCCACACTTTTCCCAGCGATCCCCTCCCCCTGGGTGACATACAACTGTGAGCAGTCTAGAAGCCTGGGGGACTCCCGATCAGTAACATCCATTCCTTGGATCATGATACTAATGACTGTAATGTGTATCAAGTGGTTTGCACAGCGGTAACTGCAACCTTTCCAAGCGGTTTCTCTTCCAAACACCGCCACAGCTGTAAGGCTTTTCCTCCCTGTTGTCCCCTTCACATCTTTCTCTGTGTGAGGGCTGGTAATTTTGCTCTTCTTTGGGCCAAATATTTATTCTCCCTCTAAATTATGATAATGATTCATATGTTTTCCCAGATGGAAAAAAGGTGTGTGTGTGACGTAAACGTGTGTCCGTGCTGGGCTCTGTAATTGGGCCAGCTCTGCTCTGCTCTCCCTCAGAACCCATGGAAAACTCAACGTGCCATTGCATCCTCCTCCTCCTCCTCCTCCTCCTCCTCCTCACTACCTTCATTCAATCCATCACACAAGTCTTCCAAGTGAAGTCGCTGCACCTGTGCGTTTGTTTGTTTGCAGGAATGTTGGAGCATTTGTACGGTTGTGTTTGTTTGGACTGCTAAGTCCCGATGCATGCTGTGTGTGTTTGTGTGTAGGAGGCTGTGTGTGAGTGTGTCTCGTATTGAAGCCATATGGCTTGTCTGTTAGTATGCAAGCTGCCAGAACTGGGAGCAGTGACGCTGGCAAAAAGCACAGAGATGAGACGTGAGGAGCATACTGCTGTCTTCTCCCTCTTCCATTCTCATGTCTTCTCCTTTCTACACAAGTCCCTCTTTTCTCTCATTCCCCCAACCTTTGTTGTCTCTATCAGCTTCTCATCTTTCTTCGTGTTGCCATCTGGCCATCCTGATCTCAGCTTGTCTTTCACTTCCTTTTATTGCTCATCACAAGTTGTATCCTTGCACCAACCCCTTTCTTAAATTTTTGTACTGTTTATCCTTCTGTACTTAGGTTCACTTCTAAGGACCCCTCTGCCTTGTTTTGGTCTCCCCATTGATCTGCCTTGTTGTTTTTCGCCTCTTCCTCCCTCTTCTCCAATAAGATTAAGTGGTGTGACATGATCCATTTCCACGTTTTCCTTCATAGCCTGGAGAGTTGAGTGCTGCCTGACCTAAATTTACATGTTGGGGAGAGAATCTAAATGACAGCACATGGAGAGAGAAGTGGAATGGAAAAAAAAAAGTTTCATTTTGGCCTCTTTGATAATACATCATTAAAAAAGAGGGAAAATAGCTGAGACTTTTTTTGTTGTTTTGATTCACTTTTGCACCGAAAATTTGCACCACAGTGTAATGTAACACCATTTTATTTTAATTTTTATTATTTTACATAAAGGAATAATCAGTTAATTGGTTACTTGTTTATTGTGAAAAATAGATAGATAGATAGATAGATAGATAGATAGATAGATAGATAGATAGATAGATAGATAAAATATATATTTTTTTCCTTACATTTTCCTTAAATGACATAATTACACAGTTCCTCATGATAAAATACTTTAATGTATCAATTTTAATTACATTTTAATATCCTGTGTTTTCTTTTTGACATTTTATTTAACCTATTTTTTCATTGTATCTTTTGAAATCAATAATCTTACTTGTTTTGTACAGCAGCCCCATTGTTAAATAGTAGCGGAAAGCTGGCTCGAGCCAATCAGTCTGGTTGTATGTTCAGTCAAGGAAAACGTCTCTTCATTCTCTTGTATTTATCTTGTCATGAATTCTAGAGTTGTATCAAAAAATGTGTTTGAAAAAAAAAGAAGGAAATACAAGCCAAAAACAGGTATTAATGCAATATGATCGCAATATGAGATATTTGTATTTTTTTGCAATTTCTTCAAACGGGAAAATAGAAATATAAAAAGGTTTTCACCTTATAATAAATGTGCATGATTATTATTTTGTTCTTTTCAGTTTGTCAGCCCGTATGCAATGCATAGCATGCAGGAAATTTGAAAGTGCCATCCAAGAACTAGCGGTCTGTTTGCCTAATGTGTTCTTCTCAGGCTCTCCCTCTTCCTCCTATTTGTCTGACAGCCATGTGTTCCCCACAGGGAGCAGAAAAGGAAGACTGTCGCTGAATGCATGGGTGTGAGAGGAAAATTCAACACCCTTCACTTGCTGAGCCACACAGATGAAGGAGTGGCTTATTTTGGAGTTTGATTGTGTGAAAAACACTCATGCAGCGGGAAAAAGACAAATTGCTCCAGATTCTTTGTGGAGTGAAGCGGGCCTCCATCTTTGAATGTTTGCACAGTTAGCATGGTGCTGCTCCTGCATGGATGTACATGTGATTTCGTTTTATGTTGAAGGCATGAGCCAGAGCCTCGTGGTTTCCCAGTGTTCCTGCCTGTGGGATGGCAGCAGCTTGCGTGATCGGAACAAAGCAAGAGAGCATGACAGAAAATCCCTCAATGCCTGGCCTTTAAAAAATGCAGGAGGCCACTGCACGCAGAAGCAAGTAAGGTAAATGTATAAATTATAAACTCTTCTTCAAAAAGAGGGAGAGATCCTCCACATGTGGCAAAAAACTTTATTGCACGTAAAGACAGAGCAGCGACAGCTGCCGAGGGCTCGCCGGAGTTCCTGGATGCCGCCTTGCCTAATAAAGAGTCTGCACCTTTCAAATAAGCGGAGCGAGCAAAGCTCTGGCATTATTTCCAGAACAGTCCAAGATTTAACCTGTAAGACAAATGAATAAATAACAACGAAAAGGGATTTTTTTTATGACTGCTTTAACTTCAAATTTCCTATTATCTCCCAAACAAAAACTTTTCTGTATTATTTTCAGTCAATGATTTAAAAGAAATTGCATGAAAGGAATAGAATTATTTTAATGTATGTAATTAAAAGAGTAAATAACAACTGACATTACTGATTTTTTTCACACTCAGAGAACAGTTTGTCACTTTTTTTAAATTTTACTCATAAATCTGCTAAATCATATTTCAAAAAAAGTCAAAAAATTACAGACAATTTTTTAATTCAATCTAAAATACATATTTTAAAATACTTACATATTTTATGTTACATTCCGATGAAATTTTGAAATTATCATAAATTTTATATAGAAATATTTTTATTTTTGTGAACCAGGAACAAAAGAGTACAGAACTGTACAAAACTGTTTTAAAATAGGTTTCCATATGTTGCCAATTTTTAATACCAGCTTTTTTTAATTATTCAAATTCACTAAAAAAATGTTTATTATTTAACCGTAAAACAATTTATGATTTAAAAAAACGAATTACTTTTTTTAAACTTGTTTAAACAGCAAACAAACCGTTATTTTTACGTAACACTTTTTTTTTGCAATAATCACAGAAAAAAGTAATACTGACTTAAGAAGAATAATTCAGAACTTTAAACTTTAATTTTCACATCTGTGAAACCATGTCACGCACAAGACACATTAGGTCACAATTTAGTAAACTTTAAATCTGTTTCGTTGCTCTTCATGAATTCAAATATTTTATCTTCAAATAAAAAAATCATATTTATAAATACATATGAATAGATATGTAAATTAAGATTTAAACATGTTTGTTTGTTTTTTTCTTTTACATTATCATGGTGTGTGTATTTGGTTTCTACCTAACACACAGTTTTATGTCAGACTACTGAATGATGAAGCTGTTTTATGCTCGCTGGGGCTGTGTGTGTGTGTATCGTTGGGTGTGTTTTTGTGCAATGTGCAAAAAGTCTCTTATCTGTGTGTAGGTGTGTACAACGTTTTGTGTGCAGATGTGCGCATGGGACAAGCCTCCTGGAGTCCTCTTTAAACTGTGCATCAAAGCATGACTAACAAGTCCACACACAAGTCAGTCCTCGCCCGCCATGACTTTGCTGCGTCATGGCTGTGACTTAGATGCTGCCTATCATCTCTTAGGCAGGGTTGGAAAATTCTTACCGCACAGAGTTTGCCTAATGTCATATTTGCAGCAGAGATCAACTTAATCTGACCAATTTGTCTTTTGGGTTTAATATTTCAAATTGTAATCTTTTGTTTCTCACCGTAGAGATTAGGAAATCCTAATCCGAGTGTAACTAATGTTATCCACCAAACAAAGGCAACAAATCGAAATGTTTCTTGACATGCAACTCATCAAAGTCCATTATAACTATTATGAGTGCCTCTCCGTAAATTGCAAAAAAATTTGTTTAATATGAAATGTGTTGAATTATTCAGATTTCATTTAATAATGCAGTAAAGTAAGGGGGAGCCTCACAACGATGGCTATGAAAATGGCTCAGCCTGCAAGTTCTGTATAACTTGCTCTAACATACGGATCCCACCCTGTTCCACTCTTGGCACTCATACACACAGCCTTTCAAATACAATCGCCCAGTTTTATTTTTTATAATCTAATGGCTGATGTGTGTTGTTCCAGAGCACCGAATACTTCATGTCTCAAAATACACAATCTGTGAAAGTATATTATGTATCATATTTTGTTTTTCTTATTTTCTGTGCCCCAAAAAGTATCCTAAAAAAGCAGTAACCCGGTAGTGAAGCAAGCACAGAAGGCACTTCAGTGGATCTGTGTTCATGTACGCACTTGCATCCTTCCAAGATCCTGTGGATACCAGCTTGACGACAAGTGCTATCGTTCAAAAGCAGCTGTACTTGTCACCAAACAGAAAAGGAGCCTGGAAAGTAGACCCAGGCTGGGATGATATAAGTCTGCCTCTGTCTCTCACACACACACACACACACTCTCTCACATGCAAACACACAGTCCACTGGGCTGATCTGTTTAGGTGAGTCACCACTTCTTAAAGCAGCAGTGGGTGGTTATGGCATCTGCTTTAAATAGAAAGCATACAGAACAGAGTGAATCGACAGAGCAGCAGAAAGTGAGGGGGGGGGGGAGAGATGGACAGAGAGTGAGAGTTGAAACGGGGGAAGACAGGAAAATAAGAGATAGGGAGAGAGTATTTGAGTTGTGCTGAGTGTGTCGTGCTGAGCTGCAGGGCTACGAATCATCTCACATCCGTCATGGAGGCTGGTTGCGGGGTCAAACTCAGTACTGTGGCGAATGGCCCTGTTATCACACAGCTTTACATTCGCTGCGCTGCCTTTTCTCAAAGGCAGCAAAACAGAGCTGGAAGACAACCAAAAATAGAGACGCCCAATTAGAAGTCTTCCCAAAGCTTTGATGGAATTAGCAGTGAAAGAGGGCTTGCATAACTCACCCTCCCAGAAAACGATGTGGAGACAGCATATGCAGTGCTTGTCCTATTTACCGGAAAGAAGTCCTGGGTCAATTTTCTGGTGGTCTGAAAAAAAAATGCACCATGTGAAGCAAACTTCACTTTCCTTGTCTTTAAAATGTGTTTTTGTCTTTCGCTTCATTTCTTTGGTTTTACTGACAGCTTCTAATGAACTTATCATTTAGCAGAGCATACCTGCACAGCATTTATTTTTATCAAATAAATAAATCTAATGGAAATCGTTTTAACAATTCTCATAATTTGAAATAATTATTTGACTTTTCAAAGGATTATGAAAATATAATAAATATTTTAAAAAGCAGTATTTAAAATTGAATACATACGAATAACACTGTTTAATAACACTAATCATCAAATTAATTTACTTTCTATGAAAAAAATCTTAAAGGGTTGAAAAAATACATTCTCTTAAAGCAACTTTATAACTTAACTTATAACTTTATAACTTAAAGCAATTAAAAGTGCTAAGATATGAGTTTCTAATAAAAAAATAAAAAATAAAACAAGATATGAGTTTTCTAATAAATAAAAAGAATCTCTTACAAAATTAAATTAAAAAACGAAACATTTATACCTTGACAAATGTTTACATATTTTTTACGTGTTGTGTCAAATCATTGTTTAATTTCAAAATGTTTTTAACCAACTTTGCTCTGGAATTATTTAAAGTTATGATTTATATAAAAATTTTACGTTGTATGAATTCCAAGCACTTAAATATAAAATAAAGTATCCTCATACTTTTACGACAGATGTATCTGACTATAATATTTTATATGCACCTAGTAGGCTTGATAAAATTAGGCTTAAGACCCAAACTTAGCTCACAATTATAATAATAAAAAAGTTACAAAATACAATGCTCCCATTACTGTCCCAGGGCAACTAATGAGCAGGGAACCCAGGGGATAAAAAAAAAATCAAAACAAAGTCCAGTGGAGCTTCCTCCCTCCATCTGTCCTCTGATTAGAAGTATTTTTGTGTCCCCCTCTCACTCTGTGTGGAATCAGATGGGGTTGATGGGGTGGAGCAGGCCAAGGAGTGGACCACCAAGCATAGCTAATCAGACAGGACAGTTCTTGCTTATTATAGATCAAGCACAGAAAACAAAATCGGAATCAAACTGCCAGCTGAGAGTTGCAAGGAAACCACCTCCTCTTCAATTTTTTAAAGTGTGAAAGTGTTTGAAGTAGATCATATAGCACCCGTTTGTGTTTAGAAATGTAACAAACAAACATGGCCAAAACTTTGCAGCAATCTGCCTGACCACACCCACATTTTACCACCTCTACCTAAGAGTGGAGTTTAATTATTCCATTAGATTTTAGGCAAATCATGACTGTAGCATGAAATTCTTGGTTTGGCTGCTGGTAACATCGTTGCAACTCTTGAAACACTGAAGTCCTCAAAAAACCAGAAGAGACTGTGGAGGGCAAGGGGATAAAGAAAGAAAAGAGGAAGAGGCTGGCAGCTTAGAGTGAGTTAAAAGCCAGTCTTCTCTTTAAAATGAAGTTCCTCTGCCAAGTCTAAGTGAATATACAGTTTCAGGGAGTCAATTAAAATGCTAGACCTGCTTAAAAAAGAATTAAATAAGACCAAGACAAAGTAATCAGAACTAGCACATTCCAAACAACATGTCTTTCCTTGTGCTTTGCATCCTGTTTCATTTCAGTCTGTATTCGGTTAGTTTGCACTTTCATGCTTGACTGAAAATGCTACCCACTTATTTTATCTGACTCTACAAATAATTGCAGAATCCATTTAAATTTTGCAACTCTTTATTTGTATGATTATGAGCTGAGGCTGCAGCTGCTTATAGCATTTGTTGGACCTTTAACATATTTAGCTATTGTCACTATATAAAAAATGGAAGACATTTTTACAACAAAATAAAAAAAAGTATATTTTACATCCCACTTTAGGCTTTAGTCACAACTGCCCATATTGGTGGATACAGGCTGTCTGTGGGTAAAAAATGGGGAAACCTGTACGGGGCATGCAGGTGACCGACAGAAGAAATCAAAGCTGTAGATCGCTTGATGAACCCTGTCAGGAAGCATTTTCTGAAAACAAACTGTTTTTGTCTGTGGGCATGCTGGCGATAGATTGTAGCGAACACTTAACCAACACATAACGGTAAATAAGGGTGAAGAAAGCCAGACGGTGGCATGTTGTATGGATTTTAAATGTTTTCGAACCCTGTACACATTGCAACTGGCCTGTAAGTGCTGTTCAAGTATTAAGTACACACTCCTTTTTTTTGTATGTGTAGCACGCTCCAGTTGTGTGTTCTTTGTGCGCAGCCTGACTAATAGAATTTAGGAAATTATACAATCAGAGCGTAGTTTGTTTGGACATCCTATTGCAGTCCTACAGGTACCTATGTATCAAGTGCACGTAGGGGCGTCCACTAATCTGCACAGCCCGTGCGTGCAGTATTTGCACGGTCAATTGAACCCAGTACTCGCACCGTACAAAGTGTTATGTCACGGCTCTGCATGCAAGTATCACCCATACCATATCCATACTCATACCGTCATAAATGTGTGCAACTTACATTTTCCTTACAAACACTTACCAACTGCACAACAATCAAATGTTCCATTTTGATTATGGCCCATGTAAAACTTAAAAGAACTGCTTGACCCCTGTGCTCCCCTTCAGATGCATCTGCTCCTGTCTACGACCCTCCACGGGCCTGGACAACCCAAAACCTGTAACACCTGTATGGTTTACCACCCTTTATGGGTGCATGGTGCTTTACTGATTTTGTAAAAATTATAAAGTAGCAAAAGCTGATAAAGAATTGAAATGTTGTGAATCAAAAGAGTACAAAAAGAAGTGACCATATTGCCTTTTAAGATCTTCATATAAGAACAGTGGCTTTAAGAAAGCTGGCAGATCCTTATCAGCAAACTGTGTCCTGTCCCACTAATCACCGAAGATGTGATAACTAAATTATCCGTCTCCTCTGATCTTTCCCTCTGATAAAAAGAATACACTTCCTTCTCTCCAGGGCACGACTCAACTGCTGCACACTGCAATCGTCCCCCAGCCTCACATTTGCACCCCAACTCTGATCCTATCTGCACAGAGCAGTCGGAAGAAACACGAGAGATCATTCAGAGTCAATTGCCTGTCATGATACATTGGTTAAGAGCCAACCGTGAAAACCAGTGGTTGTAATGTCTGTCATGGCTCATAAGCGGTTACTCAGTGGTAAATGGTCAAACGACACCAAAGGAATGACCGTGGAAGGAATAAACATGCTTTCAAGTTCTTTCGAATGATAAATAAATACAAATTAGGGACAGCTTTTATGTGTAGCATAGTCAAGCAATTTGTGATGACAAGCTCCACCAATGATAACATTATTAAAAGATGTTCGCAGAATAAAAAAAGGCTTGTTGTAATCATTTATGACTAAATAGGTCATGGTTTGAAGAAGCAGATGAAGCAGGCAGAGACATATACCCTTATAGGTAAATCTAAAGATGGAACACTTTTAAAAAAAAGGGGAATAAAACTTTTAGAAGTGAAATTATAAGAAGACTAATTATAAGGAAAAAATGCAGCTTAAAAAAGACTCCACTTCACAAAAGGCTCCACTCCATTTTGGTGCATCCACTTGCAGACGACTAGATCCATGTACGTCTGTTTAGCTGGCATCTGGCTCAAAACTGTGTGCCTGGATCGCTCCAATACTGAAGTGGCGCAGATTACTCTCCGCCAGCGATCCTGCTAACAAGATTCAAGAACAACTTTATTAATCCCCGAAGGGAAATGTAGTTGTAGTAGCAGCACCCCGGAAATAAGATGGGGTATAAAAATAAACACATGACACAAAAAATACAGGGAAGAAAAGAAAGAAAACTATACAGTCGTAAACTCTAGAACTCTCAAAACTCTTATCTACATCCAAGTCTGCCAGTCTCTTCAAAGTCTTAGCAACAACTCAGAGCTGAACTTCTAGTGAACTCCTGCTGCTCTGTGGAAACTATGTCCTGGAAAACAACTGTTTTTTGTTGTTGTTTTTTTGTTGTTTTAGCTAAAAATGGCACAATCATAATTAAAAGACCACACGCTCATTCAAAAGATTAAAAGTTGATTAAAGCTGCCACTGTTGGACGTTTAAGAAATCAGTGTTGTTTCCTAAAGTCTATTTGAAAAGTGACTTTTCTTGTATTTATACTTGTAGTTAAAAACAAGCTGACCTTATTAAACCGCCACACAGTCCCTTTCTTACGCCCTCCAGAGTAACGTATATTCGTGGCAGGCATTCCTGGTTTATCGATTCCAGCCACACATATTTATTTCAGCACTTACTCAAGGACACTCAGAACTGCAGAGAAAAAGGAAATGAGGACTGAACTGCAGGTCTTGAGATTAATGCAACTTGCATTTCCTTATCTGTTACCTTATGACACAGTCATACTTTACCTCACCTACAAAAACCAACAATCTATGAAACTCAACACAAAAAAGCAAATACTTTAGTCGTAAAACTCTTCTTCCAAACCTAATTTAATAGTTTTGATTCAAAAACAGTACAAATGTACATAGAAATGTAAAATTAAAATTGTAACAGTCCGTTTTTTAAATACGTCTTAATAATCCCAAAATAAAGATTTGTATTCTGGAAGAAGCATCTCCACTTTCATCATGTATGCCTATTATAAAAAAAACAAAAACAATTAAATTAAGTTTGTTTCATTGTTTTGTATTGTCAATGATTTTATGACTGTTTATCATACTGTACAGCATCTCTGATAGCTTTGAATGGCGCTTTTTAACCCTTGTGCTGTCTTAGATGACCCCACCCCCTCATTGACGTGTTCTCCCTACCATGATAAAGGTGGATAAAGGTGGAAAGATTTCATGTAATCCATGGACACCAGTGAAGATCACAACTAATTGAAGAAAAAAGGTTCAGTGCACTGTCTAGTGGGTCTAGATGACCCAACTCCCAATGTTAAATGTTAGCACAAGGGTTACATACAAAGTGTAACATCAATTGAATTTCTGTTTTCTTTACAGATACAACTACAGATAACTACAATATCCTGAAAAAGTTAAAAAAAATGTATCATTCAAATCAAAAGTGAAATTCATCTGCTTTATAGAGTCCTCACACATTGATTATAATATTTTGAGACAAAGTAATCAAATACTTTAAAGGCCTATAGATAATAAGAATAAAAAATACAATTGTGTGTGTCAGAAAAATTAGAATATCACATCAGACCAAATAAAAAACAATGTTTTGAGCACTAATGGTAATTTCTATGTACTTAATACTTGCTTGGATCTCTTTTGCATGAACTTCATCAATGCAATGTGCCATGGAGGCAATCCGCATGTGGCCCTGCACAGGTCTAGTGGAAGCTGACGTTGCTTTGATGGCAACCTTCACTGTTGGGTCTGGTTTCTCTCACCTTCTTCTTGTCAACAGCCTATAGATTTGCTTTCCATTTTCAGGTCAGGAGAGTTTGCTGACCAAAATGAAGCAAAGGAACACCATGGCCATTGAACCAGCTTTAGCAGTGTGTGCAGGTGCCAAGTTCTGCATCTGCATCTCCATTTGTCAGCAGAAGGCAGCATGAAGTGCTATAGAATTTCCTGGCAGATGGCTGCAGGGACTTTGGATATGAGTGGACCAACACCAGTTGATGACATTGCACCCAGAAACATCACTGACTGCAAACTAGACTTCAAACATTGTGGATTCAGCGCCTTTCCCCCCCGTCTTCCTTCTGTTGTATTGATTGTGCATTAAATGTGAATTTTGACTTTCTATTTGACTTACAATAAATATTAAACTGTTTTACAGCCCACTAATTTCTAAAAAATGTACTTATGAGTATGTGTGTTTTTATGTGAAACAAAAAATTCTGAAACATTACATTATTAAAATAAAATTCATTTAACACGAATGAATTGAATACTATTGAATAAAAACATAATCTAGCTGTTTTATTGACTAGTAGTATTGTAAAAGTCTGAGTTTGACATGAAAAACAGTCCCAAACCTAAACCTTTATCTTCAAATGTCTAATCATGAAATTAGTCCTGTGTTGGAAACTTCAGTCAAAAAATACAGTTTTCTGCTTTGGATTTAAGCTTTCTGTGCTTTCACTAAGGTCACAGTGGAGTTAAAGCAGCAGTACTTGTACATTGTAATCAGTCAGAGCGGTCCCAGTGGACATGCCACAATGTGGTCCAGAGGCAGTCCTGCCACAAGAAAGTGTTATTATGCTAATTTTCCTGTTTGATGCAGTCCAGACATTGTCAGTTTACACCATGAGAACACAGACAAACAGGAAGAATGTATTGTTCTCACATCAGTACATCTGTTGAAATTGGGAAAGTTTACAAAAAACAACTACATGCAGATTTTTTTTCCCTGAAACAACAGTTTTAACCATGAAGGACGAGGACATGGACGAGAAATTCATACAACACTATAAACTAAATGTTGTGAATCCACCATCTTGCTCACATTTCAATATAACAGCCACATTTCATTAACACACCCATTTTTAAAGAACAGACTGAGTCACATAATGCAAGCTGCAGAGATTGTCCATAAATATCATACAGCTGCCACACTATTAATGTGTTGTCAGTGTCCTGGATTACTACCATTCTCTAAATTAGGTATTTCTTAGGTCAGACTTCGACGTTTTGACACATATGTTACCATAGACCAGGGGTCGGCAACCCATCGTTTCGGAGCCACATGTGGCTCTTTCATCCATCTGTTGGCTCCCTGTGACTTTGGTAAAAAATGAGTATTTTATAATAATTAAATTCTATTTTATTTTTTTCATTTTTCATGGCATTTCAAAGGCGCTGGTTGCTCCGTACGAAGCGCGAGCCACGTAAAAAACAGCTTCGTAATGAGCTCGTATTTATCGGGCGAGACCTGCAGAGCTGTTAGCAGGAGGAGACACGCGGGGGCGGTTTCAATAAACACTCCGATCTTCTGCCGGGAACTTGACGTGCTGCGGGGCAGAGACTGATGACAGACTGAGAGTTTGCGCCAGCGTTGCCAGATAGAGTCACAGGTTTCCAGCCGAAAAGTCAGCCAAAAACCGGCCAACACAGCTTTTGTTAATGTTTTTTTCCGTACTGGACTGATAAAATAAAAGATTTTCTAAATAAAAGATAGTTCAGACTAATAATAAAATGTGTACACTATTGAATATTTCTTCAGCGGGCCGCCTTCTTCCATTCATTTGCTTTACCCGGTCTATCCCCGCTATAACTTGCGTCCGGCTCTTTCATCCTTGTGCTGCACTGGAGCGCCCCGACTATCGTATTTTGCGCTCTCTGTGTAGGACACACTGAGGAGCGCGGGGAAACCAACTCTCAGCTGCAGAGGATATGAACAGGTGAACAGGTAGAGAGGAAAAGCAGGTAAAGAGGCAGAGGAGGGGCTTTGGCTTCAAACTCTGTCAGATGAAAACACGGGCGTCAGATTGAGATGCAGCTTTCACTGCGGGAGTTGAAGCATTGACTCTGGGATGATTTTATGAACTCAAACATGGAAACATGATTACCAAGTAGAACTCTTCAAAATAATAAACCTGATCTCTCCACATTCTGAGTGTCTACCATGCATTGATAAACACATCGCTCCATGCAGCAATCAGACCAGAACTTCAGCTGGTGGCTCCTCCCAACGCGACCGCGGTATCATCCTTTTAAGAACATAATGTGCATTTGCAGCGACGTATGCTTCAGACGATGTCCGATTGGCCAATCTACATGTCAATCAAGTCCCCTACTTCTCAGTGAGGATTTTGATTGGCTGGTGGATTTTAAAGAAGTACTTTCTTTTTTTTTAAATCTTTTCTGGCCCGCGATCTACACTTATGTCATTGAAGATCGACCGGTCGATCGCGATCGACGTAATGAGCACCCTTGATATAATATATGCATGCATAATATATATAATGATGTCAAAACATTTGGGTGCTTTCTTTTTTATTAGGGGCGGTCCCAAATGGCTCTTTGAGTAAAAAAGGTTGCCGACCCCTGCCATAGACTCATAGGATAGTTTATGCAAAATGAAAACACTGATAAAAATATTAGTTTTATTACTATTTTGTACAATATTTATATCAAGTCAATGCTGCTTATTCATTATATGCACTGTGCTTTAGTGTAATTTAGTAAATAGATAGCTTATGTTTGTTACAGAAAAGTAGCTGGAAAAGTTCAAACTGGATTTTAACTGGATTAAAGCCAGAGCATGGAACAATTGCCAAAAAAGACACAAATGTGGAGAACACAAAACAAAGGTTCTTGGAAAATGTAGAGAACCACTAAATAAAATATATTTTAGACATTTATTTCAGGTTTTACTTAATCCAACATGAGGCAATCAGAGCAGCAAGGAGCATTTAATGATAAACTGCTCTTCATGCACAGAATTCCACCACAAATGTCTATGAGCTTTGATCTGTAGATGTATTCAATGATATTGAAGCTGACTTGATAAAAATGATGCTGTTCTGTCATAGGAGCATTGATTATTGCCTTCCTCATCACCTTCATAAAATGTAAAAATGATAATAGATAGCCAAGTAATGATGCATGAATGATGAAAGAGCCCCTCCGGGAAAGGTCGTCATATTTAGCTTCTTTTTGCGGTTTTCTTTTTTTTTTCTGGTCTTTGTATTTAGCTGCAGGCAGAAATTACACATGGGAGGATACAGGAGGAAGAGGAGTAGTTTTGTACAATGAGCTTGAAGGAGACCAGACAGTTGATTTTACTGGCATGTTTTAAAAAAAAAACACTTCAACTTTCTGTTCTGTGATTTTCCATTTTCTATGCTCGCTTATTCTTGCTCAGAGTCATGGGTTTGCTGGAGCCTATCCCAGCTACCATTGGGCAAGAGGCAGGTTACAACCGGGACAGTTTGGCATTCCGTCGTGAGACCACGCAGAGACAGACAACCACGCACATTCCTAAGAATCTATTTAGTCATCAATTAACTTATGAAGCATGTGGGACAAAAGTTGAGTGCCCGAAGAAAACTTACATGCACAAGAAGAACTTGAAGGATTTGAACCAGGCCTTTGAAAAGGGAGCACTACACTATAGCCTGTTCTGTGAATATGTGACCACAAAACAAGTAAATAATGAAATATTGTTCTTCGTCAGAGGGAAGCTGCCATTCATGAGCTTATATTATTATCCTGACAGGATGTCAAACAATCCTAAAATGACTTAACTTTGAAAGTTTTCTTTACTTCATGGAAAACGCTCAATCTCCCTTCTGCCTTTGATCAGGATTTACGTGTGGCAGCAAGCCATCCGCTTTACTTTACCATAGCAAAGCTTTTTTCTTTTTCTTTTTTTCATCGTTCCAACACTGAAAAGAATCACATCAGCTAAGGCTGCAGCTTCTCTGACAGCTCCACTATGACTGTGTTTCATGGCTGCTAAATAATCCTTAAGTACTCTCTATTTGACCTCAAATTGATCCATTGGAAATAAATCCAGTGCCGTATGCATCCAAAATTAAAACAGCATCATAAAAAAGTCTGACGACAGCTCCACGCTGCTTAGGAGTTCATGCCAACACATAAAAGTCAAAAATAAAAGCATAAGCATAAATTAAACATCAAAACAATAAACTCCATAAACCTGCTCTGTATACGATTACTTTATAAAACTAATGAAGGAATATTTCCAAACAGTGAGAGCATTACTTTCTTGCTTTAAATCAAAATGCTTCTGTGAGACTGGTGCATGTTATGTGGGTGTAATTTAATGCTTCTTTAATCTCCTCAAAATATACGATCTTATTCAGTTTGAAAATTCATCAAACATTCTGTGTGCCAGGCTTCTTCTAAGATGTCTTTGAAAAAACTAATTTTCCTTATTGTTGTTAAAGAAAGCAATGGATGATTACAAGAATACTTTCAATTTAAAAAAAAATCATAACCGATTATAGAGGGAAAATTCAAGCTTTGTTGACAATCATATATTTTCAGATTTTTAAAAAGATTTTTTTGAGAGTCTTCTCATAAGAATATGTTTTCTCTGTTGGCTTTTTAAAGAACAATCTGCTTCCAAACGAAGCAGATGGTTGCAATTCTGCCACACTTAACACGAGTGATTATGTGTGATGATAAGTTGCTTCCCAGATGAAGACCCATCATTAGGGCTTTAATTAAAGCAGTAGCCAGGGCGGGGGACACGTCTGCCACCCATTTCTTATACTTAGGGTGGGGGGATGGAGAGGAGTAGTGTCAGAGCCAAGTGGTGCACATGTTGGCCACATGAATCTGTTTTCCCAAGTGGCTCCAATACACTGAATTAAGAGAAGAATACGCACATATGGAAATGACTAATCATGTGGACAAACAGTGTCGCCTTGTGTGGTCAAACGTCTAGACTACTGTAAGCGACATTTACTGAGAATATGGCTGCAGGAAGAGAAAAAAAAAGATTATTTGATTTTTCTATCGTGTGTGTTCAAGAACAATTTGAATTAAAGCAAGTTGTGCATTTTTTGTTCAAAATATTACTGTTGTGTTACTTTGAATTAATTCAAACAGTTCATAACACATGGCTCAATATGAAGCAAATGCTTCTTTCTTTGTTCCACAAAAATGTCTTTTGATTTTCCTTAAAAGCATTTTAAGTGGTATTTTAAGTATTGTGCAGTTTTTAGTCAAGATAAAAAAAACTTGTTTTCTAAGACATAGTTTCTGCAGAGCGGCACAAGTTCATCAGATATTTGCTTCTTCGTTGTGGTGCAGATTGAGCCTGCCTGCATTTCCCAATATCCCTTTGTTTACACTCTGTCCCGCTAGCTTACAGCCCCTCACAACCCCAACCTAATATTTTATATGCAACAAAAATGGTGAGCATTATTGAAGCTATTCAGCCATACAGTTTGGAGCCAGATTCCAGCTCACATGAGGAAAACCAAGACTTACATGGAATCTATTTGTCTGCAAGTGGATAAAACAGTATGGAGCTTGTAGTTGTAAAATCTACAACTGTTGAATAATCTACAAATTGCCCGGCTACACGCTTTTTTAAATGGCATTTTTGCGTCTGCTCCTGATTCACAACAGTTTGAATGAAGAATTACTCAGAAATGCAATTTTAAGATAACATTTCTTTATGTCCTCCATCATAAGAAAAATGCCACAAGAACATGTTAAAAAAAAAAAACATTTTCATCGGTGAGGGTCTTAAAGTAAAAAAAATTACCGATTGAAGCAGGTTTTACTTTAACTTTAGTTATTTTCAATTCTGTACATGAGGTGTCGTGACAGTGGAGCATAAGAACTCTCTGAAAAGTCAATTGAAATGTCTGTTCCATGTGATTGGCTGATATTTGGATTCTGCAGAAGGCCCAATAAAAAATGTCTGTGAATGGATGTCACCTCCTAGACCTGATTCCAGAACCAGAAGAGACAAAGTTGCCCCTTGAGACTTTTATTATTATAGTGGAGGAGTTTTCAATTATAGAACCTCGACCTCTGTATTGTTTCATTCCATTTTTATTCCACAAAGTCAAATAAAAACACTGTGTCCCTGTCCAAATGCAGTGATTGCCTTCTAAAAACAGGCTCCCATCTTATTTGGCACATCACTCCATTCTGATCTCATGTGTGTGCCCATTTTTCTTAGACTCTGCCAGTTTCATTAATGCACAATAACAGCACTGGCTTTAGCAAGCATGCTTATTAAAAGACAAAGCTATTAAACTGAAAGCCATAAATGCCAGAGGTATAACAAATGTCAATCAGTGTCCTTGAAACGCTGACTAAAGGCCACTTTTGAAGCATTGACTGGTCATTAGTGTTCAAAGCTTTGTCAAGTTCTGAATCGATCACATTTCTTAATTCAGTGGATTGTCGTTTCTCCCATAATGCTGTTAAAATCAGTACAAGTCTCAATTGCTACTGTCCCGATTTTACAGACTGTAAAAAAAAAGTAAACTGGCTAAAATGTGCATCTGTTTGCGATTAAATAGTGTCATTTCAGACATAAAGATATACATTAAAACCTGGAGTTTTTGCCCTACTGGTAAACGATGGATCGGTCCACTCACAGCAAGAGATAACAAACGTGTACCTGATCTGTTTATGAAGCAAACTTGACGGATGGGTGTCGTTTCAAGCAACTCCTAGGTGTTTAGTTTGAGTGGCCCGAGCTATCCAAACCTCTCGAGCTGTTTAAATTAATGTAGTACAACACAACAACCACCATGAGCAAATGAAGATGGATGAGTCAGCTTTGAAAAACATTCCTCTGTCAGAGGTCACACACCACCCTCCAACTGAGTCAACTCAGGGTTGTGATGCCATGTGGAGGGTAAAGAGTGAGCAGACGCCAGCTTAGGCCCATATAGTAATAACATCCATTAGGTTTTGCTATTTAGATCTATAGTTTATTAGTAGTTGAACACAATTTCTCATAATTTTAAAATTTGTTGGGATTATACCACTGCGCTCATGATAACTTGAAGTCATCTTGCTTCAAATCAGCTGGCAAATATAAACTTACCTTTTCTACTGAATGTGCAAACTGCTTCTAAGATTTTTGCTAAAACGTTGCAGATTTTTGAAGTAAAGCACAACATGGCATGAATCCTGTAACTCAGCTTTGGCTTGTTCAATGAAATTGGACATTGAAACCATGTTTTTTTTTAAGTTTTTACATTTTCTTGTGGCATTTTTCTCATAATGGAGAACTCACTGTATATGAAGAAAAATTAAGATTAAAACTGTGTTTCAGGGTATTGCTTTATTCAAATCATGGTAAATCATTTGGAAAAGCTTGTAGTTGTTACATAAAAAGTCCACCGGGGGCCACAAACTTCCTGCTCCTCTCCATTCTGATGCACTTGCAGACAAATAGAGTATTATACGTCTTTGTCTACCACGTCTGAGCTGTCATCTTGCTGAAAACAGTACGGCTGGATAGCTCCGATATTGCTCGCCATTTTTGTAGTCCAATGTTAGGTTGAGGTTGTGAGGGGCTGTAAGCTAGCGGGACAGAGTGTAAACAAAGGGATCATGAGAAATCATGTGCCAACAGTCTTGCCCACGACTCAGAGGAAAATTACTGATGAAGTCCTGCTTCTCTGCAGAAACTATGATCAAGAAAACAACACAGAGTTTTTGTTTTGGTCTAAAAAATGTAACTATAAAAAAATTAAAAAAAAAAAAAAAACACTGCGGGAACACTTTGACAGTAGAACCAAAAATTATCAGGGTCGGACTTTAATGGCTGAAAATTATTAATTGTTATTTTTATTTCACAGTGGCAGATGCCTTTATATATGAACGTAATATGAATCAATATTCAAACGTTCCACACACATGTAACTTTAGTCTAAACTTGCCTTGTTTAAACAAGTTGAATGAAAAAAAATTCTCAACGTGGCTTCATCCAGATAAGTGTCTACAACAAATTAAACAAAATCCCCTCACAGGTTTTTTGATAAACTTCCTCATGTGTCTGTTCATCTTAACAAATGCCTCATCAAAAGAAGGATGACTGATCAAACGTAGCTTAGTTTTTCCAGCCTACCCTGAGAATGCAGTGAAGACATCATTTCAGATATCCAGTGACAAATAGAAAGTGAAAGGAAACAATATTAATAAAGTGAGACTGTTTTGCTGACACATCTGCACTGGGTTACTGTGCTGAAAAATGGCAGCTATGATGATGATGACATATTGACAGAGTTTCCGTGGGGGATTATCTCAGCTCCATCACTTTGTGAGACTTGAGACATTTCAGCTCTGGGGTTTGGCATGGGGAAATTTAGACGCAGCTGATGACGCCTGTGGGCCTTTTGGATGAGGATAGATGAGGACATTTGGCTGTCAGTGAGGAGAAGGCCTATCTGGCTCTGTCAGGAGCCCAACAGGGAATGAGAAAACACCAGGGGTCTGGTCTCAACAGGCAAGTGTTCCTTCCTTGTATGCATCCTTCATCATCCTCATCTTTTACAGAATGGGATTCCTGGCACTTGCCACATTCAAGTGTCTATTTTATACTGAAACCTTTGAAATACCTTTTTTTTGGTCAAAAAACTTTTGAAGCAGTTCAGAATAAAAATGTTTGACAGCTCAGAAGAATTTAGAATAAAGAGAAGATGACAAAAGTTAGCAGATTAATTCATCATAAAACTGCTGAATTAAAAAATGTTTGCAACAGAAGGCAATGTCAAACTCAGTCTTCCAAGAGAGGCATTTGATCAAGGAGCCACAGAGCAAAAGTTCTATTGCTCTACATAATATTTGTGCAATAAAACTGCCATGAAAGTTAGTATTAATGAATGATATCATCAGAAAAACGTAGCTTTTCATGACATTTAGGGCTGAATAAAAATACCAAAAAGAACCAAGCAATAAAATTAATAGCATTGTTGCTTTTTTTACAATATTACTTATTTTTATTTTTCAAGGTCTGAATGTTCACTAAAATAAGAGTTAAGTGACAATTTTGCAACCATCTTTTTCAAAATCAAAATTTATTTAGCTGCATTTTCTCTGTTGTTACTTCTATAAAAGCCGTTTCTTAGACTTAAAAAAAATTTGTTTTCAACACTTTTTCAGTTTTCTACTTTTTTGTCGACTAAAGTAGAAGATTACTTCAACCTGTGTGTAAACAGTTGTTGGTGCAATTGTTATATGCTAAAGCTAATAGAAAGCTTTTTAGATGTCTATGGCATGTTAATAAAAACTGAAGAAAAGTTTAAGTTTTAAAAGGAAATTTCCTTAATCTTGTTTTTTTCTTTTTTAACTTAAATGAATGAGTCCTTGACCTCAATTTACAGCCCAATTCACCTTTTTGTTTGCCACTATGGGCACTTAGTTGTCAGCAGCCACTTATCAATAGCCTGATCAGAGGCTAGTTCCACAAGGATATAACCCCTAAGTATAACGTATTTGTCAAATAAACAGCAGCCTGAATTTAAACTCTTTCCTTTTCTTTTTGTAAATGAGAGGAAACCAATTGGCAGGTAATGAATCAAGTGCTTTTCTAGTGAAAATAGGTGCAAAAAGAGCTGCCAAAAGAGTCACTTTGGATGATTGGGAAGAACTTACAAGAGCCTTTTGTGAGACAGTCATTGATTTCACTGTCTTTTCTTCCCGTCTGTGTTGTTTAGGGCCTTCAGGCAGCTGTCTGATATCCACCAACAAACAAGGTTGAGACTGAGCAAGCCAATGCACAACCCACAGGGTGCTTTATCAATCAATATGACCTTCTAGAGCACTGATTTTCTTCACTTTCGCTTACACCCTCCAGTGTTTAAGCCCCATTGCTTACACTGCCCATTGGGTAATGAAGACTTTAAGCACCCACAGAGCTGATGCAATCTGTAGTCATTATCTGGGGGTCCTTTTGAAAGATCGCAGCAGGTGAAGATGTAAAGCTGGTCTGCAGGCTTCAGGACTGCCAGGCGTGCAGCATGCATGCAGTATGACAGTAGGTGCTTCCTTGATGAATCACTAAATTTAAGAAAATATCAGTAAGAGGGTGAAGCAAAATTTAAAAAATAATGGATTTGATAAGTGTAATCTAACATCGTGGGAAAGGAGCTCCAGAATGTTTTGCGAGTCTTTCGCTCAAGACTGCTCCGCTAATTAGGTTAGGTGGACTCAACAAGGACATTGTCAGGCTTCACAGACTTTTATTTGGGCCTTCCTGTCAAGTTTCAGCCCTTGACAGCGACCCTCGTGGTGAGACCCCCATGAGCCCCTTGAAAGTCCATCTGTCTGATGAGTCAATTCTGTCTGGCCAACACTTTCCCAGAAAAACTGCAGATTCTGAGGTGAAAAGGGAGGTCAAGAGGTTACACAGCTTGAAATTATGGAAAACTTTTTACTGCTCCCTGTAGATCCACTTAGAGACTGCCGAAAGGTAGTCACACAAGGGAAACCACTCTCCGCTTTACAAGATGAAAAACCAAGCTGATAATAGATCTGTGAATTAAACGCACCCTGGACACTTGCATGTGGATAAACACACCCCACTCTGCATCCAGATTGTTCCTGCAAGGCCAGCACACAAGGACTGGGGTGTTGTGTGAGCTTAATAAACTAGATAGGTTGGAAATGTAGATGTATTGACACAGAAAGAGGTTTCCAAGGGATTTTACTAATCAGTTTATTTCCCCCCTTCATCTTCTTTCTGTTTCAAATACTTTTTTTTTTTACTCTTTAGACATATCTGTGAGTTTCGTTGCAGTTACACAAAGTTGTAAGCTTTTGCAAAAAAGATAAATATCTTTTATGTAAACATATGCAGGCTAACCAGCCCAACTGGTAGTATGTTTCACAGAAAAGATGCTGTCCTTTTAACTATCTTTATACTTTTAAAGTGTACAAAACGTGCACAATAAATCTAACATCTTTGCTAGTGTCTTAAATTACTTTTTTTGGGCTTAATTTAGATTAAAATCTGAAGCCCTCAAAAAGCCATTTTGCCAGTCCAGATGTTGAAAAATTACCAGATGTGTTGCACCTGGTGTGATGATGAATATGCTGACTAATGACCAGCAGGTGAGAGCTGCTTTCCCTTTGCCACCCACCCTTGAGCTGTCGAAGCAGCTAAAGAAAAACACAAAAATACTTACATTACAACATTTTCCGAAAAATGTCAACCAGTACCGAACGGTATTTATTCACTTTGTTGGAACAGAAATCTTTTTAGTCATCTGATTATACTTTATAAGTTGCAAAACTTAAAATGTTGCTGATCAAAGATCATAGCACTTTGCAACTGTCTTCATTTAGCGCTAAAAAAAGACCAAAGCACATGAAGAACAAATAAAACCACTTTTCCATTCATTCAAGCAATTATTAGAAATTCAGCTCGACATCAAACAAGAAAAAGTGGATGCAAATCAATTCCAGACAATTTACTGTGCTGTTGATGATGCTGCTTCATTTGCAGATCAAAGTTAACCTTTTTCTTGCCACTCTGCATAAATGCACGCACCGTAGGTGGAAATGAGTGCATATCTGTACGTGCGTGCCTAAAGGCAGCTATAGCGGGGGTGTTGGCTTCCAGGGGAATTGAAATTAATGAGTGTAATCAGAAGCACACTGTGAGCCATGCAAGGACAATTAATACAAGCAAAGTGAGCAGAGCTGGTGGTTCTCTCGGCCAGGCATGGCTGGAGCTAAAGAGACGGAGGATTAAGATGCAACTGCAGACAAACTCCACAGCTTTTCCACACACACAGCAGATGTCCACTGAGGAAAAGCGATGGGAGTCTGGCACCGGCACACATCCACCAACTGGCCACTTGGTCAGCCTGGCCCAATGCGAGCTGACAAGCTCCTGGCAGCATTCAGATAACACACATCTCCTCTGTTAAGTTTGAGAGCTAAGGGAAGAACCCCACAAGTCCCCTGCGCTGCATACGAAAGGGACTGGCTGCAAAGCTTCAGAGTGGAGCTACTGTGTGAACCAAAGAGATAGAAGCAAATAAAGAGATAAAGAGAAACTGTGTGCAAGCTCAACTCAAGTACATCTCAATGTGAGGGATGTTTTCGTAACCCCTTCTGTTGCCTCCATGGTTTCTGATGCATCGAACACATTCGTGAATCAGCTCATTGCTTCAAGCACACTCACACACTGCTTGAGAATGAATAAACATATCGGTCCAGCCGCCCTTAAATACAGCTCGGGTTGCTGTATTCTTTAATTGACTCTAAATGAGAGTGTCGCCGCTTCGAATCTTTTCACTTAGGCCTGTCTTTGTTGCCTTGAGTGGCGTTCATTCCCCAGACGCTCTTGTATTTCCAATGTTTATGTGAGATAATGATGCATGAGTAAGGATACACCGCTGGGCAACAAAAGTGGCTGATGAGTTGTGTGACGGCTGCCTTGTCAATCCAAAGCAATCTTTTATAAGACGTTTATCCGTTCTATAACGCCCCCTGGGGTGTTAATGTATGTTGAGTCCATGTAGGATTTTCGAGGGGAGTTCATCTACAATGTGGCAAGCTTGGATGAAATTGGATACCACGCCTGTCATCTCCAAAAAAAAAGAAAAAAAAATCAAGAAGTAAATCATTCAATCAATTTTTAAACACAATATTCTGGACCAGTTGCTCTGAAGCACAGCAGTGAATCAGTTCAAATAAAATCTTTGCAACTGGCCACATCAGCCTGTCAACTCTATATCCCAGGATAAATAGAAAAAAGCGTAAACCCTTCCTGGGAACAGATAAAGTCTTGCTGTGGATTGTGGCTTCAACACCAAACACTGATGACCTCATTTCCTCCTCAGCGACGTTTTAGTTTGTCCAGGTTTATGAAACACGGCTGGGTTGGAGGGCAAGTCGAAGAAAATGACAAAACAACTCGGTCAAACTTTGATTGAATTCTCCTCTCACACATTTTGTTGGCAGGAGAAATATCAAAGCCTCTGACTGATTTCCTCTCCCTCCCCATAAACCCCACCTTATAGACGGGGAATTCTGTGCCCCAGACACCTTCACTAACACAAACTAATTACTAACATCCAGTGATCCAGTTGTAAAATACATCATCTTGTGCTTACGAAAGCTAACAGCTGAACAAGTCTGTCTTGCAGAGTTCCATTACTTTAATGGAAGACAATTCAAGCAGAAAGAATTTACAGTTTTTCTTACGAATGTGGCGGCGCAGACATTTCCTGCTAGCATCAGCTAACTCGGATTGCTCTAACGAACTGATGAGCTTCCTTAATAGTGTTAAAAGGTTTTTCTGACTGTGTGTCTGTTCTCTCTTTTTAATGGAGAAAGCTCCAGGACTTTCTTCTGTCTGGTGTAGCATGTCTGCCCTCTACTGGCCTCACATTGTCAAAGGGTCAGGCCTCAGATTTGGTTGAATACCTAACAAAATTTTATTTTGATTCAGTGATTTTGACTCAACCGTTAAAAAACTAATAATAAAATTAAAAAAAATGCATTAGTTTATATATAATTCAGTTTTGAAGTGTAATAGGACAGTCAACATTTAATTAGGACATCACTGATGCCTGTTGAGGTATTTCCTTTGCTTTAATTGGCACCAAATAATTAACAGTGAAAAAATATGGATTTACAATTTTGGCAGCTCTTTCCATGGTTCACCACCCACAAGCTATTTCAAGGAGCTTGAGGTTTTTAGCTTGTTTCTTTATGGAAAACACACTTCCCTATTAGAGGACGGGAAGGAAAGAGTAAAGGAAAAAAAAAAAGTCATCTGAAGACAAAACCATCGCCAGACGCCAGCGCTGAGGTATTTCAGAAGCCGCACGTCGAGGCTGTCCCTGTACCCAAACCGCTTAATAAAACTCAAAGAAACCAAGTGCCATAAAGACAGAGAGTAAGCAGCTTGTTATTGTTTCTCAGATGTGAATAGCCTGAGATCAATGGCTGCAGTGGTTTGCTCTCACCGCAACTATGGTGCTGTAAAGCAGGAAGGGCCACGTGGCTCCGACCCATTCAGTCACAAATATGAGCTGTTCCATGGGCCTTTGAAAACGGCTGCCAAGAATAATTTCCCATGTGCAACATTTCCCACAAAAGCCACAGAGTGCTGCAGGCTCATGGTGTGTCACCATCATGCCACCCCCCCACTTGAATGACTCAGTAGCTTCAGTAAAAAATCTCATCCACTGTAACGATATCAAATCATTATGAAGCTTTTTTTTCATTCTGTGGTTATTTTATTTTTTTCCAAAATATCTCCCCTTCTTTATAAAATGATACATCATTCCTCCACTGCTGCTTTACTACAAACTCAAAGAATGATGATGAAGCGATGACAGAGACACATTCTTTCTAATGTAGTTTCTGTACATTACCACAGTGAATTTAAATGAGACAACTCAGATGCCATTGAAGTGCAGACTTTCAGCTTTTATTCCATGAGTTTATTTAAAATTCACTGTGGTATTGTACAGAAACTACATTAGAAAAAATGTGTGTCTGTCCAAATATTTACGGTCCTGACTGTATTTGCTCCATTTACTGCAGGTATTCAGGTACGATCTAAATTTATGAAGGTTTGAACAAGTCACTCAGATTAGTTTGTTGTTGCATCTATTTTAACATACCAACGATATATTTCAATCATTTCAATCAAAAGAATAAACAGGTCTTTACAGTCTTTGACCTTTAACGGATTCTTCCTGTAAATTGATAAGTCAAGCCACGGAGGGATCTGTTGAATGAACAAAAGACGAAGCAATTTAATGAAGTAATTTCCATGAAAAAAAAAGAAAACACCTTTGGAAGCCAGACTTAAATATCAGACTAAGTACAAATAGTTTCTCTGTCCACAGATAAATACTTAAGTTTGCTCAAATAACAGCCAACTTGTGACATAACCAGTTTGGTAAGCAAATGTGTAGCCTGGAGTGGAATAAAAAAACTAAGAGAAAAAAAAAGGACATATTAGGAAGTATTAGGTTATCAGAAATCTAGTTTATTAATAATCATTGACTCAAAAAAAAACAGATGTTAAGTATTACTACCTAACAGTTGAATACTTATTTAATGTATTTTTTACTGTAATTTTTTTTAAATATCCTACAATCTTAAGTTCTCTTCCTGTTCTGTGATGGGCACTTTTCATTTTGTTGATCTTTACAGACTGTGTTTTGATTATAAAGTACTGTATAAATAATACATTTCTCTTTTCCTTTACAAAAAACTTAAGCTGTTAGAAATCTAGGTTTTTAATGCCAAAGTGTATTTTCTTACCTTTAACTATAAAAACTCCAATTATTGTACCACAAACTCAACTGAAAATGTATGACATTAAAATGCAACAATGGAAGTTATTTTCATGGGTTTTATTAGATTGACTAAATAAAGGATCTCTCTTTACAATTTTTTTAAACATCTGTCTTTTTTAAGATTTCAGCTAATATTTGCAACATATGTAAATCTTCAACTATCATTTCATGATTCAAACAAGGACATATTCACACACATACAGTTTGTGGATGACTTATCCTGAGTTGGCAGTCAGGTCTCTCTCCTGACATATAAGATACAAAAAAGAATCTACTGTCACAAAGGACGTTATCCAGACCCTCTTTTCTTTATACACACTCAAAAGTCCAAGGTTCGTTTAAAGTCTTTTATTGTTTCTGTTACTTTAGGAAGGTATTGCTGAAATGATGTAAGAAAGAGTTGTGGTTTCTTGGTTCGGTTTGTTGTATTGCAACTTTAATCCAGGTTTTGAGCAGATGTCTTGTGGATAATGGTAGTGCAAGATGAGCCCCTGTGCAGTAAACTGTCTGGAAAAGTTCTGCTGCATTTGCTCAGGTTTCCGAGAAGATGTCAGTCTTTTAGGTTGTGGAAGCATGCAGGGTTGAGAGTTGGAACCTCTTTCAGCTTCCTCCTCTTTCAGCTTCTTCTGCCTTTGTCTTTTTATGTCCCCTTTTTCCACAGCTAATAGCACTCTCATTAGAGGGCACGCCTCCCCTCTCTGACCTGCACAGGTGATTTTCATCAGGGCGATAAGCAAACTGTCAGATCGCCACAACATGTGGAATTATATACAGAACAAAAGGTCTGAAATAACTGAAAATATGTCATTTTCTAGGGTCTTCTTAGTAGCCACCTTTTGCTTTGATTACTGCTTTGGACACTCTTGGCATTCTTTTGATGAGATTCAAGAGGTAGTCACCTGAAATTTTTTAATGTTTAATAAGTGGGATTTCTTGCCTTAAAATGGGGTTGGGACCATCAGTTGTGTTGTGTAGTAGCCAGGTGCACACACAGCTGATAGTCCTACTGAATAGACTGTTAGAAATTGTACTATGGCAAGAAAAAAGCAGCTAAGTACAGAAAAACAAGTGGCCATCATTACTTTAAGAAATGAAGGTCAGTCAGTCCAGAAAATTGGGAAAACTTTGAAAGTGTCCCCAAGTGCAGTCAGAAAAACCATCGAGCGCTACAAAGAAACTGGCTCACATGCAGACTGCCCCAGGAAAGGAAGACCAAGAGTCACCTCTGCTGTGGAGGATAAGTTCATCCGAGTCACCAGCCTCAGAAATTACAGGTTAACAGTAGCTCAGATTAGAGAGCAGGACAATGGCAAACAGAGTTCTAGCAGCAGACATATCTCTACAACTGTTAAAAAGAGACTGTGGGAATCAGGCCTTCATGGTAGAATATCTGCTAGGAAACCACTGCTAAAGAAAGGCAACAAGCAGAAGAGACATGTTTGGGCTAAAGAACACAAGGAATGGACATTAGACCAGTGGAAATCTGTGCTTTGGTCTGATGAGTCCAAATTAGACACTTTTGGTTCCAACCCCCGTGTCTTTGTGCAACGCAGAAAATGAGAACGGATGGACTCTACATGCCTTCCCACCGGAAAGCATGGAGGAGGAGGTGTGATGGTGTGGGGGTGCTTTGCTGGTGACACTGTTGGGGATTTATTCCAAATTGAAGGCATACTGAACCAGCCTTGCTACCACAGCATCTTGCAGCGGCATGCTATTCCATCCGATTTGCGTTGAGTTGGACTATCATTTATTTTTCAACAGGACAATGACCCCAAACACATCACAGAGTGATGGGGTGCTGTGCCAGATGACCTGGCCTCCATAGTCACCGGACCTGAACCCAATCAAGATGGTTTGGGGTGAGCTGGACTGCAGAGTGAAGGCAAAAGGGCCAAAAAGGGCTAAGAATCTCTGAGAACTCCTTCAAGACTGTTGGAGGACCATTTCAGATGACTACCTCTTGAAGCTCATCCAGAGAATGCCAAGAGTGTGCAAAGCAGTAATCAAAGCAAAAGGTGGCTACTATGAAGAACCTAGAATATGAAATATTTTCAGTTGTTTTTGTTATGCATATAATCCCACATGTGTTAATTCATAGTTTTGATGCCTTCAGTGTGGATCTACAATTGTCATAGTCATGAAAATAAAGAAAACTCCTTAACCCTTATGTGGTGTTCGGGTCTGTGGGACCCGTTTTCATTTTTTATCAAAAGAAAAATGATACAATTAATTAATTTTTCAAACTCAGACTCACTGGCCTTGGCTCATTTTCTGTGAAGAACATATATCAGAATACATTTTTAATGACCACAAACCGTACACCCCCCCAACACATTTCTATTACATATAAGATGTTCGGGTCCACTGGACCCGAGGGCTAATAGAAGTGTGGAAATTGATGTTTTATGTACCTACACTCTGTCCTCCACCTGTCTGGGCCTGCTGTGTGTGTGTGTGTGTGGGTGTGTGTGTGTGTGTGGGTGTGTGTGTGTGTGTGTGTGTGGGTGTGTGTGTGTGTGACCAGTGAGAACGAGAGAGAGAGAGTGGCAGAGAGGGAAAGATTCTCTGTAAATGTGAGTTCTGTTTCTGCACCTGCGGTTCCCGCACAAGGTTGCAACATTGTTAGAATAATTCTAGCTGTTGGACAGGACAAGTTGAAGAAAAAAAAAAAAAAAAAAGAATAATTCAAGCATCAACTCTGCTCTCGTTCTCCCGCACATTTGACCATTTGACTTTCTTGTGGGAATCTCTAATATCTCAATCTTTATCGGCTACAAATTGGAGGCGGGACACTATAAATATAGCTTTGCCAGTGTGGTTTCTTATCACAACTGATCAAAATGGCAAAAAGCCTTTTTGCGCAGAGGGCCCTGGAATTGATTTTAGAAGAGAGAGACGTTTTTGATGATGATGTAGAGGGAAACAATTCAGAAGAGGAGGTTTCAGAATTAGAGGATCACATTTCTGAAAATTCAGAGTCTGACAGTGACTCTGAAGAAGATTGGGGCGGCTGTGGTGCAGCGGTAGGGCGGTCGACCCATGATCGTAATATTGCAGGTTCGATTCCCGCCTTGCACACCCATGAGTCGAAGTGTACTTGGGCAAGACACTGAACCCCACCTTGCCTCTGGTGGTAGGTGGGTGCCTGTGTTTGGCAGTGGAGCCGCCACCAGTGTCTGAATGTGTGTGTGACTGGGTGAATGGGTCTGTGACTGTAAAGGGCTTTGTCCTTGTAGGAAGAAAGGCACTATATAAGTATATGCCATTTACCATTTACCATTCAGATTGAGCATCAGCCAGTTCCAAAACGAAGCCATCAGCACCCAGCCACAGGACCAAGCCGTCAGCAGCCAGGACCATGTGTTGTATAGGCTAGTGGCTAAAAGGCCATGTGTTCAATGGGGCTGATGTGTTGTCTTGACTAATAGGTTTACTCTATGTGTTCAGCTTTTGTTGTGCACCTGAATGGGTTCAGTTTCTGTGTTCAAATAAATAAAAGTCAGTAGTATTGAAAACCCTTGCTTCACTTGAAAATTTGTTTCCACTCATATCTTGATTTTAATTGATTTTCTTTATCACGTTTTAAATAATGAGTTGTGAATGTGATCTAACAAAGGTAAAGGGCAAATATTAACCAAATATACTGATTGTAATTGGATGAGGTAAACATCTGTCGAGTATTTTAGCATCAAAGTGTTTGATTGTGAGGCATTAAAAACCACAACATGCAACGGGTCCACCAGACCCACGAACACTGGCTGAGTAACAACAATATGAACACCACACAAGGGTTAATTGAGAAGGTGTCCAAACTTTTGGTCTGTACTGTATATACATACAGTGAGGTCAATAAGTATTTGATCACCCTGTGATTTAGCAAGTTCTCCTACTTAGATAACATGGATCATAGGTGCATTTCCACTGTGAGAGACAAAATCTGAAGAAACATTCAGAAATCACGTTGTTCGATTATTTTTTAAACAATTTATTTGTATATTAATGTGACAAATAAGTATTTGATCACTTGAGTTAAACAACTTTAATATTTGGTACAGAAGCCTTTGATAACAATTACAGAGGTCAAACGGTTCCTGTAGTTCTTCACTAGGTTTCTACACAGTGCAGCAGGGATTTTGGCCCACTCCTCCATACAGATCTTCTCTAGATCTGTCAGGGTTCGGGGCAACACTGAGTTTCAGCTCCCTCCAACGATTCTCTATTGGATTTAGGTCTGGAGACCAGCTAGGCCACTCCAGAACCTTGATCTGCTTCTTACGGAGCCACTCCTTGGTTTTCTTGGCTGTGTGCTTCGAGTCTTTGTCATGCTGAAAGACCCAGCCACGACCCATCTTCAACGCTCTGACTGAGGTAAGGAGGTTTTTGCCCAATATCTCACACTACAGATCCCCGTTCATCCTCTCCTTAATACAGTGCAGTCGTCCTGTCCCCTGTGCAGAAAAACACCTCCAGAGCAAGATGCTTCCACCCCGTGCTTCACTGTAGGTATGGTGTTCTTGGGATGATGCTCCTCCTTCTTCCTCCTCAAAACAGGCTGAATGGAGTTAAGACCAAAAAGTTCTATTTTGGTCTCATCTGACCACAAGACTTTCTCCCATGACTCCTCTGGATCATCAAGATGGTCATTGGCAAACTTCAGACGGGCCTTGACATGGGCTGACTTCAGCAGGGGAACCTTCAGTGCGATACATGATTTTAAACCATGACATTTTAATGTATTATTTACAGTAGCCATGGAAACTGTGGTCCCAGCTCTCTTAAAGTCATTGACCAGCTCCTCCCGTGTTGTCCTGGGCTGATTCTTCACCTTCCTTAGCATCATCGATACCCCACGAGGTGAGATCTTGCGAGGGACATTGTCAGTCATCATTAGCCTCTTCCATTTTCTGACAATTGCTCCAACAGTTGTTCTTCTCTCACCAAGCTGCTTGGCAATTGCCCCGTAGCCACTTCCAGCACTGTGAAGGTCTACAGTTTTGTCTCTTGTGTCTTTTGACAGCTCTTTGGTTTTGGCCATGTTGGTAGTTAGACTTCTGACTGATTGTGGGGTGCACAGGTGCCTTCATGCAAGCTAACGACCTCAAACAGGTGCCACTAATTTAGAATCATGAGCAGAGTGGAGTTGGACTATTTAAAAGCAGAACAGCAGGAAATCTATCTGATAATCAAGTGATCAAATACTTATGTCACAGTAATATACAAATAAATTGTTTAAAAAAAATTGCATGTGACTTCTGAATGTTTCTTCAGATTCTGTCTCTCACTGTGGAAATGCACCTATGATGAACATTTTTAAATCAGGGTGATCAAATACTTATTGACCTCACTGTGTGTGTTTTATATGTATGTGCGTGTGTGTGTGTGTGTGTGTGCGTGTGTGTGTGTGTGTGTATATATGTATATATATATATATATATATATATATATATATATATAAAAAAGATGTGCAAATAATGAGAGCAGCTGCATTAGAAATGGATTTATTTAACTTAAACATCTTTGGTAGCTAGACAGGCATCAGCATTTGTTTAATTCTGGAGAAAAAGCTAAACTAAGTTTGATAGGAAGAAGACACAGTCCTTTACACCCAGTATCTGCAAAGCTTTAACAGACCCCTTTAAAGAATTTGCATAAAGGTACACCTTAAAATGGAAATTTCTTAAAGAACAAATGTTTTAACAGCTTGATTAAAACTGTACACATTTATTAAGCCCACCTTACCCTCTTCTGTACAAGGAAACGTAACTGATAAAAACAGTATTCTGGGAACAAGATGGACATAACAAATATACTTAAAAAATGTAAATGACTGTGCACCTATATTAAAGACATTTTTTTTTATGAAATGCACTTTCATAAAATATGCAGACTGGTTTTGCTTTAAATCTTTCTATACATATTTACAAAAAAACATTAATAGCAGCATAAACGATAACTTTTAAGGCACAGGCTAACAAATAATCAATTATAGGAGTGGCCTTAAGGTTCCACCTCTCTGTGACACATGCAGCCTCTTACTTAAAAGCTAAGGTCAATTATTTCCACTTTCTTTTAACTGGAAAATTTACGCATCAAGGAAACTGAATATTGCTGGAGTTCAGTAGAGTTGTAGTTCAGAGTTGGAGCTACCACCTCCATCCCTTCCAAAGCGTTCTGACCTCTGATCTTCATGTTGACAAACTTTATTTTCCAGCTGTTTCCATCCAAAGGCGAGCTTATGAGGCCAAACATTTGCTCGAAAATCCCCAAACAGGCTTTGTCTCTGTGAATGGTACCAGCCACCGCCACCAGCACCAAGCCATGCGGGGAGGCCAGGGCCTTCAGGCCATGAGGCTGCAGGTTAGGACTCAAAAAGAGGCGTTCCTCCCTGGTTAGGGTTAAGAGGCGGAGGCTGACCTGCTCAGCACCCAGAAGCTCTTCCACTTGTTCATCAGTAACTCTTCCAAAGACACATAATACAATGCATTATTTCACTACAGGTGGAAATGAGCTAAATTTGCTATAGCCTAGCACAGTACATCTTTTCACATTTAACCCAATCGATGTTTTGTTTGTATATCATCCCTTGGTTTAAATAAATACACACTTAAAACGTTTTTATTAGTCATTATTGAACAATAATGTGACTCTACATGGATGTATATGAATTCCCTCACTAATCCATAATCCTGAAAATACTATATAGAGTAAAACTATTCAGTTTCTTGGATATGAATTCAAATATAGACACATGTAAAAGCCATATAAATATGAACATTTCACAAAGACTGTTTATGAATCTGATGTGTTCTGATGAGTAAAACTCGAGTGATTTATAAAAAAATAAAATTTAAATACATTTTATCAAATGAAAAAGCTTTCAAATCCAATGCCTTATGGTCTATGTTTGCCAGTCTGGTGAACATTGATGCACACAAGTTTGCTGCAGAGACTTCTGGGAAATTTCTAGGGCACTGGGTTTAGAAATTGTAGATTTGGACACCCTAACAAAATGACAATCCCCCTAAGAGCACTAACCAGTGAGTAGTGAGTGAATTAGGATGGTTCTTGCTCTTATTGGGTGCATTGATATGAGCTTCAAGGGACAGAACACCAATCTCTGTGCTAACTATAACTTTGTTACTTTTTTAAGTGCATGTAAACACACCCTGTTCGTCACAACCTTCTTACCTGGAAAGCAGACTAAGTTTTGCATCTGGCCAGAAATGTTGCGGTCCCCAATCTTGAGGTTGTTGCCCCATCGAGGGGTTCTGACTATTCAACATTTTAAAGAACCAATCGCAGAATCGCTGACCCAAAACCAGAGGGTCAAACCCCACCTCAGCTTTTAAGACATTGGAATCAGGAGCTTTAGGCTGTCTCGAGGTTCTTTCAGGTGTCTATAAAGAACCAAAAACATCAGTCAGGCACTGTGTGCTTTAAAAGAACCTAAAAACATTTCATTTGCATTATTGCACATTAGTTTTCCCTTAGTTTATAATATTTTTTTACATAACATAACACCCAGGAGAGAAAATGTTGTTCGCAAATCAAAGTCTGGCAAATAAATAAATAAATAACATTAAAATAAAAATTTTGCTATATTTAACTTCAATTTGGAGCTAAAAAAGGCATAGAATACAATTTAAAGCATCTTTTAAAGAAGCATTATACAAATCCTATTTAATATTATGTGTTTTGAGTCCAGCTACGCTTTAACATATAAATGAATGCTATTTTTTTTTTTGTATAGACAAGGCTTTTATTGCAGAAAACATAAAGTAAACAAATGAGGGACTCTTGACTTTTTTTATATAACAATAATCTTTTATTTTTTTAGTATAATCTTTTATAATTTAATACTTAAGAGACTGAGTAAGTAACCTAGCAATGTGAAGTCTAATAAATTGTTTTAGATCATTAAGCTTCATTAAATATATATATATATATATATATATATATATATATTAGTATTCTGGGTTTCCTCATTTTCTGATGATGGCAAAAGTCCTCGTGACTTCATGTCCCTACCTTAGCTGAGGACCACAGTTCCAGTGTTCTCCTCACCAGCTGGTGTTTGTCGCTGCTCGGCAGCATTGGAACTCCTTGGCTGGCGAGGTACTTAAATATAAGGTCTCGCTGAACCTTCTTTCTCTTCAGCAGTTCTTCTGCATTTTTAGAGAAGGAAAGAATGGTTTCTATTGCCTCTGTAATGAAAAAGGAACAAAACGTTTGTTGAGTAAATAAACATTATAAAAAACAAAAAATATATATACTAAAATAAAATACCAATATAAAATGAATGCCCAGAGCGGCGTTGTTTGGGCACGCAGGCGCTACCTCTCACAAGCGCCGCCCGGGTCTAGGTGCAACCGGTGCTCCCACCACCAACCTTTGACACAACTTTCCTTGCTGAGCACTATGCACATCTAACTCCTTCCTTTTCTATACGGCTGTCTGAACTGCTGATTGTAGCTGCATTTACAGGGACCAAAGTAATCGGAATAAACGCCTGATCAGAATAATAATTTTTCATGTAAACACGCTGTTTGGAATACTCTGTCCAAGTCAGACACATTTAGATCAAAATATCTTTCCGATCGAGATAGATGGGTTATGCCGATTCTTGATCCGATCGTGGTGCACATAAACAGTTTATTCTGATCGTGGAAACAGGACCGGTAGCCCGCTCAGCCCATGCAAAGCATGTCTCTGAGCAGAGCAGCCGGACTCATAGGCAGGGTAGGGGGCTTTGTTACGGTGTGCGCTCAAGAGGAGGTTTCGGACCGCAGTCCGTCCAGATTTTGAAATTATAGATTGTGTCCGAATTCCTTCCCTACTCACTACATAGTGCACTATATAGTGTGTTCGCCATTTTGTAGTGCTGTCCGAATCTACAATACCAAAATCAAGTGCCCTGGAAATTTCCCAGAAGTCTATATGGTTTTTTAGTAGTTAGGGATTAGGGTGGAAATTCGCACATAGTCGTAGAATCGGGCAGCTCTACACAATAACGAACGCACTATATAGTGAGTAGGGAAGGAATTCGGACATTATGATTGCTTAAAATGCTAATACATGTTATGCTAATAGAAAATCCACTTTTCTGTTGGTTTTATCTCCATAGCAACCATTTTACTTTTTGGTTGCCTGGGGATTATGAACAGATCAGCATAACTTTCAGAAGAATTGGAAAAAGTATACTTTTGAATTTCCTTAGAAAAAGAGGTTCTTTTGCTAACCACGCCCACATTCAATATATGTTTGTATCCAAAGTTATATCAAATTGTTCATTTCTAGCCATGGATGCAGGCATTAAATTTTCACATAATTCTGTAAAAAATTTGTACGTAATAGGAGAACACTACTATTGACAGCACGGCACGCGTACGCATTAGAAAATCCATAACTTCTCATTGCAATATTTTTTCCATAACTGCTTCCTAATGATGGCCGAGAAGTTCGGAAATCATAACCGAGTTTTGGTAAATGGCCTGTACTTAGATAGCGCTTTCCTACCTTACTCGAAGGTCCAAAGCGCTTTACAGTCACAGTCCCATTCACCCAGTCACACACACATTCACACACTAAAACCAGTTTTAGTTGGTCTCTGGTGTGGTACTAAAGGTGTTTTTTTTTTTCAATTCAAGGTGGCGGTCACTTCTCAAGGTCAAAGGTCAGTGAAACATCTGTGGTTGCTGTAGACTTAAGCTGGCAGCATGTGTGTGAAATTTCGAGAAAATCGCTCGAAAAAAGTTCCTTTTCCCATATTGTGGAACAACGAGAAAATCGACAAATCTCAGATTTTGCCACAAAAATGGCCGCCAAGCCGTAGATCGTTTGCCACAGTGTTGCCAGATTTGGCGGTTTTGGTTCTAAATTTGCAGGTAAAAATGGCTTTGGGCAGATAGGCATAATTTGGGCGGTTTTGGGGTTGGTTCGGCGTTTTTTCCTCTGTTGTGAAAATATATTAGCGGATTAAGTTAGGTTGTGTGATTGTTGGTGTTGCGTTTATCTTCTATGTACTGGAGCTCCGTGAACGCACCAGGCAGGTGCGGCCTGTCCAAAATGTGTTCTTTAAAGCTTGACGCCGCGGCCGTGTGTGGGAGGAGCTACCAGCTAATGTTTTTAGTCTGACCGTAGTGTCTGTGTTTATCTCACTTACAATGCAGGAGAGACACAGAAAATGTTGAAAGATCAGATGAATTATTTTGAAGAGTTCTACATGGTTATCCTGTTTCCATGTTTCGGTTCATAAAATCATCCCAGTGAGAGTCTCAGCTTCCAGTCCCGCAGTGAAAGCTCTCTGAGAGTTGAAAGCTTGCTGTCCCTCGCTAACCCGAGATTGAATAAGGGGACCCGATTTATATTTATTGTCTTGATGAAAATAAAAAAAAGTATCATAAGGCTCAGGAGGCCCGAGCAGGCTGGCTCCCCATCCTGCAGCGGGTCTCTCTGTCTGGCCGCCAGCTCGCCTCCTGGAAGCCGACGTAAGGGAAACCTAGACTGGAGACGGAGGAGCTGTGTTAGCTACAGCAGAGAAGAGTTTTCGGTTAAAACTTGTGCATTTTCCAAAAACCCTGCAGTAATATCAGAAGAAATCATTGAATAAAATGAACAGCAGGCTCCAAAATTTTGTACGGCCCCCAACCACCAGGCCGGTCCGCTGAAGAAATATTTAATACTCTTCTTGTTTTATTATTAGTCTGTACTATATTTTATTTAAAAAAGAAAAGAAAAAACTTTTCTTTTATAAAAATGACCGGATCTGGGTGCTCAATTAGCTCAGTTGGGGGGGTGGAGGTCAAAAACAGCTGTGTATTCTTCTTCTCGTTTCCCCTGATTCCGTTATTATATATGCGTGTATGTGCAAGCGGCGTTGTGGGCTGAACATTTATGACACTATCTGGCAACACCCATTATGATTTCCAAACTTCATTTGGATATTCAAGCATGTGTGTTTTTGGTTTCGTTTTTCTAAAGTTTGATTTTTTTTTTCCCCCATAAGCGATTTTTGGCCCAAATTCCTTTTTTACGGTATCGCTCGCTGTGATGTCATCGTCTTGGGGGGAGTGTCGTTCAATTTGCCGAAAATTCATTTTCGCCGGGTCCCACTCCCACAGAGATGTGTGCACAAAAATGTGTGACTTTTTTCGCGCAGGTCCAATGCAATTGTCGACCAAGAAATCTTTCCCACTGCGAAAATAACATGGTGCTTGCAGTCAGTGACTGTTGGCCAAAATACGTATACGTTTTTCGTCATTTTAACATTTAGGAACCGGGAAATAGTTTCGTTAAGGACACTGGTATGCAAAATTTAAAGTACACTTTTCCTATCTGTTGGTAATAAGTTAAAATGATCTTACCCGCAACGTTTTCCACTTCTATCACCTTATTTGTAACCGTATTACTGAGTGACAACAAGTCACACGTTTCCATTAAGCTTAGTATCTTTTTTAGTCCAACACGCTCGGTGTTTGATAAACCTGACATCTTTACACTGTTAGGATTATTCTTTTTCCGCTGTCACCAACCAAGTTTCCATGTGTTCGACGAAAATGTCATCCGTGCAGAAACAAGACCTTGTGGATAATTGATCTGTTTGCTGCTGATGTTGAGTTTTAAGGTTCGACAAATGTTAGTCGTGTATAAAAGATTTCATATACACCACAAATATATTTAAAAACAATATTTTTTATATTTGTTTGTAGATTTGTATGCTGATTTAGATTCATCCGAGCCGACAACAATGTAACAGCAAATGAGTATCAAATTTACATGAAGTACTTGAAGGCACCATCAAACAGGCTTGCTAGCACCAGTCGATGCTCCAATAAGCTGAAGCCATGTAAAGCTGGGTAAAGGTTATCATTGAGGATCGCTGCTATATTTTACCTGTAGGACAGCTCTTCTACCTGTCTTACATATATGTAGTAATCAACATGTTTAAATAACATGACAAATAGTTCTTCGTCTTCAGACAGGAGCACAAAACATCAAAAGGTAAAGTAAGGCTGCTGTTTTGATTATTCCCAAGTACGGTGTCCGAATGTAATGTGTGTTATCAGCAAGATGTGCGGATTTAACTCCTTAACAGTTATTCTGACATTTATTTATTTGTCAAGTAAATAAACTACAGAACAAGGTGTCAAAAATTAGACACGTTGTTTGTTAACACAAGCGTAAAAATTTCACGGCGAAAGTATTTAGAGTCAATTTCTATTTTTATTTATTTTTCTGCCGGAATAATGCGGCGATTTTCTCAACAATATTTATTTAATCTTTGTGTCGTGTGAGGTCGTGTCTGTCACTGACGGAAAAGCCTTAACTCTTCCCGAAAGGAATAAGGAAAAATCAAGAAAAAATATATGTTTAATTAAAGAAAATTCCGATGGAAAACAAACGTGGATATCTGTAGGTATATCTAAACTTAAAGCAGGTTTTTGATTTGATTTGATTTGAAATGGTTTATTTCAAGCAATCAAATAGGAATAATACACAAAAACAATACAATCATCAGTTATACATTCATACAATAACTAATCAAACTTTGGATAATTAGTCATATTAATAAATACTGCTTAAAAGGGAGTGGAAGGAAGCGAACTATAATCCCACCCCTGTTCTACCGTAACCATTTTATTACATGATTTATCAATATCCGGTTCCTAGCTTTTATCAGACAGAATTAAGAATGTTGAAATATATCAATAAAGCACATGACAAAGATGAATTACTTCAATTATTTTGTAAAAAATAACTTTTAGAAATCAACATGGCAATGAAGTATCCAAAATATATGCAGATTGTGTTATTTATAAAAGTCATTGAGATGATTAAAAAATAATACTATATCAGTAAAATAGACAAAACACTGTTTCAGGAATTTTCATAGCAAAATTTGATCAAGTATCAAAAGTTAAAAATATGTGCAAAATTATGTTAAATTAGGAAAAATCATGAATCTATTTATCAATTTTTTTTGGAGCAAGTGAAGTAAAATCATTATAAGTCAATTAATTTTACCATTTTTAATAATTGATTAATCATTTGTTTTATTATTTTTTTTTATGATAAAGTATTGCTGTGAAATAAAATGACAAGGGTCCATATTTTGTTGAATGACCAAGGTTGGCATTTCTTCTTTTGCTGATTAACAGCTATATATAACATATGACATTGAATCAACTTTAAAAATCAGATCGAACAGCACATTCACTTCCATCTTTGTTATATTATTATTTTTGTTTAATAAGAAACCCGTTTAGCTAAACAAAGGAAACTATCATTTCATTTTGATGGTGAAGTCTATTTTTATGCTTCCTCTGCAGATGGGCGAGTTTGCAAGCAGGGCTCCTGGCCAGATAACCGTGTACTCCATACAGGGCTGTCCACACTGCGTGCAGGCTAAGGCCACCCTGGGCCGATTAGGGGTCCCGGTGCACGATGTGGACGTTGGTAGTCATTCAGAAGTGAGGGCAAAGCTGAAGGAGCTGACAGGTCGCAGCTCCGTACCCCAGATTTTCTTCAACAGTGTTTACGTTGGTGGGAATGAAGAGCTGCAGAAATTGGTGAGGAGGAAACCAAACTCCAGTCAACCCTGAGCTGCTGTTTTTTTTTTAATTTTCTCAATCATTTTGTAATTGATTTTTTTAATGTGTTTCCTAATGCTAGGCTCCTGAGGAGCTTCAGAGATTAGTGTCTGTGGTCCAGACAGAGCCTCTCCCTGCTGATGCTCTCCCGTTACCTGACAAGAATCCATCGGAGCGTAGCGATCAGGAGACGGATAACGGTGAGCAGTTACCGTCATCGCCAAACAGACAAACCACTAAAATGTCAATGTCCCTCACTCGGTGGTGTGTCGAAACTTTATTCTGCAATATAACTGTGTTTTGGGGGCAGGAGTTGCAGGTTTTGTTTTTTGAAATGACCCTCCTGAAGCGGCTGAGTCAAGTGAACAAACTCCGACTTAAATCCCGGGCGAAGTTTAGGGAAATCTGCGTTTTGGACGATTACAGTACAGAAAGACTTAGTAAAGCAAACATGGTGGGTATTTTCTGTGCACATTCGTTTGTGGATGAGTTGAGAAGAACTAATGGTTAGGAAACGCTGCTGCTGATGTGGACATGTTGGTGTGTTTGTGTAACAGCAGGTGTGCGTGTCGTGCACGTCTTGTGTTGCACAGTCCTTCAAAGGACAATTGAAAGAGGAACTTGATAGGGTTGCTGTGGCCAGCAGCACCACTTTGCTCCACGGTCTCATTATGTGGGATAATCAGACACACTGCAGTCCCATCATGGAAAAATGGCTGATTTCTGTGAAAAGATTTCAAATAATTTGCATTAATCCCCAAAACATTCATCATTTTTTTGTAACTTGTTTTTGTCTTGTACGACTGGACTGCCTGATTATTCCAAACATTGTGAATAAAAGTCTTCCATGTTTTTTTGATGATTACGGTAAAACTTCCCCTCCATACATACCTGCAGTAATTCTTTATAAACTCACTCCACTCATCCTTTGATCTATTCCAAAAGTGTTCTCAGTGGTCTTTTCATTATGATTATGCCATTTTTAGACACAATCATAAAGCTTGTGTCATTTTCTAGGACTCGGTTTCTGCAGAGCGGCAGTAGTTTATTAGAAATTCATCTCTGACTTGTGGGTGGAACCCTTGGTGTGTAGCAACCCCGCCCCCCTTCCCATTGCTGAGAGTTCTTTTGTTTATGCCCTCCCCCACTAGGTTGCAGGGCCCCAACCCAACATTAGCGATGGAACAGTATAGGATCTATCCAGCTATAGCAGCTGGTTGGAGGGAAACTAAGACGTACATGTTGGAGCGAAGCAAGGAGCTAGTGACCCCACCCCCAGCGTATTTTCCACGGCACAAAAAAGCTTTTGTTAATTCACAATGATGATTTAAATAAATAATTACTCAGAATTATAATTTTGTTTTTACATATGTCCACCATCATCAGAAAAATGCCACAAGAACATGTTAATAACACCAAAAACACCATTTTCATCCGAATGGCTCTTTAAATAATTAGTTTATCCCTGATCTTTGTTTTTGTGATCATAAAAAGATTGTTTTTGCATAATCACTTGGTGTAAAAATCGAACATTGCTCTTATTTTCTTCTAACTTGTCCTGCCCAACACCTGAACAAGCAGATCAGAGCGGAAGGTCAGATTTTACTCGTACAACAGGGGTTCATGATCTGATCTTTACACAAACAGTGTACATTTGAATAAACCCCCTGTTGTATTTGAGGCTAAGCTTTATTGATGATAAAAATATTTGTATGCATTCCTTGTTGGAAGAGAGTGGGATGTTAGAGCTGGAGTCGGGGGGCCGGTCCATAATACATGGTCTTAACATAAGAAAATTGCATGACTTAGGTCTCACGAACACACACCAACACATTTTAACTAGTTCCTTGGGCAAAATAAATGTTTGATTGCATCATCATTTTTTTTTTTGGCTGGGTCGGGACATTCCAAACCACTCAGAGTTTAGGTGTGAAAGAGATGAGTTGGCAGACCTGGTGGAGGACTTCAAGCATGCAGGTGTGATTGGCAGTCACTGGAGAGGGCTGACTTTGTACAAAATGAGCTTCTCAGGGAGTCAGCTAGTTGACTGGCTGCACAAAGAAAAGGGCATGGGTAAGTAAGTGTTCTTATGAGAAACCCCCCCACCGCATGTATCTGGCGAGCGCGTTCCGGCTCTTAACTGTGGCCGTTTCGTGCCAGCCAGGGATGATGCTCGCAATACGGGCCTGGCGTTGTTGCAGAAGAAGTACATGGTTGGGGTGCATGGCGGTGGGCTGAAGGGTAGCAGTTTTGGCACGGATAAAGACGCCACGGAGACGCTGTACCGCCTGCTGGAAGACAACCCTCATTCATCTCTCAATGCAGGACGCACTGCCTCCTGCAATCCCATACGGGGTAGGTCAGGTGTGGAGGGAGGCGGGCATCCACTCCTCACATCCCAGACTCCCGCTGATTTACACCCTTCAACACTCTCTAATCTAGTTCTCTCTGGCTGCTGAACCAGCGGACGACTCTTCTAAGTGTGTTTGCGATGGATATGTGGGCGTTGAAAGCTTGAGCGGGCCTCAATGATTTACTTTTTTACACGTTCGCCAGAAAAAAATGAAAATCTGCCGCATGGCTGTCAAACATTAATATAAAAAAGATTTGACAATGACAAAAACCCACTGTAATTTAGGAGATTATTGCTGAGCTGACATTGGGAATATTTAATTTGATGAGTCAGGATGTCATCCATAAGATAATTGTTTTTTATTTAATTTTTAAATTTAAATAAACACATTATAGTTTCTTCTTGGAAACTACCAGCAGTTCAAGCATTTATGGCTAGATTGTGAAATTTACAGTTCAGAAAAAATCGTTTTGACACATTTTTTTAAATAGATTTATAGTTTGTCCCTTTGCTAGGTCTAATGTCAGATAAACAAAACGTTTACAACCTAAAAAATGTAAATCATTGAAGCCTTTTTGAAAACCCTTCCTCTTGGCTGTGATGTCTTTTGGTTTATTTAATTCATAATTTCTTGTCATTTTTTAACTTGTTTGTTTGCTTGCTTTAGGTTGCTGTCTTCAATGCTTAGTTTCCAGCTTTTATTAACAAGGAACTCAAATCAAACCAGCTAATTATTTTTTTCCATTTTTTTTGTTTTTCGTTGATCCACAAATATGATTTTTCTGCAACAAATGTGTGCAGATGTAGATCTGGTGTTTGCCATATCAGGGTTTCTCTCACCACACCTTGAATTTTAATGGCTTTCGTAGTTCAAATCAAATTCAATCAAATCCAATCAAATCAGAATACTTTATTTATCCTGCATTTCCAGCAGAAATCTAATCACCAAATGTTAACTTAGGCAAACACAGAAAAGGTATGTTACAAAAACCAGAGCAAATGAACAGTTTGTATAACAAAATACAAAACCTGTCGGGTGGTTTTATTAACATTTGCAGCTTTTCAGGAAGGAAGACCTGTGGTGCTCCGTTCTTATAAGGGCAGTTTCAGTCAAATTCAAGACAGAAAGGCAAATAAAAGCCGTTTTATCTTATTGTTCCAATTTTGACTCCTCCCCCAAAAAGCAAAAGCCATCACAAAGAAGAGCTTTTTTTAAAACATTTAATATTGAAATAAACTTCATTCACTTCAATTTAAAAGCCATCGTAGATTCATTTTTTTGTGCATCTTTTTTTGAAAGATAGAAAACTGAACAGTGATGGAGGCAATTGGTTTATCAGGACTAGTTGTTCTGCGTGTCTCATTAGACCACTAAACATCACTGATCATCATTCTGCCTCTTTCAGCTGCTGAGCTGTCTTTGCTTTTACGAGAAATGATCCTGAAACTGTTCTCGGATCATCTCTCCGCCGATGGCAAGGTAACGGCCGCCGTCGCACGAAGCCTCACCGCCAGTCTTCCTCTGTGCCCCTTGTGGGGATTCAGCGGGTCACACTCGTTTGTGACTGCTCTCCGTTTCTCCTTTTCTGTGTTTGTCTTCTCTGTCGTCCCGGCGCCCTCAGTCTGTTGACTATAAAGGCATGTCTGCGAACCCGGCGTTTGAGCGCTACTGTGACCTCGCCATTCAGCTCCAGAGGGTGGAGCTGCTTTCGCTGAGCCGGGAAGAGAAGCTGGCCTTCTTCATCAACATATACAACGCCTTAGTCATCCATGGGTACCTACGACTGGGGGCCCCCACCAACTGGTGGCATAGATACAGGGTAGGATCACAAGTTTGATGGAAAGTTACATATCATTAAAACCATTAATGCAGGCATTTTTCTTTTTTTAAAAGATAAAGTTGATTTATATTAGAGTTGAAAGGACAATGAAGAAAAAAATGTTTTACCGCAAAAATTACCCTGAAAATTAGTTAAATGTCTTTTATTAGAGGAGGTATGACAAGTTTACAGCTTCTATATTCGTTCTTGAACAATATTTCAGTATTCACTTGTTGTTTTTTTAGCACTGATTTAAAAATTATTGTTTAATTTTATTTTCTAGTTCTTCAATTATGTGAGTTACTTGATTGGAGGAGAGGTTTTCACATTGCAAGACATTGAAAATGGCGTCCTGAGAGGAAACAGAAAAGGTATGGCGCAGCTGCGAAGGCCTTTCTCCAAGACAGACCCACGGCTTCAGGTGTGCAGACTTCCTGTGCCAGAAAGGTTTGACGGATTATTGACGTTTTTCTGACCTGAAAACAACTTCCTTCATTGAACACTAGGTGGCACTCCCAGATGTTGAGCCTCTCATTCATTTTGCCTTGAACTGTGGAGCAAAGGGCTGCCCTCCTATTAAAACATACACTCCACAGGTTAGTGGGTTTCAGATCTGCGCACTGATTCAGAATACGCTTTTCTCTGTGACATCAGTGATAGTTTGTGCATTTTATCTCCTCAGGATATTGACAGCCAACTCCGCACAGCGGCTGAGGCCTTTCTGGAAAATGATGATGCTTGTGTGGTGGATTCTGGGAAAGGAGAGGTTCAACTCAGTCAGATATTCAAGTGGTACAGGGCTGATTTTGGAGGCACTGATGAGAAGGTACAAAAAGGTTTTTGCACTTTGGTTTTTTTGTGACGTGAAATGAAAAAGAAAATTCCTTTTTTTTTCTCCTCTCCTAGCTTCTGAAATGGGTTCTGGATCACATGAGTGACTCTCCAAAGAAAACCAGCCTTCAGGGTATTCTTTCTGGTGGAAAGACCAAAGTCAGCTTCCTCCCTTATGACTGGAGCTCCAACAGCTCCCACTGAGCATGCTTGCAGTTTTGCGCCTTGTTTGTTTCTACTGAGCTCCATTTACCTGTGTCTACAAGGTGAATGATGGCATGTAACCTGGATGGGATGCACATTTGCACTAAAATGCACACACAACTGACAACATAACTGAAACCTAAACATAGTTCAAAAGATTCGGATTGCTTATCATCTTTAAAAGGGAAACTTTTTTACAAAAAAAACAACAAAGTTAAGCATACACTTCATCAGCTTACCTTATGGATTTAAAAATCCATTATGATTCTATGCTATAAACTTGAATGCATATTAGCTTTGTGCTGGCCTGTCTATGCCTAAAACTCAGGAGTGCGATCTCAGTGCAGCTTCTCATCAGCCAGGGTTATCATGTGGCCGGTGTCATCAAATCTGCCTTTCTAAGCCATATCAGAAACGTTTGGATTCACAAACCTGCTTTCTCATGTGTAGCAAACCTACATTTCCACGTTGGCATGTTTTTGTCATTTCATAGTTAAAAAAGGAAAAGAAATCTGTAAATGTCCAAAGCTGCTTTCACCTGCATCAAATGTTGGTAATACCTTGATTTTACACATGGAATTACTGAAATGTAGCCCAAACAACATTTAAATGTTTATTTTCTTAGTATTTAATGTATAATCTGCAGAAAACTACAGGCAACCTGCTGTGGATTTTGTCACCTGGTGGGTTTTATTTCTAATCTTTGACCTTTTTATCTGTTTTTTGTAAACTAGTCGTCAGCCCTTTGAGAAATCCTGTTCTTCCTTTGCCATTTGCAGTACAGTCATACTATCTCATCTAACGCTTTGTAGATACTTTGCAGATTTGAATGCCCTCTAAAAGCAGTTCATATATCTGTGCGACATTTTTCCCCATTTAAATACATGATATGTATTGACCTGTAGATGGATTTTAAAAAGACAAGTGATTACAGCTTTTCCTAATCTTTTTATATCTCTAAATTACCATTATCTAACAGTTTTTTTGCTTTAAATATTTTTTTGTGCTCTTTATAATACTAAAATGTGTAGATTTAAGTGTTTACTCCCTCAAAATATAGAAATAAACATATTTCAAGTAGTATAAACAAGTTAATCTGTCTTAACAAAATATACGTTAAAACGCAAGTGATTTTTTTCTCTTACAAATTAGTGCTTAAAAATAAAAAATGAGATATTTAAGTTAAAGATTACACATCTACAGCAGATAGGACTAATACAGAATTATGTCAAATATGACTGAATAGAAGTTTAATATTTTAAAACCAAATGAAGAGAAAAACTTGAATACAAGGAAGTATTTAGTCTTTACAAAATAAATCTGTTTGCATTCTACAATTTTCTATGCAAGATCTACCACACTTTTCTACATAGATATTCATAGTTTCAAAATGTCCTGTTTTCCTAGGACAAAAAAAAATAAAATGACAGTAATCATGTTGAAATGACTGCGGAGCTGACTGATGCATGTGTTTGTCTTTAGCAGAGTCGACATGTTTTGCACAGCAAAGTGTCGTGTTTTTCAAATGCTTTCCTAGAGTTTGTACCGTCACCTTAACAGATTGTTAACAGCATGTTTCAGAGCGGGAATGCTGCTGCTGCTGAGGATGATGATGCATGGATCACTAGAAAACCTTTCTCTTGAATGCTGATTTTTAACCGTGGAAAAAAAAAAAAGTTCCTTTTTGTGAGGTTTTGGCAAAAACTTACAGGTAGTTGGACTTCTGATACCAGAATACCACTATCCATACAGAATGAGGTCCTTTATATACTTATTTTTGCCTGCTCACTTTAGGGGTCATTACAGCCAATCCTCCATTTAACGCTTTCCTCTCTATTCACCCCAACGACCATCATGTCCTCTTTAACTCTATCCATGAACGTCGTCTTTGGCCTCTTTCCTTGAAGCTCCAACACCGTTTGCCATGAGATGAAATGTCATTCATATGCTAACAATTCAATATTGAGTAGTCTTGGGGTAAAGCTTCTTTGCACTTTCTCTACTAATTCTAGCTTTTGGCGCTAAAAAATGTTTAAGAAAAAGTTCCCAGCACGTCTTAAAAATACCTCATTACAAAGAATATTTGTGATGCAAATCCTTTTAATGAATTACGATACTGTTTTATAGTCCCACTTGTTGGGGTTAAAACATGTTGAACAGTTATATATGCAATGCTGAAAATAAAGATGGATTTAGTCGGATTTCTTTCATTGTGCTTCTTCATTGCAAGTATCTGTTTGTTGGTGCAACTAAACACTTTTGTCAATCGGTAGCTGGTTTAATTGGAGAACTTCCCTTTTGTAGAATGAGTTCCTTTTCAAATCAGTCAGAACTTTATTAGCTTTTCTCAGGAATGATTTGCTTCATTAGAAAGTTGTCTATGAATATGAAACAAAACAAAAACCATGAAATTAATGTTTACCAATTTATTTAATCAAATTTAGTTGCTTTTAAGAAAATAAATGAGCAAATATTTTTTTTAAAAATGTTTACATTTGTACATATAAATTAGAGTTCAATGCAGTTTTATTTTAAACCATACCAAAAAAAGAAATCAGCATTATCAGCCACTAAGAAGTTCGTACATCTTAACCAATACAAAGTATTTTACATTTGATCTTTTTTAGCTTGTTATTCTTTCTACAGTTTAAACACTGTAATTCAGATTTGGCACTATTTTACATTTGATTGTTTTACAAATGAATAGACACATTTCAGCCCATTCTAATGAGGGTTTCATAAAACACTGCATGAAATGCAAACTCAAACAATGAGCAGGTAATACCATCCATAAAGGTTTTTACTGTTTAGCAATGGTTTTCAATTCAAATTCTTAAAACTTTATAGATCCCTGTTACTTGTTTTCTATCATTGGAAGGCCTTGTAGCTGTGTGCAGGAAGCAGTTGGGTTTCAAGTCTCACTAAAGACCCCGTCGTTGAGTTATTGTGCAGAGAAGAGGATGTTCAAGGTTTTCCATGATCGATTTTATTTACGAAGATTCTTCAAGGATAAGCTAGCTCTGGATGCTTCAGAGCAAAACCAACAGAAGCAGCTTCTTTTGGGTGACTTCTGCAACCCCATCGGGTGGTTGCAGAAGTGATTACTCTCCACAACAAACATGATACGGAAACATCTTGGTGCAAATGTTAAAGAACCTCCGTTTTCTTTAAGAAGTGCAATCTGCTTTAAGAGCTGTTGTTTTTCTTCTTCTGAAGTGCTCAGCTGTCCCTTTTCATTTGAAAGACCACATCTGCTGAACGTCCAGACCTGTAAATTCTACACACTGGTTGTGAAGCATCTAAAATCCAGAAGTATTGGTTACCTTGAAAGTGACTTTTTCTATTGTCTTTTTCTCTACATTTAGAAAGCTGGCACCTGTTCATAAAAAACGTTTTCAACATTTAGCTTTCATCATCTGAGTCAAAACCAAAGAGAGAAGAGCAGGTGTTAAGGGTCTGATGGCTCTGAAGCTCCTCCAAAGTGTTGAAAGAGGATAGACATTTGTCACAGCGATGTCTGATCTGTTTTGGGGCCGACACCACCTCATTTGTGTCTTTTTGTTGGGCGGTTTGTTTATTTTTCTTGTAGTATTTCTTAAGTGGGGGCTGGTCTGAAGACCTCCTCTTGGGCATGGAGAGGACCGATTCGTCCAGGTACGTGGAGGGCGGCGGTCTGATGAAAGGGGCTTTGACAAAAGGTGCGTAGGCGGGATCTTCAGGCTTGAAGGTTTTGTGCTCAGTGATGTGTGGCTCCCCCATATTTTTCTGGATCCCTTCAGCCAGAGTGGAGACATCCTCTATGTCTTTTACATCTATTACATCCCAATCTTTAGGAACTTTCTTTTGACACTTCTTAGCGGAACTCTTAATGGCAGCAGGGGTGTTGGAATTCGGGGGGGGCTCCTGGGCGTTCCTCCCAACATCTTCATATCCATTGATGGTTGGTTTCCCACCTTCCACGTGTTGATCGTCATCCCATTCTTTAGAACAGTGTTCAGAGTAGGACATGTTTGGGCTTTTATCTGGGACACTTCCTGTAGAGCTTTCATCTGCACCTTTAACCCTGTCCACATGAACATCCAGAGTGGAAGCCTCTCCCTTCCTGCTTTGCAGCCACAACTCTTCAACCTTCACTCTCTGCTTCCACGGAGCTTCAGAGCTGGGCTGCTTCACTTCCGTGGTGATTTGCTCCAAGTCTTCTTTCTGTGGAACGGGGACATAATGCCTCCATTCGTGGTCGAAGAGACCCTGACAATTGGAGAAGAGCTTCTCACAGTCTGTGAATTGGCACTGAGGGGTGAAGGGCTGATGGGTCCTGACGTGGTCCCTTAACTCCTGCTGCTGTGCGAAGCGTTTGGTGCACTCCAAATGGTAGCAGAAATAGGGCAAAGAAGCCCCGTGGAGCTTCACATGGTCTTTGTAATGCTGATAAAACTGAATCTGCCTGTAAGACAAAAGTAGAATAAAAATAAAGATTCTTTCGATTTGTAATGATGGAAAATAAAACCTCATAAAACTTCATGTCACATGTTTCTCTCACCTGAGGCAGAAGCTGCACTTTCGCTTGGACCAGAGAAAAGCCTTCTCCAGCACTTTCTCCTCCTCCACATGGCATCTGAGAGCATGCTTGGTTATGGTGCTGCCTAATCTCATGAACACTTTATCACAGGAGTCTGATGGGCACAGGTGGAACTTCACGTCCACATTACAGCCATTTTCTCCGGCTGGCCTTTCCTGTTCCTCTCCTCCCTCTTTATCCTTTCTTAAAAATGGCTCCTTTATGACCACCAGATCATCTGAGAGGACCACCTGCTCATCCTTGAAGTCCACCTGCCTGGACGTGGAGTCTTTTTTCTGAATCCCAGAGGTCTTTTTGAGGAGGATGCGGACGTTCCTGATGATTCTTTCTTCCCTTGTGAGACTTTCCAGTTTGGTTTTACTTTTGGATTTCTGCTCAGATGCTTCCACTTTCGCAGATGGAGTCTTACCTTCTTTAGTGTCGTCTATAATCCCATTAGCAGCTGGAGTTGTGTCGGTGCTTGGCTCCTCATCAGGGGGTTTCTGTTTGCACATTTCATCGATGTGGTCCAGAACATGCTTTTTGGCCAGTGGGAACTGTTTGAAGCGTTTCCCACAGAGGATGCATTTCAGTTTTCGGTTTTTCAGATGGGAAATGGCGTGCCTCATCACATTCAAACCCTTATAGGTTTTGCAGCAGAGGCTGCAGCGGTATGACAAATGGCCGTATTTTTGAGTCCGGAGTACTCTCTCCCTCCATGTCGCTTTGGCTTTGAGCTGAACGGAAGACAAAAAAGCAACAGTTATAACAATCTGAGATGGATAAAAGAAAAGTCTACCAGGAAACTGGCACATCCTTAAAGATACACTCCGGTGAAAAAAATGTTTTTGGTGTTTTTAACATGTTCTTGTGGCATTTTTCTGATGATGGAGGACATATATTAAAAAGAATTACGCTCAAAATGGTCCTGAGTATTTCTTTATTCAAATTGTTGTGAATCAGAACCAGAAAAAGAAATGCAGTTTTAAAAAGAGGTCATCTGTGACGTAGAAATAATGCTGGGCGTGCCACAAACTCCCTGCTTTGAGCTCTCAGCAACTGGGAGAAGGCAGATAAGGTTACCTCGTGGGAAGGTCCCGCCAACAACTCAGAGGCAGACTACTAATAAACTACTGCCGCTCTGCAGAAACTATGAACTAAACGACCACAGGGAACGCTGTTAGAATAGATCAAAAGATGATCAGAGTGGGTCTTTAAAACAAAATCTGGTGATTTTTAATCTATTTAAGCTCAACCCTTCCCCAAAAATGTCAAATTTCTAAAGACTATCACTATAAACAAGCAATATGTCAAACAACATTATACTAAAGCAGTGTTATGCTAAAAAAAATCAAATAAACCTATAAAATAACTAGTTTTGTGTTTAAAACTGGATGTATTTGAGCTAATTTGACCTAATTCAAAGTTATACATAGCAGATCAAATCTGCCTTGTTGTTTGATTCCATTTTCCCATTCTTTCATGCACTCAATTGCCATCTTTTAGCCCCTCACCTGTCAATATGTTTGACGTAAACACATCTTACCTCGAGTTTGGGGATCTCCAGAGTCTGCTCCGGCTGGAGATCCTCTTCTGCACTCATCTCATCGGACTGCTTACATTCCCGATGTTCCTCGCTCTCATTTTCAAGCTGTTGGGATTGAAAGGAGTAATTGTGCAACAGTTCGATGGGAAACTCGGGTAACTTCAGCAGGGCTCCGTCAAGCTCAGGATTAGCTTCTACAAGAGGAACTCCATAAAGCTCAGGCACAAACTGAGCTGGAGATTCCCCTTGAATTTGTTGGCAGTAACTGCTAGCATGGACTAAGCTTGTGTTGCCTCTGTTTTCATTCCCAGGGTCACGCTGATGCTCAGGTTCATTCTCTTTCTCCTCATTCTGGTTTTCCAGTTCGATATCCCGATAAGGCCAATCCCGATCTTTCTCAGGAGTGCCGGTTTTCTCGTCTACATCATCACAGTATTTCTCGAGGTTCATTTCATTGTCAGGATAGGAGAGCTCCAGTTTGTGTAAAGGCTTCCTTCCGCGCTTTCGCCCTCTAACTTTGATCTTGTTCTCTTTAACCGTCTGCGCCTGCTCGAGCCTTGGAAGACCCTGCAACCATCTTCTCTTTTGCCCTTTTCTTTTAAGAATTTGACTCTTCACACATCTAGATAAGTACTCCCTCTTGCGGTTCAGAGGGAGCTTAAGAGAGGCAGATTGTTCCATCTTTGTGTGATTCTGTCGTAGTGAATATGTGGGCTTGCTACCCAAAGAGGTTGATTCGAGGTCATATGTAACCTCTGGATCCGGATCGAACTCCTCATTGGAGATTATTTTGGTTCTCTTTCGGAGTCGTCTTCTCCATTTCATCCTTCTTAAATGTGCGTCGTTGGGTTCTGACTTTTCTTCCGCTCCATTTGTCAGCGTCTGTTTTGAAAGAGTTTCGTTTGGAGTGGCAGCTGGACTGCAGTGGCATGACTTTAAACCAAGAATGCACGAGCTGTGCACCGATTTATTTGGCAAATATTCCTGGGTGCACTCCTTTTCCTCTTCCTCCTTCATCTCACTGAGAACAGCATCCTTGGTGACCTTGTCACTCATCAACTCCAAACAACGAGTTCTAAGAGTTAGTAGGTTCCAAAATTCGGGGTCAAAACACAAGCGCTCCTTGAGCATCTGAAAAAAAGAATTTAGAAAACTGTAACAAACACAGAAAGATCACTTTTCTTTCCGACATAGTATACATTTTTTTATATGTACCTGCAGAATATGGAAGCGAACATTTGTCCGGACGGGGTTGCTGTCAGGATGCGGCTCCTGATCAGGATGCATGTAAAGCAGGCAGACTGTTCGGTAGGCCTCCAGGCTTCTCTCCTGGCAGAACACGAGCAGGGCACACGCTCGGCAGATCTCTAGGTCATGAGGCAGCAGGAAAGCTATGGTCTTGCAGACGAGTGGCTGAGTAACAGTGTCGGCCTGCTTATCGCACAGCTGCAGCGCTCTGGCACAAAGCTCCACACACACCTCCACTCCCTTATTTCCAAGCTATTCAAAGGAGAGAAAACAGGGAGACAATGAAAGAAACTGCTCTTGCTATAAAAAAAATATTATTGTTAAACACGAGTCCTTAAACTTCAGGAGCGCAACCTAAACAGTATTAGTGCATTTCTCAGACCAACCAAAAGATTGAAAGCGGACAAATGCAAGAGGTTGATCCATAGGGGTTGAAGATGATGGCGTGGAGACTCACCTCTGCAGTGACCAGTTTGATGAAGGGGAAAATGGCTCTCACATTGGTAGCAGAGGAGGCCAACTGTAAGCACTCAGTGAGGAAGCCTTGTCTAGATGGATGGGCTCTGAGATACAGCCTGCTCCAGATGAAAACCAAGTCCCTGAAAGAAGTCAAATCAGTTCAACCTCCACGTGCAAGGTCTACTCTGACCAGTTGCAATACTAGAAACTTTTAATAGTCACAGGATTGTCTGATAGAACAGGAAGTAAAAAGCATTTAAGTGTTCCCTCGATTTCTTTTGACAGCACACAATGTTCTGTGTCCCCATTGGCTGTTGATTTTGTCAATCAGACTCTTCCGTAGTGTCTCTTGTACAGAGTTGAATCACGTGCAGCTTGCCAGAGTTGGAAGATCAATCTGGTTTTCATTAAATAATACTGGACTTTTTTATATGAATGTTTGAACTTTTGAGATCTTAAACAGGAGAGAAAAAGTGTGACAGACTTTAAAAATGTTCATGTTGCTGTGAGAAAAGTGTCGAAAGTGTGTAGTGAGAAGTTTTTCAGCTTTAAACAGCTGTAATCCTGCTTTCACCCACCGCTGGTTATGCATGCCCCGCGATAAACCAGGGAAGACTGTACAACTTCTGCACAGCCATCAAAAAGGGAGAACAAAGCAAATCTAAGCATCGAAATGAAACTATGGACCAACGAGGCCTGTGCTGAGAAACTGCATTTGTCGTATAAATCTCAAACAACTACATTAAAGTGTGAATGATGTATTGCGGAATGCCAAATCATTAGAGGCAAACACAACATGTATAGGCATACATGAATTCAAGAACATGAAGGGAGCTTAAAAGAACACCAAAAGTTTAATGTTACAAAGACTTAGCGATTCATTACCATAAATTCCGGGCTATAGAGCGCACCGGATTACAATTTACATTTTCTCCTTTCCAGCATTTTAGCCTATTTATTTGATCACACAAACAGCCAAACAGCATGGATGTCACTTCTGCTCAAAGCCCCCTCAGGCATGGTGAGGAACTTTACACACACACGATTCCCCACTTCCCATGAGTCTTAGGGGCTGAAGGCCGGGCTAACCTCCGGGTCGGACACTGTGTTGTAGATTGAGGATGTGAATGTGCTGAAAACGCGCACGTGTGTAAGAAGCGGAAGAAGGGGAGAGCGTGCCTGCAGTGCAAGAGGGAGCGAGAGCAAAGCAGCAAAAGTGTGTTGGGGGTGTGTATTTATGTTTGTTATACAGAATGAAAGAAAACTGTAATAAAAGAAGGTCACCCCCAGAAGAAGATGAATGATTCTTTATTAACCCACTCTGGAGGCTCTGAGGGTCCGAACGGGGAAGTGAACAACCAAAGGAAGATCTTCAGCGGAGAGGAAAGAAAGAAAAAAAGTAATTGCAGGAAAGGTTCTACACATGATATATTTACAAAGAAAGAATGTACACAGAAAGAGTTTTCAAAGTTTTATTGATCCATGCTGTTTGGCTACTTGTGGGTGTGTCAAAATAAATGGGCTTAATGTCGGAAATGAGGGTACTGTTCGGAGTCGCGATGTGGATGTTTCAGGAATTGTTTTCCAATACAGTCAGTTGTTTAAATGACAGCTCAGATAACTGACAACTGGAACCATCTGCTTTACTTTGTGAAATTTCCATGAGTATCTGTTTGTGCTATTCATTCTCAAAGTGGAATTTACATTAAACTTGCATTATCCCTGTCTCACGCTTACATTTCTGCTCAAGTGTCCCCAGCGGCCATTAGAAAAAATGCATAAATTAGCCGTCTTTGAATAAGACGCAGGGTTGAAAGCGTGACAAAAGTAGCGGTTTATAATCCGGAAATTACGGTATATGTCAGGCATGTAACACTTCATTGCCTCGCTTCTTTTCCCCATTCCATCTTCCAACTACCTCACTCAGGTTACTTATACCAATATACAACTACAAGGGCAGAAGTACTAAAAACAAAACGGCAGCTCAGAAGCCTTGGATTATGTCTACCTTACCAGATGTAATACATGTCTCCGTTGTGAAGCTGGCGAGTGAGGAAAGCTTTGCAAAGCGACAGGAGAAGTTCATCTTTTTCCACACTCTCTGTGTTGCAGATGATCTCCACCGCATCACGGCCGTCTATTTCTGCCATCTGAGGAGGACAGCTCAATGAAATCAACAACATTTTCTCTACAGTTGTATTATTTATTGCATGGTACTGGTTTACATAGAAGTGTTTGACTAAGTGATCATAACAGGAAACTTTTCTGAACCAATTTTTTTTCATGCAAAATAAGACTAAATACCTAAATCTAGGATTCACCCGGATTTACATTTGCAGCTAAACAGCAATATAAGAAAAGTCCATAACATTTTTCCAAAGAACAGATCTCAAACAAACAGATTTGCAGTGACCTTCTTCACCTCTTTGTGAAGGTTTTCATACAGTGAAGCCTTGTACAGACAGGTCAGGTAGGCCTGGTGGAAGTACAGATGCTGTGCTGCTTCATGATTTTCCAGGCAGCTTTTAGCCAGGGTCATAGCCTCCTGGATGCGTTCACAAGCTTGCAGATATCGAACGCGCAGCTCCAAGAAAATGGGCGGCTCTGAGCTTAAGAAGTCCTCCACTGTTTCAGAAAGAAAGAACATGTGGAAATCTGACTAGATGATTCCAGAACAGTATTGAAGTTCCTATTAGCTAGAAAAATGTGTTAACTTCCAAAAAGCTGTGTAGTGAAGTAAAGTAAACTAAAACTCCTAGAATTTCTTAAAGAATCATAAAGTTTTAGACTTGATATTATTATTTCTTATTCCTTTGCTCCTCACCTAACTTTACAGCAGGCACTTTTCTAAGGTTCGGTGAGGCAAAAAGTTAAAACTCTAACAGCAACAAAACCTTTTCAATACTTTCAGATCAGTCTGATCATCACCAAGCCAAACTTATTCAGAAGCAGATTTTGTTCCCAACGAATGCAATTACTGAGATGGCAAAGATGTCATTAAACAAAGCAAAAGTGTTTCAAATAAAGACTCTTTGAACTTTGGAAACAAATTCTCAAAGAAAAAAAACAGAAATAGATTTAAACTAACCCTTTTATCAAGCACTGGGGATTTGTAGTGATTTCCATTGTACAGTAAAACAGAACACAACATGCCAAAACACTCATTCTGTACCTGAACCCTTTTCACTCAAAAAACAACAAACAGCCAGCTTTCAGTGGACTCAATTCTGCACTGGGTTTTCTAAGAGACCCAGTGTTACTGATGTAAAAATAGCCCCCAAAAAATAATAATTTGTATTTAGCAGAATATTTGTTCTTCAACAAGTCAACGGCAGAATAAATTGTTTGGCATTGGCAAAGAAAATGTGGCACAATTTTTCACAGGCGCAACCCACACACCCCCTGATTCTCATCCCACAAATACAAGTTCATTACAAATGTGGAATCTTTTAAAGATCTTTATCAATTTAAGGTTTAAAGTCAATGACAATTTTTACATTAAAGCACTAATCTGCCAAAGATAAAACTTGCTAACTTTTTCTATTGTACATACCCTCATTTTGTGGCAAATCTGCTTCCTTTAAGATTCCCTGAAGGACCGGATTCTCCCACGGGCCTCCTCCTTTAATAACCTGCTTCACGTGCTGTAGGTAGATGTTCCTATGTCTCAGGAGCTGGAAGTGGCATTCCTGCAAAAACGATATTCACTCTAATTCTCTAAAAGTAGACATCAATTCAAAACAGGTATGTCCACATGGCCATCCAACTGATAAGACGGCATTTGGTATTTTGACAATAAAATGTTATGATTGCTTCTGAACAGAAATTAGTAAGACAATCTCCACACTAAAAATGCATACAACTGAGATTTTGATTATTTGAAAAACATTGAGGGGAAAATGAAAGTAGGGACCCGATACTCTGAGTTCTCACCTGAAAAGAATCAAGAATGTCTTTTAAAGGCTCTTCCACAAACTCCTCTTTGCTAAAAAACAGCATCAGCTCAAAGAAGCTCCTGTAACACAGAGTGGAGTGGGGGGGGGGGGTCAAACCTATGTTTATATATACAATATGCACTTGGCAGTAAGTAAAAACTTCCTTCTAAAGGTATAACAATGGAAAAAACATTACAAAAAGACAGAAAATAGTTCATAAAAAGAAGAAATGAAAAATTTTGGGGTGCTAAATACAGCACTAAACTTTTTATTGCTATTTTTTTAGAGATGGCAGTTAATTTAGATTGCATATGAAATGCACAAAGCATGTAAAAAGCACTTACAACGCCAGACTGCTGAGAACATATTGGATGTGTTGACAGTCGTCTGGAAAGCCGGCTGTGGCTCTGGTGAAGCAGCAGATCGCAGTCCTCAGCACCTTCAGCTGAGGGAGGGGAACTTGCCACTGACCTGTGTACTCCTCAACTAGCTGTTCAGAAAAAAAACAAACAAAGGGGGTTTAAAGAGTGACAATCCTTCAAACACTGAGATATATGGTGATCTAAGTGAAGTAACAATACAGATCGCGTGGATATTTGATAGATTTTAACTAAAACACTATAAAATAGAGGGTTTGCTTGTACATACTTAATTAAAATAAAATTAATTAACGAGTTGCCTTTACACTAGGGTGCACTATCAGCCAGGTTTAAAGAAAGAAAAATAGTTAACTATCAGGGCCAAATACGTTATTCACCATTGTCGAGAAGCTGTACATTGGGGAAGCTAAAACATGATGGAGTACTGCTCAGTCTTCGTTTTGATTACACCATGTGAAGTGAGCAACATTGTAGTACTCGAGCTCCTATGGACTCTAGTAGGATTTCCAAGCTTTAATATTCTTTACCTAATAATTACGAACCTTTCAACAACTGAACTGAAAGTTGGTCTTCCTTCAATTTCTGGAGAATAATAAATAAGCTTAGCTTACACGCTATTTTTTCTTACAAATATTGTATTAAAACACGTTTTTTTTCAGGACAAAGTTATGTATCTATGAAATTAATATAAAACACAATAAAATATGGTTTATCCAGAAAGTTACAATTTTGACGGGCAATGCAGTCGTAGCTGGATAATAAATACAGCTAGCCTGGTAGCTAACGTTAGCTAGCAAAGCTAGTCGCGTTAGCCACAAACAGTCAACAAATCCGTTGATAATTAGCTAACATTGCAACCTTACATACCTCACAAAACTTAGAGCAGTAGTCTTTGCTGCTTAGAGTTGACTCCTTACTGCAGTATCTTAGACAGAGCGTGTCGAGAGCTAATTCCAGTCCGTATGTTTCCAAATCACTTTCGTTGTCCGCCATACTGCCTGCTGTATCCTGCGCATTGTCCTGGTTGCCAGGCTTGCTGCCTCAGGGACACCTTGTGGAATGAAGAAAGACAACCTTCAACCTGGCAACTACTGTATGAATTTTGCGCCTTTGGATTGTGAAACTCTTAATAAAGCGGTAGCTGATGCAAGCTCCACGGGTGCAAGTAGTTTAAATTGTGGAAAATGATCACATTTTACTTAATAACATTAATAATAATAATAATTATACACAAACCTATTACAGTTTTTCTCCATTGGTTTGGCTCATTTCTTGAAACAGAAATAACATTCCCAAAACAACATGGACAAACCTCCAAACCACTTGGCAATTGTTCACAACAGAATGGAATTTCTCATTAATGTCATCAAATTGTGAATGTCTTAGTACATGTCTCAATGTCTCAGTACATCTTTGCAAATGATTGCAAAGATGACAGGTAGCCTACATTTAGCACAATGTCCAAGTGAATAGATCTTTTTGATCCAAACTGATTGTTGATTCTCAGTCTAATGGTTGTTCCCTCCAAAATGAGCCAGCATCATTTCATTGTGTAAGTTGTCACATGCACAATAGTCTGGTTGCGACATGCATGCTGTTTCTTCCCTCGTTGCATTGCAAGGGAGAATATACGCTGTGATGTGGACGAATCTGTGGCCAGACAGACAGCAGCGTGAGGACGGCCAGCAGGGTGAGGACGATGACCAGGAGAGGGAGGGTGAGGACAGCGACCAGTGAAGAACTGTTAGTTGTGAAACTCAAGCATTATTTACAGCACTGTAGGCTGCATATCATTTTCATTGTTTTTGTTTGTGTTTATATTATAAAGTGTATACATTTTATTTTTACCCTGATGTATGAAAGTTACTTCGTGTGTATGAATGATTTCCTTGGCAGTATGAGTGCAATGTGTGCTGTTACTGTTAATGCTACTCTTCGCTTCCAATCCTTTTCCTTTTTTTCAGTTTTTTACAAAATTGTATTCTGTTAGTTATACAAAAACAGTACAGTAACCACTGTCAATGAAGGACTGAGCTAAGGCTGAAAGGTGGACATGAGGAATATTTCAATGGTCCTCTGCTATAGTGACAAAACGTCTAATCATTTTGACTTGCAGTGCCTACACAATGCCAAAGGGACAAAGTATTTTGGGGGCACTGACTGTTTAAATGAGAAGTTAATTTAGTTTTGACACGAGTGAATTGTTTTAGGAGAGATATGAGCTTTTGCAGGTGAACCATGGTGTTGTGCCGAACCATCCACATTATTTTGGCAAAAGCACCAAGAGTGTTGAGAACGTCCGGTCTGCTTCAAGAAATGAGCCAAAGCTATTGAGAAGGATCTTTGCCATTTTGGTGGTACTGACTCTTTAAATGGGAAAGGAATTTAGTTTTGAAGCATGAGTGAACAGTTTTGGGTGATATATTAGATTTTGCAAGTGAGCTGCAATGTAAGACTGTTTTGCCAAATTATCTTAGAATTTCAGAATGTAATTTGTGGTTCAAGAAATGAGCCAAACCAATGGAGAAAAACTGTAATATTAAAAGACAAGGATACACATTTTTCATCAAGTTTAGTGAACTGCTGATGTGACTGTTTTGGAAACAAGGAAAATAGGGGAATGTAATACTGAATTTCACTTGAACTAACTTTATTACTTTGGGACAACAGCATTTTTGTGTTTTGCAGTAGAGAAGCTTGTACAGTGATAGAGTAAAGCTTAGCAACATCCTTAAAATGCTGATTTGACTGGGTGGGATTTCAGTAAAAACACATACGTTGCAAATGTGTTGTGTGTTGTGTTGTGGTGTGGTGTGGTGTGGTGGGTAGCACTGATGCCTTAAATCATGAAGAATCCTCATTTTAATCCTGAGGGGAGTTTTTTGTTGTGGTAGTTTTAAGGTATGTAAGATTTTATCTATTTTAAAACACTGCTTTCCTCTTGGAATGGCAAAGTCAAAATTATCTGAAGGACTTAATGGTTGTGTGTCTTTTTTTGTTTAACGGTTGTGTGTCTTTTTTTGTTTAACTCTCTGTGTTGATGTGATGTATTAGCAGCCTGGTCTGACTGTGACCCTCCTCTTGCCTGGTGACAGCTGGAAAGGTTTAACAAATGCATGAATAAAACTCAGAATAATGCAATAATAATTAAACTTTACAGAAATAGACATGTACTATCAGTTCAAACATGAGAAAAAGGACACAATTTTTCCTGTAGTTTCATTTATTGATCTTTTGCTTGACAAGGCTAAATGAAAAATATGATGTCTAGATTCACAGGTCTCTCTGCATTGAGAGAAAACCAGGAATGATGTGGCCAACTAAACCAAAGGCAGGAGCTTTTCTTTTCTTAGAGCCACAAGGGGGCGCCATCACACCAGACTTTGAAAAGTCAGTTCAAATAAACAGTCTTTTGACCAGACAGTGAAGAAGCATTTCTAGTGGTCTTTTATCACTCTTTCCACTCTTTCCCTATAAATTATTCTACTCAGCTCATTTCAGATAAAATAATATTATTTGCTGGAACAGCTCTCATTAAGTTTTTTGAAAGGGTCAAACAAAGATAGGAGACTATACTGCTTAAATGTCAGATGTATGTAAATACATTATTTTACACTTCTTATACTATCTTATTGACATATAGTAGGTTTTGTCAAAATATGATGCAGACTTTTACAGACAAAAAAGAAAGAATTTCTGTTTCAAGTACTTCAATAGGAGCAAAAAACAGTCTTTTCTTTTAGCAAGTTGTTCATTGGGCTTGATTGTTTGAGAATAAGGAAGAAGGGGATGTTAAATACTTCAAAATAAAGGTAAATAAACAGTAAATCAAAACTTGTAATACATTTCTAAGAAAACAATAAATGTTTGAGTTTTATGGTTGTTATAGAGCCACAAAAAGAGGTAGTGGTAGAAAAAATAATAATGCTATAAGCATGCACAGACAATTTCATAAAACTATAAAGTATTGCCATGAGAGATGACGGGTTAAACTGGGAACAGGATAGCTGGAGCTCAGCTCAGACACCAGCCTTCCAGTGTGAGTGTCATGAGGTCCCCTTAGCACCTTCTATGGTTCACCTAACCCTTGTGCTATCCTAGGCACTTTAACATTGGGAGTTGGGTCATCTTGACCCATTAGACAGTGAGCTGAACCTTTTTTCTTCAATGATTTGTGATCTTCACTGGTGTCCATGGATTACATGAAATCTTTTGACCTTTTTCCACCTTTGTCATGGTAGGAATAACACGTCAATGTAAGGGTGGGGTCATCTAAGATTGCACAAGGGTTATACATGTATCTTTGCTAACATAAGGTATAAACACAGCACTCTAGGTGTGTTGCAGACCTTGGAACAACCCCCCCAAAAAATAACTTAAAAGTCTCCTTGTATATCTTTCGTCGGTCGAGTTTACCCAGCATTTGGAAGTGCACGTCTTGAAACCCAAATAAAAGCATCAATAAATTCAAACACATTAAAGTTTAAGACAGCCTTGTGCTGGCAGCCTTTGCCTGTTTCAATGATGAGAGTTAGAGATTAGACCTCATAAGCAATGTGCCTGTCATTTTTTAATTAGTCTCCACTCCAACGAAGGCAGTCAGGTTCAGATTAGTTTCATGTGACGTCATCTGCAGTTGTCACTTAAAACCTTGTAATCTGTTTTCACTTGAGGTTTTTAAAGTGAGATGTGGAAAAATCTAAACTTCCATACAGAGTGAATGGAAGTAACATACATTGATTTTTAAATAGTGATAATAATATAGTAGCAATATGATACGTTGGATTTATGATGATTCAAATCTGACAAGAAAGTAGGATTTAAGTTACAGTTTCACATTAATTGTATTTTTTCAAGACTGTATCTGAGACTTGGAAAAAAAATCTGAATTTACACGTTACCTCTTGACCCCCAAGCTCATATTGAGCAAACCCACGATACATACAGTAACATGACCACAGATACGCAAAATTAACTACAGTGGTAATTTAACCCAAAATTTAATGTCCAAGGATGTGGACGCCATGCAGGAAGAGGTTAAAGAAAAATTAACAAAACAGCACATGTTCATGGTTTATTCATGCTATCAACAGGTTTTCCTGAAAACCACCAGATCTTAATTCATGTTTGTATCTTACTCAGTGCAGATGGCATAGATTACTACACTGCAAAGGAGAATGAAAATAAATCTCAGAAATCTGTTCTACTTTTATCTTACTTTCAATTGTATATATTTCATCTTCATTTGTGTAGAATCAAATATGAGGGTTTTTGCTTGAAGCCATAAAGAAAAACTTAATTCGTATGTATCATAGGTTCAAATGATTAAATCCAGTTATAAATTATATAATTGTTAGCATGTTTTCCATTTTTAACGCAGCTAAGAAAAATCCTGATCTGTTCATTTACATTGACTCACTTGAGTATTCTGTATGATAACTTTATGTTGTGTGGTTGTGTTTCAGATTGGCCTTCTTGGAGCAGATCACACATTGTCATAACCGCACATACATTTTATCATGTTTCATTTATATTTCATCACTGGTCCACCCTTTTAAAGAACCTTTAAAAAATATGTAACATCTTTAATTAAAAAAAACATAAAACAGAATGTAGTTCATTATCATGGCCTTCCTATACTGAAACTCCCTCTTGTATTTAGTGTTGATTGAAGACAGTACACTGTTAACTTGTGTATCTACTAATAAAGGTTTTGCAAATAACTAACTTACTAAATAAATAAATATCTTTTGAGTATTTTAATCATCCATGATTGGAGATGCATGCCCTATAATCACAGTCATGGTTCTTTTTAGATGAAAGGCCTGGTTCAGATGACTTGAAATAGCTGCTCAGGGTTTTTTTCTAAGTCTGCCAGGACTCGCCTCTCCAAGGAGTTTAACTACTTTCTCAGCACCTCATTCAAAACACGTTGTTTGAAGCAGCCATCATAAAATTATTGAAAGTCCCACCCTTTCTTTATCACATGTAGATTGAGAAAAAATTTAAGACATAACAATGCCATTATCATTACATAACAAGAAGCTTGAGCCAGAAGTACATTTCATTTTTGCTGTGGTTCATGGCTGAACTGACATCAATATTTACAACAAGTACTTATGTTAATGAATGCTGAGACAGTTAAATGAAAGTGACCCTCTAGACTGTCATGGCCAGATAAAACAATGATTTAGTAAGCTTTGGTGTCTTTCCATAGGGGCTCCATAATCTACCCCGCAGTGTACTCTAACAGGAGAAGTCATTGGAAAAAACAGGCATGGTGGTCAGCTATTTCAAGACCTTTAAATAGAGCTGATCCCCAATGCCTAGATTTCAGTACTCAAAAATGGTCAGAAGTGGCCCAATTTCTACAAAAACAACATGCCGGGGTCCCTTTGAAGCAAGTTAACTTTAGGAGGATAGTTCCTTAATAAAAATGGAGCTTACAATTTTAATGGAACTATAGAGTGTCAAAAATGGAGGACAGTCTGTTTTTCCTTTTGATTCTTTCTGAGGCACATTGGGTCGGTACACACTCAGCACTCTGTAACCTTAAGATTTGCTCCTTTTCTGTGTATGTCTGATGGTGTGTGGGTTAGAGCACGCATACCTCAGTAGTTGGTCATAATCAGTAGTAATGACTACACCTAACAAGTCTTTGGAAAGCTTTTTTGAAGTCCTCATTAAAAATAGTGTAGATGAGGGGGTTGATCAAAGAGTTAACATAGCCCAACCATGTAAGGAAGTCAGCCATCTCCATGGAAGTGTTGCATGAACTGCAGGTGTTGACGATGACTTCCTTGACAAAAAATGGCAGCCAACAGATGACGAAGGCCCCTATGATCAATCCCAAAGTAGACGCTGCTTTCCGCTCCCGAGAGCCTGAAATCCGGGGTCCCTGGTAGAACTGGCTGCGACGGGACTCGCTGTTTGACTCATGTCTGCGAGACTTGCTTTTAAAATCCTTTTTTGAGATGCGCACCTTTTCGCGAGGATGCTCCTCGGTGGAGAGTTCCGAAAACGATCTTTCTTGTGGACTAATGGGCTCAGGACTTCGCGGGCCACCGTCAACATCACCATCTCCAGTGGGGTACGACGACGGGATCATGCTCCCGTTGGTCATGCATGAGTGGCGGCTAGCTCTGCTAGCCTCCCTGCGCATGTAGAGAGTCTGGGCAGCCTTGTATATTTTGTAGTAGAGAATGAGAATGAGCAAAAGAGGAATGTAAAAAGCTCCAAGTGTTGAATAAAGAGTAAAGGCCATGTGATGGTGAATTATGATGCACTGGTCTTCGTGCTCTGCATCATTACTGTAGTGCCGCCACAGGAGCGGAGGAAGGGAGATGAGGATGGACAGGAGCCAAACTATTGCCACCATGGCACCAGCTCTGGCCCCTGTGCGCTTGCGAGAGTACTCCACAGCATCAGTGATGGCCCTGTAACGGTCAATCGCGATAGCAGCAAGGTGAAGGATGGAGCACGTGCAACAGGTGATGTCCACACTTAACCAGATGGTGCACACCACTTCACCCATGACCCATCTCTCCTTCTGGATGTAGATGATGCTGAAGGGCATGACCAACACAGCCACCAGCAGGTCAGTCACTGCTAATGAGCAGATGAGGTAGTTGGCTGGGTGATGCAGCTTGCGAGTGACCGCAATAGCTGTTATCACCAAGCAGTTGAAAAAAGTAGTTAGGATGGCCACAGCAGAAAGGGTTACAGATAAAAGGATTTTGCTGGGAGGGAGTTTAGTACTGTCAAGTGTGTTGGAGCTGCTGTTTGTGGCGTACACCCATTCTGTCCAGTTGGGGAAATCCATCCTGCAAAACAAGAGAGTTCCGATTTTATTACATAAATATTTGAAATATTTCTTTTAAAGACCCAAGTGATATATATACAGTGGTGGACAAAATTGTTGGTAGCCCTCAGTCAAAGAAAGAAAGTCCACAATGCCTTTACTTTTGAGTTGTTGATTAGCAAATTTATTTAAAAAAACAAACTAATGAAATAGGGCTGGACCAAAATGATGGTACCCATAACTTAATATTTTGTTGCACAACCTATTTATGGCAATCACTGCAATGAAACGGTTTCTGTATTTGTCAATGAGCCTTCTGCACCTGTCCACAGGTATTTTGGCCCACTCCTCATGAACAAACTGGTCCAGTTGTCTCAGGTTTGACGGGTGTCTTCTCCAAATGGCATGTTTCAGCTCCTTCCACAGATGTTAAATGGGATTCAGATCTGGGCTCATAGAAGGCCACTTCAGAATAGTCCAACGCTTTTCTTAGCCATTCTTGGGTGTTTTTGGCTGTGTGTTTTGGATCGTTGTCCTGTTGGAAGACCCATGACCTGCGACTGAGACCAAGCTTTCTGACACTTGGCAGCACATTTCTATCCAGAATGCCTTGATAATCTTGAGATTTCATTTTACCTTGCACAACTTCAAGACACCCTGTGCCAGATGCAGCAAAGCAGCCCCAAAACAGAACTGAGCCTCCTCCATGTATCACAGTAGGGACAGTGTACTTTTCGTACTTTACACACACACACACACACACACACACACACACACACATATATATATATATATATATATACATATACTGTATATTTATATATTTTTTGTTGTTGCACTGCTAATGCTAGGATAGGGGTGTGAGGGTGAGGGGCTATAAGCTAGCGGTTGAGAGTGCAAACAGATGGATGCCCATTACTCAGGCGAATTTCCATTGAACTACTGCTGCTGCTCTGTCCCAGAAAACAACGTTTTTAAATGTTGCCCCAAATTGCACGATCATGATTAAAAGACCACTGGGAGGGCTTTACAATAGATAAAAAAATTATCAGTGTGGGTCTTTACACTTTTTTTTGTTTTTTTTCAATTTCATTCTTTTCATTAATAGTAAAGGATGTTGATACTTTTGATATCTTCCCTTTTTTATATTTTCATTTAAAATTAGACACCTTTGAATATTTTACCAAAGGCCATAAAGCAACCTGCTCTTAAAAAATGTAATCTTGTCTGCAGATTTGACCCTAAAGCAAAAGTGTATTTCAGTCCTACCTGTCCAAACTCAGTGGTACTGTGGCATCCAATTGGTTCAGAGTGCAGTAGACCGTCTGCTCAGACTTGAGTTGCCTGCCAGATCTGCCATCACAGATTTTCTATCACTCTGCAACTGGGGGAAAAGGAAACTGGGAATAAGAAAAAAAGGCTAAAGCAGATAAACCTATAAAGTATTAAACTATTATTTAGTGTTTTAAAATATATATATATATTTTTTTTTAAATGTTAAACTGGATAAATACCTGAAATAATAAAACAAAAAAAATACACATTTTGACCCTGCTGCTTTAATGACTACATGTGAAAAACACAGTGGAAGTGCGTTTAAAGCCTTAATCACAGACTGCACATAAACTGTCACCATTTACAACTACTTTGTATTGGGCAGTTACTGATTGTGCATGACTTCAGTCAGTGATTATGATTTAATCAAACTCAATTGATAAAGCTGTCACTAAAGTCCTCCTTCCTTCTTCATTGTTCAGCAACCTGAAGATATCAATAGAAACAGTTGCTATAGAAACCTAAGAAGTACAGCAAATTCATGTAATCTGGTGATTGAGCAGAGGCAGTCAAACTTTCAACCAAGGCCTCTATTGAAAGTATTCAATTCTAAGAAGGTAGGAATGACTCAGGTGGGTGTGTGAGTTAAGGAGCAAGGCCACAACAAGAAATAAGAATTTAACATACGACAACAAAAAAAGTCTTTTCATTTTAGCAAAATGTTATAATATGATTTGATGGATACTTTGTAGGTTTATTTTTGTATAATACAACTCCACAGTTGAGGTTACCTGGTGTGTTATGCTTCAGGATAGTTGCTTGCTAGTGAGACAAGGGAAAAAACATGATTGATATTCTTTCATGTGTGTGTAAAACCATCTCTCAGCAGAGCTTAGAGTCAAGATTTCTATTGTTGATAAAGATGCTGACACACACACATGTATGCGATGAATGGCTTCAGCCACACACACAGGCACACACCCACGCATAAACACACGCACATGTCAACAAACATGCACACAAACGTTAACACGCTCACACATAGCAACAGCATTTCTTTTGATCACTTGAAATTGTATTGGACATAGATGTGTTATTAATACATAGGCTACAATCACTGCCCACATTTCCGCCTCCATTATTTTATCTACAAAAAAAAGCATAGTCTAGCAATTGTAAATGAAAAAATTACAATAGCAAAAGGATCTTTGTTCCTAATTACAATTCAATCTTGTATAGCACCTTTTCATGCAGTGAAAATTCAATCTTAACCAATGGAAACATTTTTTTTTCTTTTCCAACAAAGACAGCTGAACTGCAAACAAATAGTTTACTTGTCATTTTGACTTATTTCTTTAAGAAAAACTTGATTTTATTTTTATCATCCAGCTTTCATATTTTTTTAGGATGCAGGACGATGTCTAAAAAACTTTGCATTATTCTTAAGTTGCATAAAGAAAGAGCATGCTCACTACTTATTGTAAGTAAATATTAATGCATTAGACCCCCTAAAATTAAAATTGTATACTTTTAGAGAAACGTTTGGAAAATTGGTAACTCTGCAGCTAGTTTTTTTGCCAAGAATAAATATGATGCCTGAAAAGTGTATCTCATAAACAAGTTGAATCCTAAGCAAATTCCAAACTATGAAGTGAGCAAGTCTCCTCACATCTATGATTATGGTGTTTAAAGATAATTAAAATGCCTTGCTCTGCATTTTAATGAAGTTCCCCATTCTGTCCTTACAGAATGAGCTTGGAAAAAAAGCCTAACAGTATGCAGATTACTTTGTCCAGAAAGATTAATGATAACTACCATTGAGCAAAAAGTCTTCTGAGCTGTGCATTTAAAATAGCTTCTGTTGTTGTGCAGCAAGGTATGACAGAAAAATTACAGAAGAACATGTTTTTTAGACTGTGCAATATGCACGTTTAGGAGTAAATGCAACATGTGTGAAGGGTGCAAGGCTGTTGTTAAGTGCAACTCAGAAATCATTTGCTTTCATCCTGAAATGCTTTCTTTGTGCAGCTCTTCTCCTCAAGGTCATCTGAAGATAAGGTCTGTTGAGCCAGCATGAATCCAGTCCATTTTGATCTGCTATCCTTTCAGGAAACAGCTCTTTTGCACACGTTCAGTAAAGAGGAGAAACAGCTAACACTGACTCACAGTCAATTCCAATGAAGTCTAAATCACTCTACAGACTGTTGTTTGCTTCTTGCACATCAGCCATCATTTTTACTGACCATTCTTTATTTTCTCATTATAGATTGACTGTTGTTCTGATTGAACATTACCAAGTAACTTTTAATGGGCTCTATAAATATATATAATGTATGCTCTCTGATCCTCAAGCTGCAAAAATGTACATCTGTTCCTCAGCAATCTGTAAGCAGCAGTTTTCAGATTTACTTATTATATACAAGGCGGAACAAGCAGAAATGCATAAATAGTTTTTCCATTTAAGTGCCAGAGAGCTTAGTTTGTTCTGATGCTGTGAACAGAAGTCACTGTTAAATGAAATGAAAATGAAATGAACAGAGATGAAAAGCACAACATGAAGACCCCACATTTTCTTGCAAAAAAAAAGTACAATTCTGACTCTTTAGATTTCTTTGAAATAAAAGGGCAAAGAAAAAAAAAACAGACAATCCTCCGACTCCCGAACACTTTTTGCTCCTCTGTGCGTTTCTCCATTTACTGTATCAAGTATGCTACATCTGTCAATATATATAGTCCAGCTTTTAAAATATAGATTGGCTCAGGAGACATGTTAAGCTGCCAAAAGCTGTGGTGAAAGAGGATAAGAGTGTAGCTGATTGTGTGACACATGGCCCAGGACCAATGCAGAATAAATGCAGGACTCCAGAGGACACAGAAAATATCAATCCTTTGCAGGTTTTTGTCTAATTCATAAATGCATTTTAAAATTAAGGCAATAATGTATGTCTGTGAATCCTAAAGATACCAATCAAGACATTAAAAGTATAAAATAGCGCAAATAAAAAGAGAAAATCAAGAGAAAATGAACACTTTTTTCTTTAGTCATTTCTTTTTTACTTGTCGTTGTTTCTGTATATTTTATTGTGCTGGGCTTATTTAATCATTTTATTGCATAAATAGGATTGGTGTTTTCATTCTTGCATTCTTTTTTTTATTTTTATATATAGCACCTTGAGCTGTTTTTTTATATGAAAGGTGCAATATAAATAAAATTCATTTGAATTTGAATTAAATAAAATAAGAAAGAAAAAACAAACATAACTCATTAAACTAGTCCTCTAATGTTATAATTATAACTGTCTTATGAGCTCATGGGGTCATCCCTAAATGTCTGGGCAAAAACAAACATTTCAGATTTCGCTTTTCTAATTTACTGACCTGTGTCCTCATTTCAAGCTTGACTGTATAAAGTCATGCAGGCTGGAGCTGGGGTATCAGGGCAGAGCCAACTCCTGCCATGTGACCTGCTTTATGCAGATAGAAGAATTTGCTGGCAGACACCCCACCAAATACTGAATGAGTTGGAAATGGTTCATGTGCTCACCAGAGATAGGACAACAGAATGGCAGCATGTTGTAAATGTGCGTGTACGTGGGTGTGATCATTTGTGTCAATTGCATTTTTATCCTAAAAAGCTTTTCTTTTTTAAACGCAACCATTCTTCCTAATCTCTTTTTACCTCTTGGGTAACATGCTGATCTGTGCTCGATTCAATCACTCAGATATGAAAGCTTTCTCTACGTCAAAGCTCACCAGAGTTGGCCCACACTGTCAGATGCTCACTTTTCAACCAAGCCTTACTTACAGAGTGCTCTAAAAAAGCCAGTGTTCCATCTACCTTACAGCATCATGGTTATCAGCTAGGTCAAATGAAATGTGGACGTAACACATCAAAGCAGCAGCAGTGAATGAGCAAGAAGGCTTAAACGATAACTGCATGAATTAAAGAGGTTCAATGTACAAAATGTGTTGCAGGAGGAAAAAATGCTGTGATGTTGCTCTGAAATGTGAAAGGGAATTATAATGTTCCTATCACTTATTTTAGCACTGGGTGTGTGATATGTATGTGAAATATCTGCAACATGCATAATATGCAATGTGAGTCATGTGTAACATGATGTGGGGTACTCATTAACAAACAGGCTGATTTAAAGCTCTAAGATGACATGATCAGGAACCAGCTTTTTTTTTCAGGATTTAAAATAAATTAAACAAAAATAAATAGTTTTGTATCAAATGTGAAAAGCTGAAACATTAGGATAGCAAAACAAAAAGACAACTTTAAAAAGCTCTGAGTATAAATACATAAAAAAAATCAATCAGCTTATTAAAAGGTGAACTTTGACCAAAACAAGATTGCTTACTTTGCGTTGTTTAGAATGAACTATATGGGGCTTTTCTAGGATTTCCAGAAAGTTTTAAAGAGCTGCAAAGAAAGGCAAATGGTCTAATATGAAAAAGACTGCAGGGCTGACAGATAGAGGAATGCAATGAGTAAATGGGCTTCAGACATGTTCACCTAAAATCTATCTGTACCTCCATGTTTTGGGGATGTTTTCCTCATCTGAGCTGGCGTCTGGCTCAAAACTATACAGCTGAATAGCTATATATTGCTCGCCATTTGTGTGGCACTGCTAATGTTAGGTCAGGGTTTTGAGGGCCTGAAAGCCAGCAGGGAACAGTACAAACAGAGCAGTCAATTATAGATGATGGGAAGGGGAATCAGGCTTACTCCTCATCATTAGTCCCACCCACAACTCAAAGGCAAATTTCTATACTGTTGCTCTGCAGTTTTTTGTTTATTTTATTTTGGCTTAAAACAGCATAATCATTGATGAAAGACCACTAGGTCCACTTTTTGACCACATCAAAAGATGGTCGGAGCGGGCCTTTAAAAAGGGAAAATACTTTGATACATTTAACTTAACAATGTATTTTACTTAACCTTTGTGTTTTTTTACTTTATAAGAAGTATGGAGCTTTTTTTTACTTTATTTTGCAGTAAAGGTACAAGAGCGTGTCCATTTTTTCATAGAGAAAGTCCCTGTTAGAGCTCCTGTTATGCCCCACTGCATTACACATTTTCTATTAAATGGGAAAAAAAATTGCAATGGTGAACAGTTTCACACCACACTGGCCAACCTTCCTAACTAAAACATGGCCACCCTTAGCAAAGGTAGTCTATTTAAAGTGTGGGTGACATGGTCTATTTTAATAAGCCAAAATATAGTAAATAGTCTCTATTTCATGTTGCGATTGTTTTTAATATTTTTCGAAAAAGAATAAATAGCGAAAAACGCAATATAAACAACGAGGACGGCCGCCGGCTTCACGCATTCCGCCGAATTCTCGCCCCCCTGTTTGTGACGTAACGAAAGGAAGACAAGGCAGACAACATGGCTAGCACCGATAGCGAAGCACAGAGTGATGCTACCGTCTCTATTAGCGATTTATCATCAGATGAACAGAAAGATGAAGAGGAAAGTTGCGGAGATTATCATGATGATGAGTCACTTTTGCAACCGTATCGATTCGAACCCTTTTGCGAAAGTGAGGAGGATATAGTATAGCAGAAAGTAGTAGGTCTAGTGATGCCGATGACGATAGCCAGCATGAAGATTCGGCTAGACTCCAGTAAGTCTAAAAAATGTATAAAATTAAATTACTCCACTTACCCTAAAATATACTCAAAATGTCCCCTTTTGGCCTAATCTAAACAAAGGTAAACACTGGTTTTCAACCCAATTTACAAAATAAATGTCACAAAATAAAAGTTTCCCAGATATTACTACTCTTTAGTTAACAAAGTCACTGTATACCATTAACAACTGCAGAACATTAACAGTTTTACCTGTTTGAACCAGTTTGAAACCTTTTCTCGTGCGCGCGCGCGCTCACACACACAGTTCAGTTTACTCACGGTACCGGCACCTCAAAAGCAAAAGAAAAAAAACGTTGCAGAACTGTTGCTTCTCTTGCAAAACATTGAGTGCGTTGAAATACTCCAGTTGGATCCAAGGACAACAGAAAACACGACTACTTCGCCTCAATGTGATCCATCGTGATGCACACTAGCCTAGCTTAGCAGCCTCCGCTCCCGACCGACTCCAGCGCCGTCCTCTCCGACCCAGAAAACGGCTCGCGCGCTTCCAGCTCACCCGCCTTTCCTCGACTCAGAAGCCAAGATCCTCCTCCCAACTCTCCGTTCAAAATTCTTCGTTTGTGTCCCGGTTTTTGTCCCTTCGAAAATGCAGACTTCTCTCCTGCAGATCTGGAGGGAAAAATCCTTCGCCGTCCACCTTCTTAAATTTTCCCCTTTTCAGCAGCGTTTCTTGTTTTGGGAATTTTATACACAGATACACTTTCACTAGATGTATTGCTACATCCAGCTGCCACACAACGACTTGCCATGTTGCACTATATCCTCTTCAGGCCTTTCTAAATTCTGAGACACCCTGAGAAAGTTACTTGGAGGAGAGGTGAAACGTCTTCAATATCAAAAGATAGGCGAAGTCCAGCTGCTCTTTCACCAACTACGGTACACTGTTTGACCAATAAATTAAAAATGGTCTTTCATGGGTACATGACCAAGAACGTCATGGACAAAATAAAAGTAATGTCAATCTAAAGCTTTGACATTGAAATTAAGTGCAGTAGCAGCTGAATTGTAACAGAAAAACAACTTTCATGTGTGTTCCAGCAAATGAGGGGAAGATTGGAGATGCATTACAGCCACATAGTTGGAAAAACAACCCCTCGCTGGTTTTTTTATGAAGGACTGCTCTGTTTTGTTTATTTAAAACCATTTAGTGCTACATTGTCACCCCATCCTGCTAACATAACTTGATAAGAGCACTGTCCAAAATGTCCTGTTCCTTGGATTTCACTGCAATAATTAGCTGCAGCACAGAATTGCTTTTCACAGCATTTGAGCCAAATCAGAGCCACATTTAAACATTTTTAGGCCGTGGCATTCGCACACTGTGCAGTTATTTCACCTGCTCCAATTTCACAACCCAATTATGTGTTAATAAAAAAAAAACAATTTGCTAATATAAAAAGATTTTTTTTGGCTCAGCCGCATTTTTTGGCTTTACAGAATACATTTTCAGGTACTTCCATCTACACATTGTTTTTTTTCCGCTGCACTCCAGTCATACTTCCGTACTTGGGGTTACGGTTTAACATGATGTCGGAGAAATCTGTAACTTTGCAATTGCCCTCTCAGTTTGCTTTGTAATCTCATGTTAATGTCAAATATCATGTGAGCGTTGTCACTTTCACAGGTGTGTCTGAACAAAGTTGTCAATGTCACTAAGCAAAAAAAAGTGATAATGCTCTAAATGTCATTGCTTTCACAAGCCTGATGAAGCCACAAATGCCATGGATGGCTTGCTGAAAAATAAATTTGATGGCCAATTTCGCTCGTAATCATGGTTAAAATGCTGCAATGAGATCTGAGAACACAAGTTCAGTAGGAGTGCAAAGCTTTCTTGTAGGCCACAGGAGATTAAAAATTTCTGAATAGGCCCACAGTTGCACCAAAAAAGCCTTAAATCTTTTTCTTTCAGTCACTGCTTTACTAAACTACAGTAGTTTTTAATTTTAAGTATCAAATTTACACATAATAGCTTTAGCAGTGAACTAAATGACTTTTCTCATTAACAGTATTCCCTAACACAATTTTTTGGCACTGAAATAAAGATATTTCTAAACTCAATCATACGTTGTGTTGTTACACAACTTTAAATAAAAAAAATAAATGTTCATTTTTTGTCACAGCAAAGTCAGATTACATTATATTTATTTTTAATTTGTAGAAGAGAAAACTATTCTGTATTTCTCTCGACATTTAGCTGTTATCAACCAGACTCCATATTGCTGCATTAATTAAGTAACATCCAGATTTTGTTTTGGATGCAATGAACAATCACACAGTGAATGCATTTCCATAAAGAATACATTCATGCTGCATGATTAATTAAATGCTGGAAAGTCATACTTGGAGTGTTATGTGTTGAGAGAATTATTGATTTTCCAATCATGCGACATTGAATGACATCAAAACATTCTAAAAGGAATACTTGAAATTATTATAAATGTTTTATTATCACGAACAAATACTGTGGTGAGCCACGCCAATTAAAAACCCAACGATTAAACATTTCCATTTACAGGGAGAAAATCACTTATCTTCAAAGCAAGGAATTAGACAGAACCTCCCAAACACATGTTTGGATTCACATCCATAGCCAGAATTTAATGTGGGCACAGCATTTGTACCTTTGTTGTTAAGATGCAAATTAGTTGTTTAAAGTATCTGTGACCACTAAGTTCTTGCAGTATGGAGGTATTCCCTGTCAAGTTAGACTAATTGAAAGTAGCAGCTTTATGTGCAGTAATAAGCCCTGAAAGTATTTAATAAAACAGATCTGATTCCCAGACGGTACAAAATGTCATGGCTAAACAAAATAGAGTTGGAGGGAAAAATCGGAGGGATAGCTTGTTTTTCTACTGAGTCACTTTATGTTTTAAACTGGAATTTTTAAAAGGAAGTGTCTCTTCTGTTTTGTCGTAACGCAAATAATAACCTACAAATCAGGTTGTTATCAAAAGAAAAAAAGATTGGGATATTGTATCTTTTTAATGATAGCGGCACTCTGTGCAGCTGACAGAGGGCCGGATAAAAAAAGAAAAAACTTAATGAATCCATAATTTCTCAAAAACAACCAACATAATCTAGTCATGAAAAGTCCTCCTTATATTCATGCTACAACAATGATTTTGGAAAAATTCCATCCATTTTCTAAACTCGCTATGTCCCTTTTGGGGTCATGGGGTTGCCTCAGCTGGAAAGGTCACCAGTCTGTTGCAGGGCACACAATCACTCTAACATACACACACATCCACACTTGGAAGAAAGTCATTGTTTTTCATTTTTAATGAATCACACCTAATCAAAAATGTTCAAATAAGTCTGAAGATAAATCAGTGATGATCAAATGCCTCATTAACACCTTACTGTCTTATTGCTAAGATTCCTAAGACTTGGGAAGAAATCACATTTATTAGGTCCACTTTAGAAAAAATTGAGGCGCCGCACAAAGAATCAAGAAATCCTGAATGTGAGGAATGGGATAACGGTCATGTGTTGCAGTGTCGTTCAGACGGCAAAAATCCCAGGGGCTGTTAGAGCGCCTCACAATACCCAGACTCTGCATGGTTGCAAACTCCTCCTTAGCAATTGAATCGGTTACTTCAAAAGGGGCCCACGTCCACAATTTTTCAAAATAGAGATATTATATGTTCTATGGTCTTCAAGGGAAAAGCTATCTGATTATGTGCAAAAAAGTCCCAAGTCTGTTGTAATGTATTGACTATGCTTGACATTTAAAATGCATTAAGTGCAAAATTCCTGGACTTGGGCCTCTCTTGCATGGGTTTTGCTTTATCCCATAGATGACAGCACTAGTTATCCAATATGGCAGCAAGAAGGGCCAAAGTCCAGAAAATTTAGTTTGCTAGTCCTCTGACATTATGAAAGTGAGCTGCTTCATATTATAGCATTTGTAAGCTATGAACTGGTGCTAAATCTGGGTAAAGTATAAATCACTTGGTGTAGCCTCCCTTTAAGCTATGCAATTGAAATCATTTCCTGGAAAAACAAACCTCTTGAACTTGGGGCCCTTTTGAACTAACCGATTCCACTGTGAGTTTTGCTGCATCGAGCCGCTGTGCCCGAGCTAAAACTGGCGGGCCCTTAGTGGGGATGAAATGCTGCACTCCGTGCTTAGCTCAGCTAATAAACTCTGAAAAACATCATCGCATGACAAAAAATGTACACGCATGACTGGCCCAGATCCCCCAGCCGCACATGGGACAGTGGCAAAAGTGATCGCATCAATTAGTCTGCGATTAGCCATGTCCACTAACAGCCCCCGTACGCACAAAAAATCTGCACCGCTAATGGGAACAGAAACAGAGGCAACTACAAATTCCGAACTACCGATAGCAGATCCGTTGGCTGTACATAACGGCGGGCCACCCTTGGATGTCTCAGAGCCAATGGTTAGAACCAAACTCTTCTGGGAGCCAGAGTCCACCAAGAAACGATGTCCAGAGCGAGATTCCGTAACAAACAGCAGCTATCCACGTTCGCCAGCACTCACAGCTGTAACTCCGTTTCACGGCACAGGGAGCTCTAGCGGTGCGAGCCCACGCCGGCTACAGACACCGTCATTGGATCGTCCTCCGTCTGCTGCAGCCGGGCATCAGACGTCACATTCTGCACGGTGAAACGCCTTATGGCCAGCAGATTTTGGTCCACTTCTTCAGCCAGCCCGCTTCCAGGCAAGGAGAGTTGGCCAAAGCCGCATGACCCCATTGCTGTTCTGCATTGGTCTGAACCCCCAGCCAAATAATCAACAAGACCAGCTATGGATTCCGACTCAGAAAGTGGGCCAACATCAGTCACCTCCTCTACATGGATGACGTCAAGCTATATGCTAAGAGCGAGCGTGACATTGACTCCCTGATCCACATCACTAGGATCTACAGTACTGACATTAGGATGTCATTCGGGCTCGAGAAATGCAGCCGGATGGTGACAAAGAGAGGCAAGGCAGGACTCCAGACTAACTTTTTTCACTAGGAGCACTGTGGCCTCTAACTGAAAATTTTAGGGGCACAACCAGAAAATTTAGGGGCGCATACAGTAAATCAATATGCTAACCAAATCTACTAATTTCCACTGTACTACTAATAAAAACTTTAATAATAGATGCAGAAATTACAATGTTCTGTTTCAAATTCAGTGTCACATTTTATTCTGCACTTTTGAAGATGCAACAACAAGGTAAACTGACAGCACCATCGCTGTCATGACAGTACAAATACTAAACAAAACGGATGGAAATTTATCTTGGTGACACCAAATAAGTGCAGCCAAGATGCACAATAAGTGTGTTTGAGATCACCCAGGTGGACGAAAAGCTGCGCAGATCACCTGGTGTGTGACATATATTTTTGTTTTTGCTCCAACATCACCTGTCAATCAAAACCAAAAATATCGCGAGAAAGGGGTGGGAGCAAGGGGCAAACCTACCCGAACACAGCTGGAAATTTAGTACTGAACTGACTGAAAGCTGCCCTACAGACTACAAAACAATGCATTATGGGACATGTGTCCTGATGGGTTTTTTTAGTTGAGTGATTAATTAAAATAATTTTAAATACCAATTGATTAAAAAAAGGCTACATACATTACAATAATCATAATATAATAACACAGATCATACTAAGGGGGAGAGGAATATACCCCACTGTGATTGGTTGGTCAGCTCCGCGCACGACAATGTAAAAGTGTCATTCACACAAACTGGCGGGCCACATTAATATTAAACTTTCATATTAAGGCGGGGGCCACAAAACATCATCTTGGTATAGGGCAAATAGCTTGCGGGCAGCGAGTTTAAGGCCCTTGCTGTAGACTCTGGCACTGCTACACTAGCCGCAGGTCGGAAGAACAAATCAATAGTTCGCTTACCAATAGCTCAGCCGCATGCACATATCAGGTTGTGATGATATTTGTCTCCGTTTCCTTCCCACAGATGTTCAGCGCACTCAATTATCTCTAGGCCCCTCCCCCTCCACGCATTTTAGCCACTTACAGTGGCTTTCCCTATTCTTCTCACACGCCTCAGACAGGCATCACGCGGGTGTGTGATGAGTATAAATAAAAATAAATAAATAAATTTATACTGTATTCATCCCTCAATGGGGAAATTCTTCTCTGCATTTGACCCATCCCCTGGGGGAGCGGTGAGCTGCAGCTGAACCGCGCTTGGGAGGCAGTAGTGTTAAGGGCCTTGCCTAAGGACCCCCACTGGGTGATGCTAACTGATATGGTAATTGCCCCCCAGTACCATTGCTTATTCCCCTCTGGGAGTCGAACCCTGGATTCCTGCATGGTAGCTTGTCACCTTACCAACCGAGCCACCCAGCCACCCAACTGAGCCACCCAACCACAAGTATGTGCGCGAGTGTGTGTGTCTGCCTGCGTGCGTGTGCGCTCGCGTCTCATTGATTATTTTATTGGTCATTTTATTGATCATTGACATGCCCCTTCTACGTTTAATGTATAAAAAAGTATGAAGGGTGGGGGAGGCAAATTTACTAGTAGCACATGTGCCACTGGATGTAAAATTCAGTCGCACACTCTCAAATTTTGGTCGCATTTGGTCGCAGTCTGGAGCCCTGCAAGGTAGTCCACACAGGAGGGGTCTCACTCCCAGAAGGAACAATAGCAGACATTGAGGACAGTTACAAGTACCTTGGAATTCCGCAGGCAAATGGCAACCTGGAGCAGGCAACAAGGAAAGCTGCAACAGCTAAACACCTCCAACGAGTAAGGCAAGTCCTGAAAAGCCAGCTCAATGGCAAAAATAAGATCCGGGCAATAAACAGCTACGCACTGCCAGTTATCAGATACCCTGCAGGAATAATAAGATGGCCAAAGGAAGAGATACAGACCACAGATGTTAAAACACAAAAGCTCCTCACCATGCATGGAGGGTTCCATCCCAAATCCAGCAACATGAGACTGTATGCTAGCCGCAAGGAAGGAGGCCAAGGACTAGTGAGCGTAGAAGCCACTATCCAGGATGAAACATCCAAGATGCATTAGTACATCAAGCTCAAGGAAACCCCACGGTCAAAATGGGAAACACCTCAGAAAGTGGTAGAGAACGAAAGGGCAAAGATCATGTGGGACTTCCAGATCCAGACTGATAGGATGGTAATGGCGAACCAACCAGACATTGTAGTGGTGGATAAAGAACAGAGGAAAGCCGTTGAGGTGGATGTTGGCAGTGCCAAGCGATGGGAGCATCAGGAAGAAGGAACTTTAGAAACTGGAGAAATACCAGGGACTCAGAAGAACTGGAGAAAGCCTGGAAAGTGAAGGTGACAGTGGTGCCTGTGGTAATTGGAGCACTCGGGGCAGTAACCCCCAAGCTGTATTTCCTTGCGAGACGGAAACTTCTGTTGTAGAAAGAGGATGTGTGCTTCTGAAAGCGCGCGCCTGTTTGTGTGTAAAGGAAGCCGCGTGTCACGTGCACCGCAGAGGCAGACAGTGAGAGTGCACGCCTAAGAGTGACAGGCACGGTCTGAGAAAAGGAGAGAACAGTCTGAAAGAAAGAAGGAAAGTCTGAACACAGGACTAGCAGAAAAAGGAAATTATCAGCAAAGATGAATGCGTTTAATGTGTTTATTATAGTTCCAATCACGCACCATATGCAAAACATTAAAAAAAAGTGCGTAAAAAAGTGTGGTGATGCGTTGATGAGGTCATGCGGTGATGCGGTTATCGTCACAGCCCTATATATATATATATATATATATATATACAAACATACATATATATACATATACATATAAACATATACATATATATATACATGTACACACACATATACATATAAACATATACATATATATACATGTACACACACATATACACACACACATATACATATATATATATATATATATACATATATATATATATATATATATATATATATATATATATATATATATATAT